>OU342634.1:9083703-9103703 GCA_910589415.1 Malachius bipustulatus
GGTGCAGTTCCCATCAAGAGACTTTGATCTAGTATATATGAAAGCCATGGAATTACGACATGAACGATTCACGATACCCCCAAATACGACCTGTTGAAAATGGGCCGGATCCGAGAATTTTAAGGCCCCAGTTCAGGGCCTTATTTTTTTAAAACGTCCCGACATAAGGATTTGTTTCTCGGTAACGGTACGTCGCGGACAGATTCTGCAAGTACAGTTATTTAGGGAAAGGATAGACGTACAAACTTTGTAGAGATCGTTTTTCGAAAAAATAATTAGGTGATTAGGTAATTAGGTAATCGGCTCTCAAAAATTGAGGACACCGTATTCGCATGATTTTGCGACCTCGTTTGCGACTAGTTCGGATTTTTTTTCAAAATTTATTTGACAGATCGAAAAAATAACAAAACAGCGAGATAGAGCCGTTCGTTACCTACCAAAAAGATGATGATGATTTTCACGTGACAAGTCGGCAAAAGTGACTTATTCGAAAAAAAAACAAAAAACCTTCTTGCGCATCAATCGCAGAAATAGTGTATTTTTATGCGATTCAATTATGAATATTTTCACCGCTTTTTAAATTATTGGCTTTCTGAAATTTTCCATAGTCATGTCATGTTAGCGTAGTGCTTTAATGTGAAAAATTTTCTGTGATAATTTCATTTCATTTCGTTTCAACACGTGCCTTAGAATGGATTTTTAAATTTAAAAATCAAAAAAATTGGCAAAATTTCACAATTTTGTCCCTTTTCCTATGCCCGCCACTGGCTAACTTTGCTTGAAAAATACTATTTTTTACACTACCTTTAATAAATTCGGAAAAAACGAAAGGAGAGTTTTGAAAATGAGATCCAGACGAAAATTTGCCACCACCCCCCCCCCCCCTGACCCCTCCTATGTGAAAAAAGTTGATATACACATAGATACAAGTCGAGATCCGAAAAGGATCTCGTCTTGTAAAAATGGATCTCAGCTTGTCTACAAAATGTAACCAAAAGATCTCACCTTGATACAAAAACATCTATATATATATATATATATATATATATATCGTGGGCAGGTGAATTTTGGAAAACCACTTTTTCGTGATCTGGGGGTCATGATCGGTGGACATTTGATGAGTCTGGGTGATTTTCGAAAAGTGATGTCGTCCTCAATAGTGTATTTTTTTGTTAAAAAAATACACTAAAAATTAGCTTTGGTTAAAAATAAAATAAAAACCCACAAAAAAGTTTTTTTTCGAAAACGGCTCATCCTAGCGAAAAATCTATTGCGATGTACTATTATTGGTCTTTCACTAATAATTTGGAGTGATTATTATTTGCAAAATTTGAAAAATGAGCCGTGAAAAATAGAGTAAAGAACTTAGTGTCATATTACGTATGCGGAAATTCCGTGAACGCGACCGAAGGAAAAAATTTTTTTCGATTCGAAGAATCAAGATGGCGGTCATGTTGTAATTTTAGCGTAACGAAGAGACTCCCGGCTACTACACCCCTGTGAAATATTTTCGAAAAACTGATCCGAACTGGCACTTTTGAAACGTCGAAATCGAAAAGTGGAAAAAAACACGTGTTCTTTCACACGAAAAAAATTAATTGAAATCGAAGGATCAAGATGGCGGCCAGATTTTGGTATACTCGTAAAGGTGAAATGTGCAGCAATAACATATTGGTGCAAGAGCTATCCCGGATAACTGCAACTGTCATTTTTTTTAAACGTCAAATTCATGAATATTGTGAAAAATTGTTTTTCTTTTTACCAAATATCATTATAGTGACGGTATAAATCGTGATTGAATTATTTTTGGCGGTGTCAAAATAAAGACATTACTTGCGACTCTCATCTGGCTATGCAGAAAAAATGACAGCGAATTCGAAAATGTTACTTAAAAAATGTCAAACTTAAAAACTCCGAATAAGAGTAATTTTTTCCAACAACAAAAATCGTAGTGACGTTTTTTAAAGTCTCGATCCAATTTTTTTTTTAAAGTGTCAAAATAAAGGCATTACCATTAATTAGTACGTGGTTTTGAAAAAAACTCGAAAAAAAATCTAAACTGGGACTTTTAAACGCCAAAGTTGAGAAATCGCGAGTAAAAATCGGCCATTTTCTAATAATCACAGCGCCGCCATTTTGGCAATTTAAACGACGAAAAATGAAAATTTCAACAGAGAAACTCTTCCACAATCCCGCAAAAATTATCCCCGAATCCCGATGTACGAAAATTGCCGAGAAAAAAATTCTGAACCATAGATGATTTTCATTAATTTTGCTCAACCATAGATGATTTTCATTAATTTTGCTCGGAAATCGTCGAGATTTTAAACGAAAAATTGTTCCGCTCGCACATTTTAGTGTATTTTTTAATAAAAAAATACACTATTGAGGACGACATCACTTTTCGAAAATCACCCAAACATCGGGTCCTGTGCAGTTCCCGATCGGAAATAGCTCACCGTACAGTTCCCATCGGCTGAAGTACCGGTGCAGTTCCCGACCGAAAATCGAACGTCCTGTGGAGTTTCATAACGGAAATAGCTCACAGTACAGTTCCCATCGGCTGAAGGACCGGTGCAGTTCCCGACCGAAAATCGAAGGTCCGGTGCAGTTTCCGATCGGAAATAGCTCACGATGCAATCCCCATCGGCTGAAGTACCGGTGCAGTTCCCGACCGAAAATCGAACGTCCTGTGCAGTTCCCGACAAAAAATCGAACGTCCTGTGCAGTTCCCGATCGGAAATAGCTCACCGTACAGTTCCCATCGGCTGAAATACCGGTGCAGTTCCCGACCGAAAATCGAAGGTCCGGTGCAGTTCCCGACAAAAATCGAACGTCCTGTGCAGTTTTCGATCGGAAATAGCTCACGATGCAATCCCCATCGGCTGAAGTACCGGTGCAGTTCCCGACCGAAAATCGAACGTCCTGTGCAGTTCCCGTTCGGAAATAGCTCACGATGCAATCCCCATCGGCTGAAGTATCGGTGCAGTTCCCGACAAAAAATCGAACGTCCTGTGCAGTTCCCGACAAAAAATCGAACGTCCTGTGCAGTTCCCGATCGGAAATAGCTCACCGTACAGTTCCCATCGGCTGAAATACCGGTGCAGTTCCCGACCGAAAATCGAAGGTCCGGTGCAGTTCCCGACAAAAATCGAACGTCCTGTGCAGTTTTCGATCGGAAATAGCTCACGATGCAATCCCCATCGGCTGAAGTACCGGTGCAGTCCCCGACCGAAAATCGAAGGTCCGGTGCAGTTTCCGATCGGAAATAGCTCACGATGCAATCCCCATCGGCTGAAGTACCGGTGCAGTTCCCGACCGAAAATCGAACGTCCTGTGCAGTTCCCGACAAAAAATCGAACGTCCTGTGCAGTTCCCGATCGGAAATAGCTCACCGTACAGTTCCCATCGGCTGAAATACCGGTGCAGTTCCCGACCGAAAATCGAAGGTCCGGTGCAGTTCCCGACAAAAATCGAACGTCCTGTGCAGTTTTCGATCGGAAATAGCTCACGATGCAATCCCCATCGGCTGAAGTACCGGTGCAGTTCCCGACCGAAAATCGAACGTCCTGTGCAGTTCCCGTTCGGAAATAGCTCACGATGCAATCCCCATCGGCTGAAGTATCGGTGCAGTTCCCGACAAAAAATCGAACGTCCGGTGCAGTTCCCGACCGAAAATCGAACGTCCTGCGGAGTTTCATATCGGAAATAGCTCACGGTACAGTTCCCATCGGCTGAAGGACCGGTGCAGTTCCCGACCGAAAATCGAACGTCCTGCGGAGTTTCATATCGGAAATAGCTCACGGTACAGTTCCCATCGGCTGAAGAACCGGTGCAGTTCCCGACAAAAATCGAACGTCCTGTGCAGTTCCCGATCGGAAATAGCTCACGATGCAATCCCCATCGGCTGAAGTACCGGTGCAGTTCCCGACCGAAAATCGAACGTCCTGTGCAGTTCCCGTTCGGAAATAGCTCACGATGCAATCCCCATCGGCTGAAGTATCGGTGCAGTTCCCGACAAAAAATCGAACGTCCTGTGCAGTTCCCGATCGGAAATAGCTCACGATGCAATCCCCATCGGCTGAAGTACCGGTGCAGTTCCCGACCGAAAATCGAACGTCCTGTGCAGTTCCCGACAAAAAATCGAACGTCCTGTGCAGTTCCCGATCGGAAATAGCTCACCGTACAGTTCCCATCGGCTGAAGTACCGGTGCAGTTCCCGACCGAAAATCGAACGTCCTGTGCAGTTCCCGACAAAAAATCGAACGTCCTGTGCAGTTCCCGATCGGAAATAGCTCACCGTACAATTCCCATCGGCTGAAGTACCGGTGCAGTTCCCGACCGAAAATCGAACGTCCTGTGCAGTTCCCGACAAAAAATCGAACGTCCTGTGCAGTTCCCGATCGGAAATAGCTCACCGTACAGTTCCCATCGGCTGAAGTACCGGTGCAGTTCCCGACCGAAAATCGAACGTCCTGTGGAGTTTCATATCGGAAATAGCTCACGGTACAGTTCCCATCGGCTGAAGGACCGGTGCAGTTCCCGACAAAAATCGAACGTCCTGTGCAGTTCCCGATCGGAAATAGCTCACGATGCAATCCCCATCGGCTGAAGTACCGGTGCAGTTCCCGACCGAAAATCGAACGTCCTGTGCAGTTCCCGACAAAAAATCGAACGTCCTGTGCAGTTCCCGATCGGAAATAGCTCACCGTACAGTTCTCATCGGCTGAAATACCGGTGCAGTTCCCGACCGAAAATCGAAGGTCCGGTGCAGTTCCCGACAAAAATCGAACGTCCTGTGCAGTTTTCGATCGGAAATAGCTCACGATGCAATCCCCATCGGCTGAAGTACCGGTGCAGTTCCCGACCGAAAATCGAACGTCCTGTGCAGTTCCCGTTCGGAAATAGCTCACCGTACAGTTCCCATCGGCTGAAGTACCGGTGCAGTTCCCGACCGAAAATCGAACGTCCTGCGGAGTTTCATATCGGAAATAGCTCACGGTACAGTTCCCATCGGCTGAAGGACCGGTGCAGTTCCCGACCGAAAATCGAACGTCCTGTGGAGTTTCATATCGGAAATAGCTCACGGTACAGTTCCCATCGGCTGAAGGACCGGTGCAGTTCCCGACAAAAATCGAACGTCCTGTGCAGTTCCCGATCGGAAATAGGTCACGATGCAATCCCCATCGACTGAACTGACATTCATTATATTAATCTGAGATTCCGGGGGCTTATCACTGTGCCATATCATAAAACAGAAACATTTAAAAGGTCATTTTCATATCAAATATGTCAAATTTATAATGGTATACCAAACGAACTTAAGCTTTTGGGTCTCAGAAAATTCAAAGTACAGCTCAGAAGGGCTTTGCTTGGTGAACGGTGACTGAATGGCTAGGAATGAGCAAATTGTCAAATTGTTAAATATTGATTAGTGACCAATTTCACAGTACCAGCATCTTTTTCTTCAATATGTTTAGATACCAGCAGTTTATCACACTCGCGCCAAATAAATAAAGCATAGAAAATATATAGAAGGTTGAGACAAGCAGAGTGACAATGTAACCATTGTCAAAGTTATCTGATCTTCGCCTTTTTTCTCGAGGTATAATCAAAAATTATAACTATGTATTTGCTTTCTTGTGTTCATATTTCTTTGAGAAAACAAAGACATTATTATTAATATTAAGTACCGGTGCAGTTCCCGAAAAAAATCGAACGCCCTGTGCAGTTCCCGATCGGAAATAGCTCACCGTACAGTTCCCATCGGCTGAAGTACCGGTGCAGTTCCCGACCGAAAATCGAACGTCCTGTGGAGTTTCATAACGGAAATAGCTCACAGTACAGTTCCCATCGGCTGAAGGACCGGTGCAGTTCCCGACCGAAAATCGAAGGTCCGGTGCAGTTTCCGATCGGAAATAGCTCACGATGCAATCCCCATCGGCTGAAGTACCGGTGCAGTCCCCGACCGAAAATCGAACGTCCTGTGCAGTTCCCGACAAAAAAATCGAACGTCCTGTGCAGTTCCCGATCGGAAATAGCTCACCGTACAGTTCCCATCGGCTGAAGTACCGGTGCAGTTCCCGACCGAAAATCGAACGTCCTGTGCAGTTCCCGACAAAAAATCGAACGTCCTGTGCAGTTCCCGATCGGAAATAGCTCACCGTACAATTCCCATCGGCTGAAGTACCGGTGCAGTTCCCGACCGAAAATCGAACGTCCTGTGCAGTTCCCGACAAAAAATCGAACGTCCTGTGCAGTTCCCGATCGGAAATAGCTCACCGTACAGTTCCCATCGGCTGAAGTACCGGTGCAGTTCCCGACCGAAAATCGAACGTCCTGTGGAGTTTCATATCGGAAATAGCTCACGGTACAGTTCCCATCGGCTGAAGGACCGGTGCAGTTCCCGACAAAAATCGAACGTCCTGTGCAGTTCCCGATCGGAAATAGCTCACGATGCAATCCCCATCGGCTGAAGTACCGGTGCAGTTCCCGACCGAAAATCGAACGTCCTGTGCAGTTCCGACAAAAATCGAACGTCCTGTGCAGTTCCCGATCGGAAATAGCTCACCGTACAGTTCCCATCGGCTGAAATACCGGTGCAGTTCCCGACCGAAAATCGAAGGTCCGGTGCAGTTCCCGACAAAAATCGAACGTCCTGTGCAGTTTTCGATCGGAAATAGCTCACGATGCAATCCCCATCGGCTGAAGTACCGGTGCAGTTCCCGACCGAAAATCGAACGTCCTGTGCAGTTCCCGTTCGGAAATAGCTCACGATGCAATCCCCATCGGCTGAAGTATCGGTGCAGTTCCCGACAAAAAATCGAACGTCCTGTGCAGTTCCCGATCGGAAATAGCTCACGGTGCAATTCCCATCATCGAAGTATCGGTGCAGTTCCGACCGAAAATCGAACGTCCTGTGCAGTTCCCTATAAACAATGCAGGATCCGGTACATTTACGCAGTAAAATAGCCGCTGGATTTCGAATTGGTGCTGCAATAGTGTATACCAGTTTATATTCTCACGTTGGGACATGATAATCAGTTTTCGCTGTCGGTCGTCGGGAAGCGTTAACCGCTACTGAGTTCGCTCTATAGTGGAAGGTGCTGGTCGGCAAGCACTGCGGTACGCCGAACGAAAGCGTGGCAGTGATACTTGTCGACCGATGCAAGGGGCACCTTCCGGAGAACGTGGCTCCGAGGTTGGGGTAGTAATCTGGAGATAGCAGCGGACCGTCCGTCGTCCGACGTCTGTTCCGTGACGCGTGTGCGTTCTTCCATGAAAATGTACCAGCATCGTTGCGTGAGCTCTCGAAGCGCTGTTCAGCACGTCGGCCGTCCGTCGGCCGGCGACCGAACCGTGACAGGGTTTCTGCTTCATGCCGACGGTATTATTCATTGGTTTGAGCATCCTTTTGCGGGACGTTTCGAGTCTTCCGCCGCAGGTGTAAATCGGTATGTAAAACCATCCGGTTCATCTTCAGGTGGAGGATTTGAGAACGGTCGCACCGTCACGTGGAGCTCTGGACGTCCGATTGGTCGAAATCTCGCAAAATCTCCGGAAACACGTTCATATTCGAGCTCAGCGAGACCGAGGATTTAGCTTCCGGTTACACGGTTTGCGGTCCACATGCGGTCGAACATGAATGACTAAGTCTTCGCAACTGGCACGATTGTAGGCGCTTTTCTGCACCGACGACGTCCAGTTCGAGGATTCTCCACATGTGACAACTCTCCACGTTCCGTGCGAGAAAACAGAAAGAACACGAATCGCCTCGTCAGTCTAGAGAATCCCTGAGTCGTTTAGTCTTACTAGCGAAGGATGGGAGAGATTGATCGAAGCTGTCCGGCCGACGGTATTGAAAAGGCGTCACACTGGGGGAGCCGAAGTGACCTGACTAGTTTGTCCGTCCGGAGGCGCCCCAGTTATACGCTCGCTCCGTACGGCGTGATACTTTTAGGGCTGGTGGTGCAGCCCGCCGACCATGTAAGCAAAGCGTGTGCGTGGCACCGGCCGAGAACACACGGCAGATACGCATTGGACCGAATTCATCGTTATGTAGCGCCGATGTCAGCGGAGGCCTGGCCGTCCCATAGAGTCGACTGGTCTTGCTGCGTTTGCAGTTTACAAAATGAATTTACGTGACGAATGCGTTGCCGTGCAAGGATTCGGTGCTATTGCAGTGGGCGACCGCTGGCCAGAGTCGTCGGACGTTCATATAATATCGTTATGTGACTACGACGACAAGACCGGCACGCCCGCCGTTTCTCTACGTGCCCTTCGGGGCAGTCGAGGTACGTACGCAGCTCCCTGGTTGATCCTGCCAGTAGTCATATGCTTGTCTCAAAGATTAAGCCATGCATGTCTCAGTACAAGCCTAATTAAGGTGAAACCGCGAAAGGCTCATTAAATCAGTTATGGTTCCTTAGATCGTACCCACATTTACTTGGATAACTGTGGTAATTCTAGAGCTAATACATGCCAATAGAGCTCTGCCCGGATGACGGAACGAGTGCTTTTATTAGATCAAAACCAATCGGTGGCGGGTTCGCTCGTCATCGCCCAGCTTGGTGACTCTGAATAACTTTACGCTGATCGCACGGTCTTGCACCGGCGACGCATCTTTCAAATGTCTGCCTTATCAACTGTCGATGGTAGGTTCTGCGCCTACCATGGTTGTAACGGGTAACGGGGAATCAGGGTTCGATTCCGGAGAGGGAGCCTGAGAAACGGCTACCACATCCAAGGAAGGCAGCAGGCGCGCAAATTACCCACTCCCGGCACGGGGAGGTAGTGACGAAAAATAACGATACGGGACTCATCCGAGGCCCCGTAATCGGAATGAGTACACTCTAAACCCTTTAACGAGGATCAATTGGAGGGCAAGTCTGGTGCCAGCAGCCGCGGTAATTCCAGCTCCAATAGCGTATATTAAAGTTGTTGCGGTTAAAAAGCTCGTAGTCGGATCTGTGTCTCGCGCCGCCGGTTCATCGTCCGCGGTGTCAACTGGCGTGTCGTGAGACGTATTGCCGGTGGGCTCAGCCCTTCGGGGCGGCCCAACTAATCCCGCCGCGGTGCTCTTCGCTGAGTGTCGAGGTAGGCCGGCACGTTTACTTTGAACAAATTAGAGTGCTTAAAGCAGGCTAAAACTTCGCCTGAATATTGTGTGCATGGAATAATGGAATAGGACCTCGGTTCTATTTTGTTGGTTTTCGGAACCCCGAGGTAATGATTAATAGGAACGGATGGGGGCATTCGTATTGCGACGTTAGAGGTGAAATTCTTGGATCGTCGCAAGACGAACAGAAGCGAAAGCATTTGCCAAAAACGTTTTCATTGATCAAGAACGAAAGTCAGAGGTTCGAAGGCGATCAGATACCGCCCTAGTTCTGACCATAAACTATGCCAGCTAGCGATCCGCCGACGTTCCTCCGATGACTCGGCGGGCAGCTTCCGGGAAACCAAAGCTTTTGGGTTCCGGGGGAAGTATGGTTGCAAAGCTGAAACTTAAAGGAATTGACGGAAGGGCACCACCAGGAGTGGAGCCTGCGGCTTAATTTGACTCAACACGGGAAACCTCACCAGGCCCGGACACCGGAAGGATTGACAGATTGAGAGCTCTTTCTTGATTCGGTGGGTGGTGGTGCATGGCCGTTCTTAGTTGGTGGAGCGATTTGTCTGGTTAATTCCGATAACGAACGAGACTCTAGCCTGCTAACTAGGCGTATTTCGACATCCCAAAGGCCTCGCGACTCTCGGGGTTCGCCTCGTTGTCGTGTACGGTTTTTACTGTCGGCGTACAAACAATTCTTCTTAGAGGGACAGGCGGCTTCTAGCCGCACGAGATTGAGCAATAACAGGTCTGTGATGCCCTTAGATGTTCTGGGCCGCACGCGCGCTACAATGAAGGAATCAGCGTGTCGTCCTTGTCCGAAAGGACCGGGTAACCCGCTGAACCTCCTTCGTGCTAGGGATTGGGGCTTGCAATTGTTCCCCATAAACGAGGAATTCCCAGTAAGCGCGAGTCATAAGCTCGCGTTGATTACGTCCCTGCCCTTTGTACACACCGCCCGTCGCTACTACCGATTGAATGATTTAGTGAGGTCTTCGGACCGGTACACGGTGGCGTTTCGGCGTTGCCGTTGATGCGGGGAAGATGACCAAACTTGATCATTTAGAGGAAGTAAAAGTCGTAACAAGGTTTCCGTAGGTGAACCTGCGGAAGGATCATTAACGTTTTTCGTGTTCGTGCCGAGCAGCGTGTCCAAAGACACCGCAGCAAGCGACGCAAGCCGAAAATACGGTAAAAGTGTGAGAGCTCCGAACACGCCGCTCTCGATCGGTCCGCAACGGTGGTGGTCCGTCTGGTCGACGGGCAGGCTGCGAAGATCGATTGACGAGCGGGAGGTGAGAGGCGCGAGGCTCACAAGTTTTAGAACGGATAAAATGACGAGTCGACTGAACGATCTCGGGACGACGGCCGGTCGTTTGCTTCGTGGCCACTGTGTGAGGCAACGTGGCAGAAATTTCCGGCCGGTGACTTCTGTCGAAGACCGTAAGAGGTCCGTGACGTTGTCTCGTCAAGACTTGAACGAATTACGTGCGAGCAGCCGAGGATTCGATCGTTTATGTCGCCAGGAGTGTTTTTGAACGTCGGTGCGCAAAGAGACTGCCACGTTTGGGCACCTGGACCGCGACTGCTACGGACGAACCGCGTCCGCAGTCCGGTCGCACCGCCGCGTCGGGGTATAAATATCTCCGATGCGCGTCGGGTGTACGGTAGAATCGCCAGATAACGCCCGGGAAGGCTCAACGGCGCCGACGTATCACACCGCGCGACAGACGCGACGAATCCTCGTTGTAGACGGGTCTCATTCATCGAAAGGTAAAATTGTCCGTGGAGCACGCAGTGTGATTTTTCTGTGTGAGAAAAATGTGTACTCCGGATAAGAAAGAATGAATCACCGTCTACACCTGTCCGCACAAACGTAGTAACAAACTTGCCACCTTAGAGAAATCAAATGAAAAAAGATTACCCTGAACGGTGGATCACTTGGCTCGTGGGTCGATGAAGAACGCAGCTAATTGCGCGTCAACTTGTGAACTGCAGGACACATGAACATCGACATTTCGAACGCACATTGCGGTCCTAGGATACTGTTCCCGGACCACTCCTGGCTGAGGGTCGTGTCTATCTCAAAGACTGCTCGGTATCTCCTCCGGGAGTTACGTCGGAGCGCTTTGGACGCCGGTCGTGCGGGATCCCTGCGCCGTCATTCGACGGCTGCAGGTACTTGCGCGGCGTCTTGAAACGCCAAGCGGCGGCGTTACGATTTCGGGTTGTATGGCGCGGACCTCGGTAAGCCGAGGGACCGCCAGTCACAGCCGGTCGCAACGCGAGCGGCGCAGCGACGCAATTCGTGCGTGTTCTTGTGTTATGAACGAGAGGCAAGTGCTACCTGGTCGCGAATTTTTTAAGGAAAAATGCGCGGCCGCCACGGCAGCCGGGTCTCGGTTGGAGCGCGATCGTCGTGTCCGAGACGTACGAGCTCGCAGATAAGAGGGTGACGGTAAGGAAGGTGATGCTTGTGCATTCCTCTTTTCCTCTCTCCGCTGCTCGAGCTCTGTCACGACGACGTCTGGTCGTGCAATTGCCGAGTCCGTCTACCGTTGGTTCCGAGTAGCAGTAGTCCTCGGGAGTTTCACGCTTGGAACGCGTACGGTTTGAACGGCCGTCGATCGCTGCGTCAAAGGCTCATCTTACGATTGGTTTCGTAACCGATGCGACCTCAGAGCAGGTGAGACTACCCGCTAAATTTAAGCATATTATTAAGCGGAGGAAAATAAACTAACTAGGATTCCCTTAGTAGCGGCGAGCGAACAGGGAAAAGCCCAGCACCGAATCCCGCGCCCGAGTGCGGACGCAGGGAAATGTGGTGTTAGGGAGGACGATACGTTTCGTGTACGTGCGGCGCGTCCAAGTCCTTCTTGAACGAGGCCACCGCCCGTAGAGGGTGCCAGGCCCGTAGCGACCGCTGCCGATCGCGAAACGATCTCTCCTTAGAGTCGGGTTGCTTGAGAGTGCAGCCCTAAGTAGGTGGTAAACTCCATCTAAGGCTAAATATGACCACGAGACCGATAGCGAACAAGTACCGTGAGGGAAAGTTGAAAAGAACTTTGAAGAGAGAGTTCAATAGTACGTGAAACCGTTCAGGGGTAAACCTGAGAAACCCGAAAGGTCGAAAGGGGAGATTCACCGCGGTTCGTCGGCGAAGTTCGATGCGAGGGTGACTGGCGACCTTCGGGCCGACAGCGCCTCGCGTAGTTCAACAGACGACGAACGCGTGCACTTCTCCCCCGGTAGGACGTCGCGATCCGTTGGGTGCCGGTCTAAGGCCCGCGGTGGAGCCCGGACGGGACGACTACGTCGTTTACCATCCGGACCCGCGGTGTTCCCGGCCGGCACGCTCGACGGTATACAGATGGCGCTGGGCCGCGACGAAAATTCGCGTTCGGCCCGCGGCAAGCGCACCGTGCGTCTCCGGCGATCGGACCTGGTGCCGATTCCGGTCCTCGGTGGCTGTTCGCTGCGGTGTTCTCGGACAGACCCAGTTGAAACGCCAATCTGCGACGCCGTAGCTTTGGGTACTTTCAGGACCCGTCTTGAAACACGGACCAAGGAGTCTAGCATGTGCGCGAGTCATTGGGACATAACTAAACCTAAAGGCGTAATGAAAGTAAAAGTCCGCCTCGCGCGGACCGAGGGAAGATGGGCGTCGGTCTTCAAACGCCGCGTCCCGCATTCCCGGGGCGTCTCGTTCTCATTGCGAGAAGAGGCGCACCAAGAGCGTACACGCTGGGACCCGAAAGATGGTGAACTATGCCTGGTCAGGACGAAGTCAGGGGAAACCCTGATGGAGGTCCGTAGCGATTCTGACGTGCAAATCGATCGGTAGCGATTCTGACGTGCAAATCGATCGTCGGAACTGGGTATAGGGGCGAAAGACTAATCGAACCATCTAGTAGCTGGTTCCCTCCGAAGTTTCCCTCAGGATAGCTGGCGCTCGCATTTCACGAGTCTCATCCGGTAAAGCGAATGATTAGAGGCATTGGGGCCGAAACGGCCTCAACCTATTCTCAAACTTTAAATGGGTGAGATCTCCGGCTTGCTCGAACCGATGAAGCCGCGAGATACGGATCAGAGTGCCAAGTGGGCCATTTTTGGTAAGCAGAACTGGCGCTGTGGGATGAACCAAACGTCGAGTTAAAGCGCCCAAATCGACGCTTATGGGACACCATGAAAGGCGTTGGTAACTTAAGACAGCAGGACGGTGGCCATGGAAGTCGGAATCCGCCAAGGAGTGTGTAACAACTCACCTGCCGAAGTTACTAGCCCTGAAAATGGATGGCGCTGAAGCGTCGTGCTTATACTCGACCGTCAGAGGCAAGTGCGGTCGGGATCGTTCCTTCGGGTGCGGTCCGGCCATCAAGCCCTGACGAGTAGGAGGGTCGCGGCGGTGAGCGCAGAAGGGTTGGCCGTGAGGCCGCTTGGAGCCGCCGTCGGTGCAGATCTTGGTGGTAGTAGCAAATACTCCAGCGAGACCCTGGAGGACTGACGTGGAGAAGGGCTTCGTGTGAACAGCCGTTGCACACGAGTCAGTCGATCCTAAGCCCTAGGCGAAAGCCGATGTTGATGCGGTGTGTCTTTATGTCGATGTCCGTCAGATCGCAAGTGGCGACTCTGGTGGTACGCCGTTCAGCGCACACCCGTCGGGCGAAAGGGAATCCGGTTCCTATTCCGGAACCCGGCAGCGGAACCGAAACCATAGTTCGTGCCCTCGCAAGAGAGTTCGTCGGGGCAACCCAAAAGGACCCGGAGACGCCGCCGAGAGATCCAGGAAGAGTTTTCTTTTCTGCATGAGCGTTCGAGTTCCATGGAATCCTCTAGCAGGGAGATATGGTTTGGAACGCGAAGAGCACCGCAGTTGCAGCGGTGTCTGGATCTTCTCCGCGGACCTTGAAAATCCGGGAGAGGGCCACGAGGAGATGTCGCGCCGGTTCGTACCCATATCCGCAGCAGGTCTCCAAGGTGAAGAGCCTCTAGTCGATAGAATAATGTAGGTAAGGGAAGTCGGCAAATTGGATCCGTAACTTCGGGATAAGGATTGGCTCTGAGGATCGGGGCGTGTCGGGCTTGGCGAGGAAGCGGGTCACGGCTGACGTGCCGGGCCTGTGCGAGGTGAAGCGCTGCTTGCAGTGTCCGATCCGAGTTCGGTCCCGTGCCTTGGCCTCCCGCGGAAACGTCTTGCTGCGAGACTCCGGTTTCGTTCGCAAGGGCGTCCGGATGTTCTCTTCGGCCGCTATTCAACGGTCAGCTCAGAACTGGCACGGACCAGGGGAATCCGACTGTCTAATTAAAACAAAGCATTGCGATGGCCCCTGCGGGTGTTGACGCAATGTGATTTCTGCCCAGTGCTCTGAATGTCAACGTGAAGAAATTCAAGCAAGCGCGGGTAAACGGCGGGAGTAACTATGACTCTCTTAAGAACCGTCGTGGAGTGCGGACGTGCCTTCCTGTGCTCCTCGAGAGAGGTTATGTTTCAATGTGCATTTGTGTTCGTGATTTTAATTCAACTTGTTTAGTCCCAGGGCTTCGCTAGTTTGTTTCCATACTTTATGTGTGCGCGGTCACGGGGGCCACTTATTTGAATTTTCGCGCCAGCTGGTCCAGACACCGCCAAGCTGGACTTAGAAAAATTCTCAAACATCGGCTGCGAATTTGGTGCAGTTCCCACCGAGGGCCTTTGAATAACTCTTGTTGACTTTGTTAATTCTTGTAGAGTGCGGCTGAGGAAACTAAAGACATTCCGACAACACCGCGGAGTGTTCCGTCGATCCGGCAGCGTTGCTCGTGTTCAGAGCGCGCGGTGTGCGGGGCGCCATAAGACCCCGCTGTTACGTGTCCGCGAGAGCGCGAGTACGTGATCCCGCGAATCCGCGGGTCCGCGAGAATTCCGCGGCCTGCTTGTGTGATCCGCGAGTGATCCTGCTGGACCCGAAGAGGAGGCTGAGGTGAGCTTTTGATGTGCCACTAAAGATCCGGCTTTTGAACACCAGGACGTTCCTCAACCTGAATGGATGTTGTATATGTCTTACCGGTCTGTAACGGATTGTAGTGACCTGTAAGTCCGCCATCTTCGAGGGGCGTGTCCGACATCAAGGCTCCACCCTCCTTGGCCCCGCCCACCTCTGGCCACGCCCACAATTCGGCCATTTTCCTCCAGGCCCCGCCCATAAGAGGGCGTGTCCACGGCGAGGCCCCGCCCACTAAGCAACCTACCACGCCCAAGACCACGCCTCCCAGGGACCATCTTACTGGATGAGCGGGTCTTTAATTTACCATTAAGGGGCTTTAATTTACCTCGTGCAGCGTTGCCAGACTCTTAATTAAATCCTTGGATCCAGTGCTGGTGATTTCCCCCAAATTATTTTTTCACCAGACCCTCTCATCCAAAATTTCTCGGGCTGAAGGAGTCGTCGCAGAGACCTCGGAGTGGTGCCATCTTTTAGAGCTCTGATACTTTGCGACTTCCACCGAAAAACATTTTTAGATTTCCATCTCCAACCCTGCCAAAATCGGCCAAAACTGGATAGCTCGGCAACCAGACCTCCGATTGAGGAAATTCTTTTTTCGTTAGACATCAAAGCTAAGATTACATCTACCGGAGCGAAGCAGAATTTTCGGAGTCTTCCGCAAGGTTGCCAAAACGTCGTGGAGCTGAAGTCACTCAATCAAGAAGGCTGATTCTTTTTGGGAGGTGTTTTGGTGGCCTTCCGAAACCTGATTCGATCCATCAGAATTGTCTGGCCCCGCTGCAAAGTCCGCCAAGACCAGGGCAAACACTGATCCGGCACGAGGAGAACATTGCCCTCGCCGACGGATCGACGAGGCAGAGCAGGGACACCACCTGCAACCATTGAGGGTCCGCTACCGGTCCTAGCAGCTTGACTGACACCAATCGGGGTCGGAGGAACGATCATTCTTCTCTGGCCCCCCTTCGGGGGATGTGCAAGCATTTTACCACCACCCGCATTCAATCAACCACCACCACGAATCCCTCCCGACGCGGGCGGTGAGTGATATATTTTTGGGCGGTGAGTGATATACTTTTAGCCCGCGAAACTAAGTTTTGCCGAGTTTCATCTATTGCCCTTCAACATCTTAAACAGTGTTATTTAACGTGATCGTTAACTATTTTGTACCGAACTGTTTATTTGGCTTGTTTGACTCGCGTCTACATTTATATTATATTTATTTTAACATCTGAATTTCTTATTGTGTATTGTATATCTATTTTTCATCTATTAGGTTGTTTAGCTTTAGTTTAGATTTAAGATTGCGCCCCCTGGGGCAAGTGAGTTGCGGCAACACACGCAAGCCCGCAACGCAGTTTGTAGCGCACTAGCGAGATTTTAGGAGGGGTATCTTTTATACTTTTTTAACACTGGTAAGATTTTCTACCAGGACCCCCTTCGTACGTCATGGAGTTTCCGTGCGATTGTGGACGGGCGTTTGCCTCCGCATCCGGTCTCAACCAACATCAAAAAAGATACTGCAATCTAACCAGGAGAGAGCAGACTGTCCCTGGTAACGCCTTCGTCTGCCCCTACTGTAATAAGGGACACCCATCTAACAGCGCCCTGTCGCAGCATATCTCAAGACATCACCGGGCCGATGCTCCACCCCCACCCGTCGGAGACTTTCCCTGCGCGCGATGCGACCGAAGCTTTGCTAGCGCGCAGAATCTTCGCAGCCACATGACAAACGCCCATGGTGAGAGAGAGGAAGCGACCGAGGTCTGTCGCTACTGCGAAAGGACCTTTAGAAACTTCTCCGGGTTGCGGCAACATATAAGACAAGCCCACCCCCAGCAGTACAACAACGAATTGTACCACGAAGCCGAAGACAGGGATCTCCAGAAGGTAAGATGGACAGGTGACGAAATAGAAATGATGGCAAGGGCCGAAACAGAATACGAGGGTCCAGAAATCCTGAGCCACCTGGCTCGCCTCATGAGGCGATCCAAGGAATCGATCAGGGGGAAGAGAAGGAGCCAAGAATACAAGAACTTGGTGATCCAGTTCACAAACGAACTCCTCGAAAGACGCCAATTCCAACAAGGACCTATTTCCCCAGTCAATGAGGAACCCCCACCAACAACGTCACCTACACCGCCCCGGGACCCCCCTCAACAGCTTTTTACTACTCCCCAGAACCAGACACTTCAACGGCCCCACGACCGGAATCTGTTTTTCGAACCTAGGGCGGGCCCCTCGAACGAATTCACGGTGTATTCAAACCGCAACGAGCCGGCGGGCCCCTCGAACCGGATCGATGACCCGCCTCGGGTTGCGGAGTCGGAACCGGATGCACACCACGATGACAGAAATGTCTCTGTGGATTCCTTCCTCTCAGCGGAAGAAGAAGTGGTTGCATTGCCTTATTGTGCACCGGATACCCCTGACCCCGACTCTTCCAACATCCCGACCGGTATTATACCAACCGACCAGGAAGCTCGTGCGGACCGTCGAGCGAGTGAGGAAATTAACCCACCCCGTGCGGGGACCTCACAATCGCACATTGAACCTCCCATCAACGTTTCCCCGATCACACCCCCCACCAACATATCTGAGGATGTGATAATAAATCACCTCATTACTCTGGCACCCAAACTGGAACTGGAGGAGGACATCTATCTCTGTGGCTGTGTGTGCATGCGGCAGGGTAACCTTCGCCGCCATCTAGATGACTGGGTGGATAACCTGATCCGGAAATACAAATCCAAAACCTTCAAAGAAGGAAATTCCGTTCAGAGACCACCTATCGATCTACTTTCCCTCCCCAAAAACCGGAGGAGGCCCTTTCTATATAAAGAAGCCCAGAGGAAATTCCAAAAGAACACACGGGTTTACGCCAACGAGGTGATAGACGGACAGTGCGCTCCGGGAGCATCTGTCCAGCCTGAAAGAGACGCTATTCTCAGGAGCTACAGGGAGATATTCGGGGGCGAAGCGATTCGCGACGATGAAGGGTACACTAGGGAGGAGAACGAGGAAAAGAACTTTTACCGACCTATAGATAACGAGACGGTTAAGGAGGCAATTAGAACCAGCAACTCTGAGGCTCCCGGTCTGGACGGTATAACGTTGAGGGACTTGAAGAGGATTCCTACGATCCGACTGGAACTTCTCTTCAACGCAATGCTACAACTGCAACACACCCCCGTGTCCCTCACCAGGAGCAGGACCATCCTTATCCCCAAAGGCGCGGAAGACCTGCACCTGGTGGATAATTGGCGACCGATCACCATATCGTCTGTCCTCCTCAGAATCATAAATAAAATTATGGTCAAACGTCTGGATGTAATTAACATCAATGACACCCAGACTGGCTTTAGGAGGATAGATGGTTGTTTTAGCAACAACCTTACCGTCCAGACCCTGATTAAAAACAAGAGGGCAGCGGGCAAACCTTATACGCTCATCACACTGGACCTGAGGAAGGCCTTCGATACCGTTTCGCACAGTAGTATCCTCCGTGCTTTAAACAGAACCGGAGTGGATGAGAGGACCTCCAACTTTATCATGTCCTCTTACAGGAGCTGCGAGACCACTATCTTTTGTGGGGGCCGAAACTTGGGGAAGATCGACATTAAAAGGGGAGTGAAACAGGGGGACCCCCTATCACCGCTACTATTTAATCTCGTCATCGACGAGCTCCTTTGTGAGCTACGTAAGATGAGGGGTGCCACCATAGCCCCCGGGGTCTCCCTGCCCGCGCTGGCATATGCCGACGACCTGGTTCTCATGGCAGATGAGATCACTGACGGTCGGCGACTTCTTCATAGCGCCAAGCGATTCTTCGACGCCAGGGGGCTTAAACTGAACATCGGGAAATGCGCATCCCTGACGGTTCGGACGGTCCCCCGAATGAAGAAAACCTATGTGGTACCGAGACCAATATACATAATAGATGGGACACCCATCCGGTCCCTGGATGTTGATGACGTCTTCAAGTACCTGGGGGAGAAGTTTAACTTTATGGGAGTGACGAAGTGCACTGTGGGAAATCTGGATGCGCAGCTGGGAAGAATTCTGCATAGTCCCTTAAAACCTTGGCAGAAATTAAGAATTATCAAGCAATATTTAATTCCCCGCTATATCCACTCGCTCCAGAGCCCTGCGGTGCATTCAAGAACCCTAAAAGAGGCGGACAGGAGAGTCAGGAAGGCTATCAAAACGGTGCTGCATCTCCCCTCTCATATCACTAACGAGGCCCTCTACGCCCCTGCCAGATATGGGGGCCTGGGCATTTTCAACTTTACCCAGAAGATTCCCATCATCATGCTGGGTAGGTGGGAGAGGCTAAGAGGTAAGACCGACTACTTGGACGCTGTCCTAAGTCAGTCGGTCGAAAGGATGCACCGCTTCCGGAAAATGATCCACCCTTCCGCCACCACTAAGACCCAGGTGGATAGAATAAATGGAGTCAGGCTGGAGAGCTCGTTCCATGGAGGTGGCACGATGCAATTTCAAAACGACGGCTCATCGTGCTACTTCATTAACAACCCCCCAAAATATTGGAATGGTGAGGAATACATCAGAGCCATTCATTTGCGCCTCAACTGTCTGCCAACTAAAGCACTGCCTTACAATAGCCCGGAGGAGAGGAAGTGCAGGGCTGGGTGTGGCCGGGCCGAATCCCTCTCCCACGTTCTTCAAAAATGCCCGATCACACATTATATGCGCATGAAGCGCCACAACTTTGTGGTAAAAAGGGTCAAGGACAGCGCAGTAAAAAGGGGCTGGGAGGTTCAGGAAGAACCTCACATAAGAGACTCGCGGGGAGTTTTACGCAAACCCGACTTGCTGCTAATCAATAACGACCTGCTCATCGTGGCGGACGTCCAGGTGGCATGGGAGACCCCGCGAACCTTGGG
>OU342634.1:12998826-13332143 GCA_910589415.1 Malachius bipustulatus
TCACTGGAGAAGAGGCGGAAGCTACTCGCTGTTAAATTTTTATACTGTCTCTTTCATAACCGTATCGATTGCTCATCAATACTTCAACTTTTTAATTTTCATATCCCTCGCTCAAATTCTAGAAATGTAAAAACGTTTGCCTTGCGCATAGCAAGGTCAAATGTACTTCTAAAATCGCCGGTGTACGTTATGTCAACCTACTTTAATCGCATCTCTAGTTTTTGTGACCTAAATGCCAGCTCCTTAACTGATATATTGCGGGTTGCTGATTTGAATTTTTAGATATTGTCATGCTTTTGTGGTGGGGTGAGGGTTATGTATAACTTTATTTTCTTCGTTCCCTAACTTGCTTTCTTTATTGTTATATTGTTAGATATTTTATAATAGATAGTGTAACTATTTTAATGGTATGATGTTTTTGTCTGCACATATTATTACTAATCTTTAGATATTGTCCTGTTATTGGATTTGTTGTAAATCTGTTGGGCAATAAACTATTATTATTATTATTATTTCTTCTGCATATATGTAGCATCTCGGGTCTCATCTCCCGGCGGCAAGCAACCATGTCGGGCTATCACCAAGACAAGGTCGCCATAGAAGTTCTACTACATGTGTTTAGTTTGTGTGTTGTGTCAATTCTGTTAAATGTGTCGGATGTTAATCTATTTGTATGTCTGCGTACAGAAATTTTCTAACGATGTGACATGTACTTATTATTGTGGCTTTCTGTAGTTCTATGTACGTATTTTTGTGCATTTTGAGTGTCTGTAAGCTTTTATGTAGTGTATATGGTACAACCCCTGTAGAGGACAAGACTATCGGTACGATGACTACCCTGTCCATCCTCCAGAGGCGTCGCACCTCCTGTGCTAGATCTATGTATTTTGTATGTTTTTCGGTGTCCGTTTTCTGCAAGTTGTGTGTATTGGGTATCGCTATATCTATTATATATGTATTTTTGTTTTCTTTGTCTATTAATGTGATGTCTGGTCTGTTATGATGAATTGGTTTGTCTGTGATGATGGCTCTGTCATAGTATAATTTGTGAGTGCTATTTTCTAATACTGTTTGCGGGTTGTATTTGTAATATGGTGTATACATGTCGATGAGTTTGTACTGAGCTGCGAGTTTTTGATGTATAATGTTCGCCACCTGGTTGTGTCTATGTAGATAGTCGGTTTGTGTAAGTATTCTGCATCCAGCTGTAATGTGTTGTATTGTTTCCTGTGATAAATGACATTTTCTGCATGTATCGTCTGTGATTGTGGTGTCCTTGAGTATATGTTTTCTGTAGTTTTTAGTATTTATTGTTTGATCCTGTATAGCAATCATGAACCCTTCGGTCTCCCCAAAAAGGTTCCCACAACTAAGCCACTTGTTCGACGCCTGTTTGTCGACATGGTTCTGGCTCAGCTCATGGGGGTGTCTCCCATGGAGTTCCTTCTGGGTCCACGACTGCTGTTTTGTATTATTATCTGTTATGTGTAGCTCCAAGTTTTTGTTATGTAGGTTTAAAGGTGTGTTGTTTCTGTCTGCGATATTTACGGCTTTGTGTAGTTTGGACGTGGTTTGTTTTGCGTGAAAGAACTCTCGAAGATTATTTATCTGTTTGTGGTGCAGATTGGGTATGTCAATAAGGCCTCTTCCCCCCATCTCTCTAGGTAGAGTCAGCCTTTCTGTGGCTGATTTAGGATGATGTTGTTTGTGTCTTGTGAGTGTTGTTCGGGTTTTCCTCTGGAGGTCTTCTAAGTCTGTCTGTGTCCATTGTATAACTCCAAACGAGTATGTCAGTGTCGGTACAGCGTATGTGTTTATTGCTTTTATTGTGTTTTTGGCATTCAGTTTTGTTTTTAATATTTGGTTTAGTCTGTTTATGTACGTTTTTCTTAGTGTTTGTTTTATTTGTGTATGTTCTGTGAGCTTGGCCTGCTGGAAACCAAGATATTTATAGACTTCGCCCTCTTCCATGGATTCAATCTTGTCGCCATTTTCAAGAGCGAATTCACCTGCCACCAGAGTTCCTTTTTCGATGTTGAGAGTTTTACATTTCTCCAACCCAAACTCCATATGTATGTCCTGTGAGAATGTGTGTGTAATTTTCAGCAGATGTTGCAGCTGTGTTTGTGTGGATGCGTATAATTTTATATCATCCATGTATAGCAGATGCGACAGAGTATAGTGCGTTGTTTTGTTGTCTCTGATGTTGAATCCATAATTTGAATTATTCAGCATGTTTGAGAGTGGATTCAAGGCAAGGCAAAACCACAGTGGACTCAATGAGTCCCCCTGGAATATGCCTCGACGTATAGGTATTTCTTCTGTAGTTATAGTTGTTTTAATGAGCGTAAGACGTAGTGTAGTTCTCCAGTGTGTCATAATGTTCTCGAGGAAGGCGATGAGCGTGGGGTGAATTTTGTAAATGTTTAATATGTGTATCAGCCAAGTATGTGGTGTGCTGTCAAATGCTTTTTTGTAATCTATGTATGCCATGTTTAATTGTCTATGTTGTCTATGTGCCTGACGCAGAACCACTGAGTCGATAAGGAGTTGTTCTTTGCATCCCATGTGGTTTCTGCGGCATCCCTTCAGCTGTTCTGTGAGTGCGTTATTGTTTTCCAGATGAGAGTATATTTTGTTTGTTATGTTTGAAGTCAGAATTTTGTAAATTGTTGGGAGACATGTTATTGGTCTGTATTATGTAGGGTTTTCTGTATTATTGTTTTTTGGCATCATATATGTGATGCCCTGTGTAAAGAATGCAGGCGTGTTCTGCGGATTATTGAGGATATCTGTAAAATGTGTGGCCAGTTTCGGATGTAGGCATGTGAACTTCTTGTACCAGAAGTTATGGATGTTGTCTATCCCGGGTGCCTTCCAGTTATGAATGTTTTTGATTGTATCGCTTATGTCTCGTGGTGTAATCTCGCTGAATTGCATGTCTGTGATGTTTTGTGTATGTTTTTCCTCCTCTCTGATCCAACTCGCGTCCTTGCTATGCTGGACCGGATTGGACCAAAGGGACGACCAGTATCGTGTGAGTTCTTCTCTTGTGGGTGTTTCATAGTTATTTTTCTGTGAACTATTTTGATTCATGTTTCTATAGAATATTTTTTCGTTTTCTGTAAACTGTTTGTTGTGTTGTTTTCGCTGAGTGCATGTTCTGTATCTACGTAGTCTTTGCGTTTTGGCTGCAAGTTTCTGTTTCAAGGTGTCCATGTATTCAGTGATGTGTTGGTTATGATGTTCATGTTTTGTGTGAGTTTTTACTGTCTTGAAAATGTGGTGCATATGCTTCATCAGTGTTTTGGATCTATTATTTTGTAGATATTGTGTGAGCCGGCCCAGATTTCGTCGAATTTCGTCTATCTGCGATTCAAGCCGACGCTCCCAGGCCGGTTTGTTTTGTTTATGTTGTGTCTGCGAGTCCTGAGGTCTTGTTTTTAGGCCATGATACCTAACTACCGCTACTGCTGCAGTATATATCAGTGTGTGTGTATCTGTCAGTGTGGAATCTTCCCGTATATGTTGTGGGAGTATATACTTATTCATGTATTGAAGAGTTTTTTCGAGTTTAGATGATGTATGTATCTTGGGTATTTTGTGTCTTTTTGCTGGGTCCGTTCCTGTGAATTGTAACAATGCTGTTTGCAATGAGTTCTCAAGGGCCTCAACAAGCTCAGTGTCCATGGTCTCCTGTGTATTTATTGTTTCTTCCGTGAGGCTGTATGCAAATGTTGTATCTCTGTTGTCTTCCTGAGGTGTACTTGCGGTTTCTTCTATCTGCGTATTTGTAGTATTTTCCCGTTGTTGCAACTCTTGAGCAACCTGCTGTTTAATGTTCTCGAGTGTTGTCTGCGGAATGAGGTTACGTGCTACGATTGCTCTTCGCTGGTCAGCTATCCTCTGCTCCGTGACCTGTGCGTTTGGGTACTGTTTTGTGAATTCTTGGTGTAATATTTGTCTGTATTGTGTTTTGTCTGTTTCAAGTTTTGTGACTGTGTAATAGGTGCGCATAATAAAGCTGTTCATTTCATTCGTCCACTTCATGCGCACCCTTTGTTTTCCCGCCTTGGTGGTCTCCGGTTGGAGTCCAGTAGAAACACCAGGGTCGAGTTGGGCTTGGTGGGCTGGCCCAGACCTCCCCACTAGTGGGGGCATTGCAGTAACCACACTTGGACCGGCGCTGCTTTCACCACCGGTTGCCAAGGGAGACTGTAGCCGATTTTGCGAACTTGAGCCTCTGCCTAACTCACGAACGCGGACCTTGTTAACCCGGGCGACGTCCGAGCCGGTATGGGTTTTATTATTTCTTCTTTCCATTACTCTGCCGAGGCAGGTTGCATTTTAAACCTACTGCCAGGTAACTCGGGTCCGTGGGGTCGTCACTCCCCAAATATCTCAGTGAGATACCCCTGCGGGTTTATTATTATTATTATTATTATTATTATTATTATTATTATTATTATTATTATTATCACAAGTTGAAAACTTTTTTCGATTTTCTCGAAGATGGCTCAACAGATTCAGAATTTACTACATCAACAGAAGCAGGTTTTCAATCTTAACAAATGAATCTTCTAATAAGATTTCTCTATGAAACAATTAGGGGGGGGGGGGACAGTATCTAAGAATATATGCTTGACAGTCATGAAAGAAAAAATCCATCTTCAAAGGTATCATCTGAACCTCATCTAACACTACCTACCGATTCCCAACGTTACATAGAATTTAACCGAAAGTCAAAAAAGATAAATTTTTAAAACTCCATGCACACCTTTTTATTATGGGACTTTTATGTAGTGTGAACCTCTGGATCGATTGGCATAAATTAAATAACCCACTTTTTCAAAATTCTCAAAGGTGGGGGTGCTGAAAAAATGGCTCCGGGCTACTCTAAGTGTCCCCTGACGAAAGGTTACATAAAATTGCTG
This sequence comes from Malachius bipustulatus, assembly GCA_910589415.1. Taxonomy (NCBI): domain Eukaryota; kingdom Metazoa; phylum Arthropoda; class Insecta; order Coleoptera; family Melyridae; genus Malachius; species Malachius bipustulatus. The sequence goes on from OU342634.1 coordinate 13,003,761, forward strand.
CCTTGATTTTTTTTAGAATTCAAACCCTTATTTACTGTACTAAAATATGTCCTATGTACAGCCGTCCGCCGGTATGTAAGGTTATCTTTAACTTAGTTTTAAAATATTACAGGTTAGCTGTAGATTAATATTCCTGATAACACACCGTAATGAATTAAACAAACTCATACAAAAGTCTCATGATTTTTGGCCAATTGATAAGCTTGGTGATGCTTTGACTAAGGAACTTAACTCTTCTCTATACTTGGCATATATCATAACGGTGATCTTCGTTGCTACGAATATAATAACTCTTTCGACATACTTGCTATCCCCAATTATTCTACAAACAAACGGTTTAGCCTGGATGATCTATGGAGACTCTAACGAGAGTTACATCTTGCCCTTCTGGTGTATGTATGGGTCACAAATTGTTGTAGTGGCAATACTCGTAATCATTTGTGGAACCTATGACTCTTTCATGTTCTACATGTTATCCATAGCTCATGCTGAAATTAAAATGATCAACTATTACTTTTCTGGTGAAAATATAAGGAAACTAAGATTGGATATCAATGAGCGGTTCGAAGAAGCGACTGCGCATCATATACATTTACTCAGGTAAATAAACCATTTATTAATCTTTATAGTCTTCACAGGCGAATAGCAATCAATCAATAGTTGTTAAGGTAAATTTATTATCTCAACTAATCCCACGTAAGCTTAGTCCAAGTTCAGCCGAAGTCATCGGCGCGTGAGCGTCGGATGAAAACCTCCTAAAGCTCAGATCCAAAATAGTAGTCACTAACTGACATTACCTACTGAAAAAGCAATTTCAGAGAAGCGGCACGCAGAAACTGTTGTTTAGAGGAAAATTATCTGCTTGCCGCTTATCCAAAATAGTCTTTTTAATAATGTCAGTTAGTGATTACTATTTTGGATCTGAGTTATAGTCAGTGTATGATAGAGTCACGCCAGGTAGGCTCTGACCTCTTGCTCTTTCATATGCGAATTGCCACTATCAGGATGTCAAGGGCAGGTGGCGAGACCCTTTTCTTAGCTACACGCGGGTACCTCCGCGATCTTATTCGGACCATCGCGAACGGAATTACAGCGAAAAATGTGCAAAAGACTTCCATGACCATAGAAGATTTCCGCTTCCATCTTACTAAATCGAATGCCATTTTATTAAAAACGTTCCAGCAAAGTTGCCGGTTATATCAAACCGAATAAGTAAGTGCATGCAGCTAAAGTAAATCAGTGCACGACATTTGAACTCTTAACGGAAAGTCAATTTTTGCAAACGCCAAATGTTAAATTAGGTAAAAAAAAGTCGGCCATTTTGGATCCGTCGTAGAGCCGCTATTTTTAAATTTTCTGCCAAAAATATAAAAAATTGTGACATCTATTAGAATCGACTAGAATCCTTCGAATTCTAGCAAAAGTTGTCGTACGGTCGTGACATGCGGAAATCGCGAAAAAATGAATTCCCAATTTTAGTCGACTTTCTGAAATATTGTAACGAAATCGGTAGTTTTCTTAGAGAAAATGTCAGTTTTGAACATTTTCCGTCATAACTACGGTCTAGTTGTTGGTAATGAGATCCTGAAGATACTCGCGTGTTGCTTAGAAAAATTTCTCGACGACTGAAAATTTTGTCGAAATTGAAAAATTATATAATCAGTTATAAGCTTTTAAAGTTGATTGTTGAAAAAAAATTTGGCTAATTTCTGAAAGCAACTGTGGCGGCTGTTTTTAAAGATATCGCAATCGTATTTTGACATTTCCGTTTCTAGGGAGATTGAGATACCCTATCGACGGAAAACAATCGTCGATCCAAAACGCCCACCGTTTAGGAGAAAATAGCCGACTAAATTTTTCCCTTCTTCAAAAATGGAAAAAAAATTCAAACGGTTAAAAATTTCAGAACGGTACGTTTGAATCGTGACCGAAATCAGTTTTTTTGATTTCGTTCTTAATTTTGGGGAAATTAATATTTTCGAGTATCTGATATTGCGGAAAATACGCAATATCAGTAAACGCGACCAAAGGAATAAATTTTTAATGATTCGAAAAATTCAGATAGTGGCGTTTTTATTTTATTTTGACGTAACGAAGAGACTAAGCTAAGACACTCTTGTGAAATAAAGTTTGAAAAATAAATTAGCTTGTCACTCTGTAAACGTCAAAATCGAAAATAAAATGTTACGGCAGACGGAAATTCTTAATGTTAATCCCGAAATATTAAATATAAAACACGGCGAGAAGCGCGAAAAATATTGACAGCTGTCAAATCTGAAAGTGCATTTTTTTCGAATTAACAACTTTGTCATGAGCCAGATCATGCGATAAGCGCAGTATAAAAAATTAACTACATACCTATATGTAAAAAAACCTTCTTGCGCATCAATCGCAGAAACAGTGTATTTTTATGCGATTCAACTATGAAAATTTTTGCCGCCTTTTAAATTGGCTTTCTGAATTTTTCAATAGTCAGGTCGAATTTGCGTAGTGGTTTACTGTGAAAATTTCATTTCATTTCGTTTGAAAGCGTGCCATAAAATAGATTTTTACATAATAAACCAAAAAAAAATTGGCAAAATTTAACAATTTCGTCTCTTGTCCTATATACCCGCCACTGACTAACTGTTACAGGCGAGTTCTGAAAACCGAACATTTGAAATTTTAGAGAAATAAACATCATGTAAAAAAATTCGAATAACTCCGCCATTTCTCTTATTTGCTTCTTTAAATTTTGGAGAGTTACAAGCTATTAGTGTAGTTGTCTACTCCGAAAATTTCAGGTAAATTCCCTCAAAAATGTGCTCATAATTAATTAAAGAAATTTAGCCATTTTTACCATTTTCTTACCCACGCCACTAGCTTACTAATGAAAATAATAAAAATTTTATTGCATTAATTCAAATTTCAAATCATTTTAATCCAACCTTGTTAATACAGGTTTGTAGGAGTTTTTATTTTCTGCAATTGGGGTTGGCAGGAGCAGTCATATCTGCATGGGTGGTCCTGCCCGAGCCGAGCGCGATGAAAACGGTGCGCTGGTCTGGTGCTGGTGCTGGTTTTAAATCAAGCAGTCCCGGGTCTGAATATTACATTCAATCGTTAAGTTATTAAACAAGCCTTTAATTGTCATCCTCATTATTTTGTTGTGAAAAGTTTTCTTTCTATATTGCTTATACAGGGACTAAAAAATAGCCTTTTTCCCTAAAATTCAAAAAGCCGCCATTTTGAAACGGCTCGATCGATTTTGCTCAAAAAATGCAATACCAGACCACTACTTGTGGATAATATCTTCCTCCCATAAAAATTTCAGCCTCCTAGATTGAAAACTGCTACCAGAAAACCGTGCCACAGGACCGGATGTTTCGAAATTTTAAAGGACACCCTGTAGAAGTAACGCGACTTTTGAAAAAATTTTCAACGAAAATTTAACGTCATCCCGAAGTTTCACAAGAGTAAAAAATTTCTTCCACTAATCTTGAAAGATGAAGCTACACTAGAGCGTTTTTAAAATTTTAGAGAAATTTACATCATGTAGGTAAAATAAATTTAAATATCTCCGCCATTTTTTTATTTGATCCTTGAAATTTTTGAAGATTAAAGAGTATTAGTATAGTTGTCTACTGTAAAAATTTTAGTTCAATTCCTTCAAAAATGTGCTCAAAAACTGTTATAGAAATTAAGCCATTTTCACTCTTTTCCTACCCACGCCACTGGCTTATTAATGGAAAAAATTCAATTTTTTTTGCATTAACTCAAATTTCAATTAATTTTCTTTCAATCCTGTTAACTTGATGTGAAAGTTTTTTTGCCATCTTGCTCATACAGGGATTCAAAAAATAGTAAATTTTCCGAAAATTCAAATGGTCGCCATTTTGAAACGGCTCGGCCGATTTTGCTCAAGTGCAATACCAGACCACTCCTTGTGAACATCTTACTCTCACAAAAATTTCAGCCCCCTAGATTGAAAACTGCGGCCAGAAACCGTGCCTCAAGGACCGGATTTGGGGAACTTTGAAAGGACACCCTGTAGAAGTAACTTGGTTTTTGGATTTTTTTTCAACGAAAATCTAAAGTCATTCCCAAGCTTTACAAGAATCCAAAATTTCGTTCACTAATCTTGAAAGATAAAGCTACAGGAGCGTTTTAAAAATCGAAAAATCGTGATTTTGGAGAAATAAATATATATATAAATATATATATAAATATATATATATATATCGTGGGCAGGTGAATTTTGGAAAACCACTTTTTCGTGATCTGGGGGTCATGATCGGTGGACATTTGATGAGTTTGGGTGATTTTCGAAAAGTGATGTCGTCCTCAATAGTGTATTTTTTTGTTAAAAAATACACTAAAAAATAAAACAAAATAATAAAATAAAAAAAGTAAAAATAGGCATTGCAAAATAGGCGGATTCTATCACAGGGCCTCTGAGCTGAAAGTCATTAGACTGAGCTATGTAAAGTCTGTACACTGAGAGTTGTCTGTTGTGAGAACTAAGGATACATCATCTCGTTATGTTTCTTACTCCTTCTATTGCATTGCATACCCAATCGAGTTAAAATGGGACGTATTGTCAGAAATACGTTTGAATCGTCAGCAATTCTAAAAAAGATGAGCGAGAGTGAGACGGAAGTATCGACTCGCGTCTTGATACGCTTAGATTGATACGATATTACGATAAGATTGTTGTCGTTACTATCAGTAGTGTCAGTGTCAGCGGTAAATATACTATAATAAGGTTTGTCTTGTGATTTGAAACGTTTTTAATACGAAATTAGCAGAATTACCTGTGTCCTGTGATAAACTATGAGTAACTTATTATAATTGCTCGAATGCCTAAAAATCTACTTCCTTGCTTTGCCTGGGAAACGATTGAACTCCCTAGTACGTGGTCTTGTGGTAAAATTGCTGGAATATTTTACTTGCAAATAAGAAAACGGAGGTGTTATTCTTTCTTTTAAACGGCAACCAGCAGGTAGGTGACATGATATTTCTATCATGATAACAATAATTATTATGATTCTTATTTACTTGCATTATATAATATTTGTTATCAAAAAGTTGCAAGGCTCTACTTCGTCAATAACTTGTCGAAATAATATATTTATAGGATATTCATTATTCCTCAACACACGCCACTGACACGAACTGCGATACCACATCTGGTTCGACTTAGAAATAAGTGTACGATTCAAATCGAATTAAATGAAATTGTTTAGTCAGAATCAGTGTGGCATGACACCGGACAACTCTCAGTGTACAGAGAGTACCCATCACCTGAAAATACTTAAATATTGTTGCTCTCAAAAAAATGTCAGCTCTTCGTTAAAATTGAATTTATAGTTTAAATTTTTGCAGTAACGTGATCTATAAACATCTACAATCCTAAAATGTCAACAACAGAACCCGGCAATAACCGGACAGTTATGCAATGCGTCGCCCAATAAGGCCGATTTTCACCAAATGTCCATCAAAATCCACCAAAAATGTGACGTCACAACTGAAAAAATTATTTTAAATCAGACACCGGTCAAAATTTTCTTTAATAACTTTTTTATTTGGCGCTTTTTGAAAAAACTATTTATACATATGCATTTCTGTTGTGGAGGAGTCAGGATTTTTGATTTTTGCACCTTGTTCAAAATTTGATTGCCATTGTCAGTTTAATTGACGTTTCAGGTGAAATTTTTTCTTTTTCCTGAAATAGCGAGAAAACTGCAAATTTTCCTGGAAAATGTTTCAAATAAAAAAAGTAGTACTCCTCAAAAAAGCTCCAATTCAATATTTCGCTAGGACGCACCGTTTTTGAGAATGATTTTTTTAGCGATTTCGAAAAATAGCCGTGACTTTACTTTGAAAAGGTCGCTTTTACGGACATTTCACGTGAAAAACGATATTTACCCTTTTTTTGGGCAATGAACGTCTCTCACACTGTTTTGTTATTTTTCCAATCGATAAAAAAAATTAGAAAAAAATCAAAATTATGCGAAAAATGATGCGTGATGATCTCTAGAAAGTTTGTACGTCAATGCTTTCCCCAAGTAACTGTGTCAACAGAATCTCTCCGCGATGTACCGTTGTCGAGAAAAAATCCTATAGGTGGGACGTTGCAAAAAAAAAGTCCTGAACGGGAATCTTAGCATTCTCGGATCCGGTCCATTTACAAAAAGTCATATTTAGGAGTGCCGAGCTACGTCCTTGCCAAGTTTCATCTCGATCTTTCGAACACTTACAGCCAATATTATAAAGGCTCATTAGGCTAACGAGCAGAGTTCCGTGATCGTTTTTGAAGCTAATATCGATGTCAAATTGAAGGAGATTATGGCAAAGGGCTACTTATATGTGGGATGGGCAAGATGTGGTGTTGGGGAACATTTCAACGTAGTAAGATGTTTCAAATGTTGTAAAATTGGTCACCTCAAGAAGGATTGCCGGAGTGGAGTTACAGTGTGTCCAAACTGTGCTGGGGGTCATGAGAGGAAAGACTGCAGTCAGGATAAATTATGTTGTGTAAATTGTACTGCTCTAAACAAAAGAACCACTAGGCAGAACGTCAACACCGATCATGCTGCAAGTAGTGTCAAGTGCTGGTATTATTTGGAGAAAATCCAAGCCCACAAAAATAAAATTCAATATAACTAAAATTCTGAAACTTGGGCATTACAATACGTGTTCTCTGTTCCCTAAACTTGACTTATTCACATCCTCGATATATGTAAATCAATTCGATGTCGTGGGTATAACTGAGACCTGGCTTGATGATGGGGTAAGTGATGATTCATTATTTGTGGAGGGCTTTCGCATTGCTCGGAGGGATCGCGGAGGTCGAGGTGGTGGTGTAGCGGTATACATACGTGAAAGCTTTGAGTACTCTGTCGTGTTGGAGGATTTCGTTTGTATTCCGGGGGTGGAACAATTGTGGATCTCGATGGAGGTTGGTGGGGTTGTACTATTGGTTGGAGTTATTTACCGTACTGCTGCATGTAATTTAATTAATTTTATCGAATACCTGGATAACTTACTTTCGTTTATTGTTCCACAATATGATAACATCGTCATTATGGGTGATATCAATCAAGATCAGTTTACTGATCGGTCCATTATGCAATGCGTGGCCTCTTATGATTTTACACAGCTAATTGATGAACCTACTCGTATACGGGGAAACTCTCAGACACTCCTGGATGTGATTTTTACGAACAAAAGTGATTTGGTCCTTGAGGCAGGTGTATTGGTTCATCAGATCTCTGATCATCGGGCGATTTTTTGTACTCTTAATCTGAAGCATTCTCGTCCTAAACCTAAACTTATTACCTACAGAGATTTTCGTGCATTCGACGTTGACATATTTAATAAAGACTTGTCAGAGATCCAGTGGGATCGTTTACTATATTTCGAAAATATTGATCACAAAGTTAAGTATTTGACAGATCAACTTTTGAGGTTATTCGACGTACATGCTCCATTGATCATGTCTAGGGTGACCAAGCCTTTCGCGCCGTGGTTGACTTACAATATTCGTTGCATCATGAGGTCCCGAGACAATGCCTTATCTAGATACAAGCGAACTAAAAATATTCTAGATTACAAATATTTTCAACAATTAAGGAATACAGTTGTTAGTGCAATAAGGCGAGAAAAGGTTGCTTATCTCTCGAGTCGTTCTAAGGGTGATGATAGCAGACAACTTTGGAATGCATTGAAGTCATTAAATATAAAGGGTAAGCGATCAGTGGAGCTTCCTGCTAATCTGAAAAGGCCTTGTGAATTGAATGAGTATTTCTTATCGGTATTCACACCGAAAAATAACTGTCCTGATACAACAGCCTATTACTTAACAAATAGATATAACACAGACCAGAGTTTCTCGATTCGCTTATCGACAATTGAAGAAATAAAAGACATAGTGACAGGTCTTAGATCAAATGCAATCGGATCTGATGATATCTCCTCCAGAATGTTAAAGCTATCCTTACATGTGATCGCTCCCTATCTGACTCATATCATCAACTGCTGCTTGGAATCCGGATATTTCCCGCAACAGTGGAAATATTCCCTGATTAAACCCCTGCCCAAAGTCTCTAATCCTGAGAGTTTTTCCGACCTGCGCCCAGTTAGTATTCTTCCTTCGTTGTCTAAAGTACTTGAAAAGGTAGTGTCTAAACAAATTTATCAATTCGTGGTCGACTCCGAATTAATTCCAACTAGTCAGTCGGGATTCCGTAAGGGCTACAGCACAACAACCTCGATGTTGAACCTGACAGATCACATCATTAGGTCGCTGGACCTCGGGCTTGCCACATCAGTGGTTCAGTTGGACTATTCAAAGGCCTTTGATACCCTTGACCATAGACTTTTATGTGCAAAACTACGGTACTTTGGCTTCGATGACATCTCATGTGGTTTTTTTAGTCATTATCTGGAAGATCGCTTCCAGAAGGTTATTTTCGATGATACTTCTTCCTCTGATTTTGCTCCGGTTACATCTGGAGTTCCCCAAGGCTCTGTCTTGGGACCGGTCCTTTACCTGATCTATGTAGCAGATAGTCCAAGAACAATACAACATGTTAGTATCCAGTCATTTGCGGATGACACCCAGCTCTATTTCTCGTATGGCCCCCAGATGGTGGAGTTTGCTTCAAATCGCATGAATAGTGATATTGCATCTTTGGTAGCCTTTTCTGATGCCCACGGGCTCAGGCTAAATCCCGAAAAATGTAGCGTTATGACATTTGGTTCGAGCCCGGATGTGGAGGACTTACAGCTGATTGTTGGGAACCAGCCATTGAGGAGTGTAAGGTGTCAAAAAAATCTCGGTATAATTTTTGATTGTAGACTGCGGTTCAATGAGCAGGTCTCCATTCTGCTTAAGAAGTCTTACTTAGTATTGAGGCAGTTGTACAGAAACAGACACTTGCTTGGCTTTCGGTTGAGAAAGGTATTATGCGAGAGTCTGGTGCTTTCTATTCTAAATTATGGTCTGGTTCTTTATTTTCCATGTCTGTACCAATCAACTAAATATCGCCTTCAAAAAGTGCAAAATGCGTGTTGCAGATTTGTATTTGGTCTCCGAAAATATGACAGAGTATCAGCTAAAATAAATGAGCTGGAATGGTTGAGAATGGAAAACCTTTTCAAATATCATATGAGCTCGTTAGTGTACAAAATCTTATATACATCGACACCTCCATACCTCAAAGAGAAATTGTTGCTAAGAGGTGACATGCATCATCGCCTTATTAGATATACAGATACATTAATGCTACCCAAATTCCGTCTTGCTGGGTCTCAGAGATGTTTCACGTACAATGCGGTTAAAATATTTAATGCTATACCTAGTTTTATGAGAACACGTACCCTAAATTTTTTGAAAAAACATTATAAAGTTTATTTATTGGAAATTCAGCAGCGGTTGTGAAGTGATTGTTTTATTGGTTTAAGTAAATATGTTGTTAATTTCATTGGCTGGAGGTTAAGTAGAGTAGCTCAGGCTAGACTTCGCCTCCCAGTTTAATTTTGTATTGTAAAATGTAGGTACAGTACACAAACAAATAAAGGCTCTTTATTATTATTATTATTATTATTAAATGATTTTGATGACATTTTTGTAATTACTTTCATGTCAAGAATAGACGAATTTAAAAAATTTCCACTGAGACTCGATACGTTCTTCAGAAATGGCCACAGAAATTTGCCCGTTAACTTGATGAGCCTTTATACCTAATACCCGCTGTTAGAGTGTTTCCTAGATTATTCCCGAAAAGTTCCGAAATTCCCAAAAAAATTACACTTCCCGGGAACGAATCCCGCTCATTTTCAATAGCCTTCGACAGAAGGTGCGCCATTTAAAACGAGCAACACTTTATCCTTCCCGAATGAAAATTGGCGGCTCTAGTCTATAACAGAAAAAAAACTGAAGAGAGCTTCAAATTTGGCAGTTTCATGAGGATTTTAGTGCTATGGTACGATTAAGTTTAAAAAGTCATCTGTGACGTCATACTAACCGTCCGAATTAAGATTTTTCATTTCACCAGAAAATGTCAAACAGTTAAATGTCAAGGTGTGAACGAGCGTAAATTATAAAGGAATCATTCAAACAATGAATTGAACGGTTTAAGTCAGTTTGAGAGCCACTGACAACTATATAAAAATTTTTCACGTAATGAATGTTGACATATACTTTTTATGCGGGATGGAGTGTTTAGACAAACTTGGCGGTTTCTATGAGAACCACGTAAATGAAACAAAATACCTAAATCCAACTATCAGAAGGATGAGTATTCTTAATCGATGCATATGACTTTTTAAACTTAATCGTACTTTATGATGTGCCGTAAAATAACAATTAAGTCTGAATAAGTAGTATTATAATGTTATATATACCGTGTTGCGTATAGAAAAGGTAACATAGGGAATGCGTAGTGACTTGCGTGGCCAAGTGGTTCTCCGCTGGCCCACGAAGCCATAGATCGCGGGTTCGAAACTCACCTCGGCCCGCTTTACTTTTCAGATTAATTTTCGAATGTCTGTGAAAAGTAAAACAAGCGATCGAACGTTTAAAAGGAAAATATAATTTAAAGTGTGTGTGGCTAAAGAGTTCGTGCTCAAAGCCAATTTACCAGAGTGGAGCAACTATGTCTTACCTACACAGTTAAGACCGATGCTTCCTCTTTAAAAAAAAAAAAAATAGGGAATACGTGTAAAGCATATTTCAACAATACTTTGAAAATAAATAACATTATTTCAAATACATATACAATTCCCATGGAAACTAGTAAGTTTCCTAGAATACTACCAAGTTTCCTAGGAAACTATCAGCTTTTAAACCAGAGTGGCTCGGATCCTTAATAATATTCACTGTAGTGTTTTCCCTATGTCACCTTTCCTATGCAACACAGTGTATATGCGCCAATTATTTTATTCTCACTCTTTTTCTTTTCAGATTCTTAAACGATATGAGAGACACTTATTACAACATATTACTAAACGAGTTTTTGTGCAGTGAAGCTAGTGCTTGCATGATACTGTTTCTAGTATCAGAAAAGGAGTAAGTTGCGTATAAGTTAAGGGTTTAGACGTTCCTGTGCTGATAAAGTTAGTTTTTACAATGTGGAATCATAAAAATAATAATTCCGAGTCAAAAGTCGATTGAATTTGCAAGGCTGCTTGAAAACGAGCTTCGCTTTAAAATAACTCTCAATTTTGATGACTACTAAGAAATAATTAAAAAAAAATTGATCTTTAAGGGGTTCCCTTTCCTTACGATCTCCATAACGAAAGATGGTGTAGGAAAGTATCTTTATAGGTATATTTTTTACATATCCTCTTTCAGCATCTGGCATGTTGTTTTCTAAATAGTCAATTGTCTTTGGTTAATTTTTTTTTAATGTATCACATTATACCTACGCCAAATTTCTGGGAGGTTTTTTTTTTGAGATCCTCACTTTGCATTAAACAAAAAACTATATAACTGTGTTCAATAACTAAAAGACTATAGGTGTGGAGGGAAGCAGGGGTAAATGCACCTCAAGCGCCAATCGATCGCAACTTGATACGAATTTCACACCAACACCAAACGCTTACATGAAGACAAAAAACAGTTCTCCCACCTCTCGAAAAATCACACGTCCTCAAGTGCAACAGCTTTGCTTGTATGTAGACGTAATCGCCGTGGTAGGAATATGGGCCTGGCTGCTATTTTTTTTTTTTAAGATAAGTTTCTACTAATTACAACTCTACCAATGCAGGACAGAAAATCTAACATTTAGTTATGTAGATATTTACGTAGGTACCATGAATACCTACGTGAACCATAAATAAGGTTTTCTAAAAGTCTCATATACTAATATATTTCAGGTCCCCAATTGAAATAGGTGTTTTATTCAAGTACTTTTTCACATTTTGTTCGTATTTGTCTCCTATTGCTGTCTACTGTTTTATGGGGAACAGCATTTCCTACGATGTAAGTATATTTTACTTATTATTATTCCAGGATTGGTTCAAGATGTAATAATTAATTATTATCTTGATTACATTTTCCCTGTCTAATAATAATAAGCAGGGGCCCTAGAGCCTGTGCCGCATCCTGGATTTCGATCGCCATTTTGTCCCTATCCTGGCCAGACATCGTCCTTAAGAGCTCGATCTCCTTCTCTCCATTGTATTGCCGGTCTTCTCCATCTCTTTTATGGTGTGTATACATCAAGGCTCATCTCTTTGGCCATCTCGTCTAGTCCATCCTCATTACCTGACCATACCATATAAGTTGTCTACTCTTTAAGAAGATCTCTTTAAGAAGTCCATCTCTACAGTCTCTATCATCTTTTTCCCTTTTTTTCTGGAAGTTGCCAGCATTCGCATCGGCAGGGCCAGCATAAGGCCATGCAGTTTTACCATTTTTTTATTTCTTCAGAGCTTTCTTTATATTTCTTCTATCGTTATTTCGGTCACTTCTTGGTATCCCACTGTTTTGATGTCTATGTTTTCCCTTTCATTTGGTTCCATTGGTTTTCCTAACATTTTCCCTATCTACCAAGAATAAATCAAGGATTCCAGCTCTCACATCATCCTTCTTTCTCCTCATCAGTATATTCCTTTTTTCACTATGTCATTTTATAAAAATAAAATATATAAAATAACAACCTAGGTGTTCTTATACCTACGTATGTCTAATTTATTTTAAATCACATTAATATTTATCAGTTGGCCGCCATTCCCGTGACGCTGTTTCATTCGAATTGGTGTGATCTAAAGCCGGAGAATAAACGTAATGTGGTCATGGTGATGAAGCGAGGTCAAAGCAACGACTCTATTTCCGTTGCAGGTTTCCTGGACTTGAACCTGACAAGTCTTAACTTGGTAAGAATTGATTTATTTTCGAAAATTTATTTTAAGAAAACTCGTATTTTTTAGTTATTCAGACAAGCCATGTCATTTTTGGCATGCCTACAAGCAATGGACAGCCGTAAAGTGTAAAGCATATCTACATTCTAATGACGAAACTGTCAAGTAGTAACTTATTAGCTCCGAGTGGATTGAAAAGTTATTAGATACCAATGTCATAGTCTACATATTGAATATATGGAGAACGGTAAGGACGTTTTACTGATCAGATGAGCAGAAGACAACAATTATTATTGCCTGAGATCTGTAATCCTTATCGTTCGACCTGCTTAGAGCTTAGAGTTTTTTGCACTATCGGAACAATTATTGTTATAAACTATTGTATGGTTAATAAATACACAATTTGTGAATTTTCCAATTAATTTTACTTAACATTCAGCGAACTGTAAATGACCTGCTACTTATTAAGCGAACAACAGTAACAGTACTCTCGCATATTTACGCTGTTTTACCTCCACTCCACAATCACTCTCGTTTGCGCTCAATGTTTACCCCTTTTTCTGCATTTAAAATGGAAAACGAAGCTTGACGACGCTTTATACAGGGTGTTATGTAATTGAATGTCAATATTTAAGGGGGTGATTTTTGGGTCCATTTTAAGAAGAAAACTTCATAAGAACGTATGTCCTAAGAGTCTTAACTTTTGAGATACAGGGTGGTAAAGTCCTCGGTAAAGTCCTATTAAAATAAATATTTTTTTCGTAATATCTGTAATACCGCTCTGGATATTTTAATGAAATTTCGTATACAAGTACATATTACGCATCAAGGGGCATTTTTTCATGTACCACGAATTACGTACTCTCTGTACACTGAGAGTTGTCCGTTGTCATGCCGCACTGATTCTGACTAAACAATTTCATTTAATTCGATTTGAATCGTACACTTATTTCTAAGTCGAACCAGATGTGGTATCGCAGTTCGTGTCAGTGGCGTGTGTTGAGGAATAATGAATATCCTACAAATATATTATTTCGACAAGTTATTGACGAAGTAGTGCCTTGCAACTTTTTGATAACAAATATTACATAATGCAAGTAAATAAGAATGATAATAATTATTATTGTTATCATCATGATAGAAAATCATGTCACCTACCTGCTGGTTGCCGTTTAAAAGAAAGAATAACACCTCCGTTTTCTTATTTGCAAGTAAAATATTCCAGCAATTTTACCACAAGACCACGTACTAGGGAGTTCAATCGTTTCCCAGGCAAAACAAGGAAATAGATTTTTAGGCATTCGCGAAATTAAGTTACTCATAGTTTATCACACCGTACAATATAACACAGGTAATTCTGCTAATTTCGTATTAAAAACGTTTCAAATCACAACAAAAACCTTATTTAGTATATTTACCGCTGACACTGACACTTGAGAGTAGCGACGATCGTAATATCGTATCAATCTAAGCGTATCAAGACGCGAGTCGATACTTCCGTCTCACTCTCGCTCATCTTTTTAGAATTGCTGACGATTCAAACGTATTTCTGACAATACGTCCCATTTTAACTCGATTGGGTATGCAATGCAATAGAAGGAGTAAGGAATATAACGAGATGATGTATCCTTAGTTCTCACAACAGACAACTCTCAGTGTACAGACTTTATGTGCCCTTTTCCAAAGTATTTTAAAAAAACAATTTTAAAGTTTTAAAATACTTTATTAAAAAAGACAAATAACTAACTTATAAAACTACGTTGAATTACGAATGCAGAAGCCAATGTTAAAGACTTGCCAGCAAATTCATAACTGCCTGTTGTCTTGTTCATTTCAAGCCAAGAGGTCGTTACTCAAAGTAACCTGAGATAACTGTTTGTTTGCTGGAGTTGCTAGCAAGCAGTTTCTAGAAAGATACAAGGCTAAAGGATGATGCAATACTTCCTAAGTATGAAATAATAATATTATAAATGCAAGTTTGCTAAAAGTTACCCTAGAGTACATATAGTGTAAAGTATATATCTATAATTAAAAATAATACATAACTGAGCCTATATACGTAACTCCTCCATGCCAAAAAGAGCAAAATTTACACTTTGTTTAAATTTTGCATCGAAATGTCATTTATATTAATTGGTTTTTGGACTTCTTCCTGTTTCGTCTTAATGACTAACTTAAATATTAAGTACATGATTAACATAGCTAAAAGTAAATATAATATGATTGTCCACACACTGATATTATTAGCATGAATTTTAGGCACTATTATATCATTGAGTTTTTCTTTATTTTGATTCATATTGGTCACAATTCCTTTAAGTTCATCCAAATTTATATCTTCTAATTGAATCATTGGATTGTCTTTAGGGTCATCTGGTTTGGGGATTATCACTTTTATATTGGGAACACTGACGTACCTTTTGGGCACCGTAGGGTTGTGATAGATTCTGATGACTTCATGTTGTAGTTTCAGGAAGCTGTTCTCGGATAGCGTGATGAAGTAACTGCCTTGAAGGGCTGATTTGTCTTCGTCCTGGTCACAAACTGTGGTTACTGTGGTTTCCGTTGGGAATATGGCTATCCATTTGTTTTCGGTAGCTTTTTGTATTTTTGTTTGAGTCACATTGACGTCGATGGGGCTACAGTTCTCGTACTTGTTGGAATACAGCAGGAGCTGGACTTCACACGGGCTTCCCTCGTTGACGACATTGTTATTCATTGAATAACATATAAATTCTTCGGGAACAACTTCTAAGCATATTTCGTTTGAGAACCCAAATTTTGGCTCATTCAGGAAAAGGTATTTATTTTTGGGAATAATCATTTGGAAGTAGTCGACGGATTTTACCGGGAAAGAGAATAAATGATATAAAGTATACGAGTCAGGTTCTACGATCGGTATTTCTATAATGAAGACAATCTCGTTCAGCTTAGAATAAGCTTTGACGACAGCTATTTTCTCGAATAAGAGAATAATATTGTCCTTTGTAATTTCAAATGGCATTTTATTAATTTTTATTAGTGAATGGATGTTGATTAACTCGTCTAGGAGCTCATCTGGATCTATTATGCTTGCATGTAAGGTATTTAATTTAGCAAAAGTTATAGCATTTTCTAGAGTCATTAGAATTTGTTGTATCGTATTGATTGCCACTAGTAATTGATTTAATATAGCATTGAAGTTTACCATTTGGTAGGTACTCGCATTTCGAATGCTGGTATCTTTCATTTGTTGTTCTCTTTGCATTATTCTACTCTCCTAATTTAAAGGGTATTAACCCTGGATTATTTGTCAGGGGGTTTAAGTTTAATGTTTTGAAATATCTTTATTTTATCGTTGGATTTTGATTGATCCGGTTCAGTTTCAGAGGTAGAGGATTCGGTTTGAGGTGAGCGCGAATGACGAAGATTTTTGAGATGGACGTATCTACGATTACCGTCGTCGTTTATTAGCGCTAAATTTTTCTTAGTTATTTTAATTATCGTGTAGGGTCCTTTATTTCTTTCTAAAGTTTTATGTCGTTTGCTTTTGTAATTTATTTCAAAAACTTCTTGACCTACTTCTAACTGTTTTAAGTCTGAATCCGCATTTCGTTTTTCTGCTACTCTCTGCTTTTCTTTATCGAGAGTTTGATTTACATTTTTGTAAGTAATTGCCAACTTTTCTTTATGATTTTTAGCGTATTCTTGGTACACTTGTTTATTGTAATGGATATCATAAGGATTGCGTGCACTCGAGTGACCTAACGTAAGTTCATACGGGGTGAAACTCGTCGTCGAATGGATCGTGTTATTGTAGGCAATGATTGCGTAAAGCATCAAGGTGGTAATTGGATCTGTCTTTGAATTTATTCTCATCAGCCTAATTTGTTCTAACAAGGTTGACTGTAATCTCTCAATAAGTCCGTTGGATTCTGGATGGTTTTCGGTTACGAAATGTAGTTTAATTTTATGTAACTCTAATGTATTTTGAACTGTCTCGTTACAAAATCCGACAACGTTATCAAAAGTTATCATTTCTGGGACTGAATAAAAAGAAAAGTACTGTATGAGAGCATTGGCTATGCTAATGCTGTTCTTTGAGGCGATAGGTATGGCCTGGCCTAGTTTAGTAAAGGCGTCTATGATTGTTAGAAAATTTTGACTTTCTACTACAAAAGTATCCATATGGAGTTTTTGAAAAGGTTTCTCCGGTGTACTGGTTATTACAAGTGGAACTTTAGGTGGGTTCCTATCGTACTTTGCTTTTTTGCAGAGGTCGCAATTATTAATGTACTGTGTAACTTTGTCTTTCATGTCTGGGAAGTAGTATTTTCTTTGAAGTTGTTTAAGAGTTTCTAAAATCCCTCTATGATTAGTTTTTCCTTCATGTTGTTGTTTTATTGTCAAGGTCTGTTCTTCGAGATCGTCTATGGTCGTTAGTTTGATGGTGCATCTTATTATTTCAGGTCCATCATTATTAAATAATTTTGTGTATACGTTACAGAATTTTTTATAAAGACTTTCGGTGGAAAAGTGAAAATAGTACCGTTTCTTATTTGAGGTGTAATGTTTCAAGAATTGGATTATTTCTTTTTCATTATTGTCTCTGGTAATTTGAACGTTATATTTTGACTGATTATTTTTCTTTATTATTTTTACAGGATGTGGGTTTGTAAAAACTTCAGTAATAAAAAATTGATTTGGTTTAGAATCGATAGCTTCATCTAAAATTTTAATAGAATTTTTAGGTTCAGGATTTTGATTGGAATGCACGGTGTTGTCATCAACATCGTCATTTAATTCTTTTAATGCATTTTCTGTTTCATCAAAGTTACCCATGATGGACTCGTTTTCGAGAGCATTGATGTGAATTCTGCTTAAAGCGTCTGCATTAGTATTTAATTTACCTTTTTTGTAAATTATTTGAAAATCATATTCGTGTAACCTAATTTTCCAGCGTTGTAATTTGCTACTGGGATTTTTTAGTTTGAAGAACCAAACTAAGTGTCTGTGATCAGTATAGACCAGAAAGGGTCGTCCATATAAATAAGGGCGAAAATATTTCGTACTCCAAACAATTGCTAGGAGTTCTTTTTCAAAAGCGTCATATTTTTGTTCTGTTTCATTTAGTGTTCTAGATGCATAACACACGGGTCTATCATCCCCTATACTACCCTGGCTCAAAACCGCCCCTAAACTTACATTTGATGCATCCGTCGTAAGGATAAAAGGTTTTGTAAAGTCGGGATATTGCAGGATTGGGTGGTTAGTGAGTAATTGTTTACATGTTTCAAAAGCTTCTACGAATTCTCGAGTGTGTACTACCTTTCTACCCTTTTTAAACAAATTGTCATTGGTTTGGTTAACTTTGCAAAGTCTTTAATGAATTTACGGTAGTAGAGCCTACTAGACCTAAAAAACTTTTGATTTCCTTTTGTGTTTTAGGAATAGGGTAATTTAATACGGCTGAAATTTTATCCAGGTTAGGTTTTGCACCTTCTGGCGTAACAATTTGGCCAAGAAATTGTACTTCTTTTTTAAGAAACTCACATTTGTCTAACTGAACCTTAAGTCTAGCTTTTCTTAAGCGTTCGAACACACTTCTTAATTTTTCTAGATGTTCCTGTAATGAAGTGGAGAAAACTATGATGTCGTCTAGGTATACAACACATTTTTCATTATTAATGCCTCTAAGTACATTATCGATGACACGTTGGAATGTGCTAGGTGAATTTTTCATTCCGAAGGGCATGCGTTTGTATTCGTAGTGACCACGGGGAGTGCTGAATGCTGTTTTGCTTATGTCACTTTTTTCCATTTCGATCTGGTGAAAACCAGAGGCAAGATCTAATGTCGAAAAGTATTGACATCGACCAAGTTTGTCTAAAATATCCGAAATGTTAGGTAGCGGATACTTATCATCGATTGTCTTTTCATTGAGCAATCTATAATCTACGCAGAGACGATATTTTTTGCGTCCTGATGCGTCTGCCTTTTTAGGTACAATTATTATGGGACTGGACCATGGGGAATGAGAAGGTTGAATTATGTCTTGGTCTAATAATTCTTGTACTTGTCTGTCAGCTTCTCTTTGCAATACTTCTGGTAATCTATAAGCTTTTTTATAAATTGGAGTATCGTCTGTCAGTTTAACTTGATGTTTTATTTCATTAGTAAATGATAAAGGAATTTTCTCACAGTGAAATATATCTCTGAATTCTAGACACAGTTTACGTATCTCGGTATATTCTTCCTTATTTAAATGATTAATAAGTCTCAGGTTTCGCATATTTTCTTTCAAGAGACGGTCGCATTCATAGTCGTACTCGACTGGTAGTTCATTTACCTCAGTATGATCGTAATTATTTAATTCTTCTGTTACAATGGGTTGAGTTAATTTTAACTCTACAGGGTGATCATTGGAATTTATTATGGATGTAATTGCATAATTATTTTTTATCTGCACCAGTGCAGTGGGAATTTCTAATCCTCTTTGAAATGATTGGTAATTAATTATTGCCGGACCAGAGATTTTATCGACTGGTATTTTGATCACTTTTTGAGTTCTAGCACCTACAGTGAATGAATGGATGTCATTATCATGAGATTGAAAATAAATTGGAATTTTGGCAAATCTAGTTTCTAAAATTTGATTTTTTAAGTTGATGTTGGCACTCAATTTTCTTAAAAGATCCATACCTATTAGTCCATTGTATTTTTCATTAAAATCAAATATACAAAATTTATGTTTCATTTTAACACCAAAAGTTTTCGGCAATGGGATGTTTGCGACATATTTATGACTGGTGGTGTTGTGAGCGGTTTTAATTTTAAACGGTTCAACTTCTACAAAATCTTTATAAAATTCCTCGACAGTTTGTTTACTGATTAATGTCTTACTGCTACCTGTATCTATCAAAAATTTTAGGTTCGCGTGCGGAATTTTAATGTAAGGTAGAATATTAACATTATCGATATTATTTAGATTTATTATGTCTGATCGTTGTTGGCTTGGCTTATGTGAAAATTTTGATAATTTTCGTCATGACTATTTTCATGATTTAAAATTTCAGACTCATCGTACTGCTCATAAAATTCATTGTGATTTTCGGGTTGTTTACATTCCTCCTGATAGATTATTTCGTCTGAGGTTTCGGCTGAATAAGGATGGGATGAAGAAGAATGTGGTTCTTGATCATTATTTATTTCTTGATGATAAAGTTCTTGGGACATGAAATTATTTTGAAACGGTCGTTGCGTTCTCTGTGTCCGATAGGTTTGTCTAGTATTACCGGACGAAATGTTTATTGGTGTGGGCTCGTATTGTGTGGAGTTTGCATTTTTTGCAAATTGCTGAGATGGTGCAAATGAAGGTTTATTTTGTGCTTGAAATTTTGGATAGAAATTTTGGGTATTCCTATTCGGAATTGATGGGCGTGCATTAAAAGATGTTTGTGGTTGATTTTGGGAATAAAATGTTTGTCTTGGTGATTGTGGATTGGAATAATAATTATTAACGGGTGGAGGTACAGAAAAATTATTTCGAAAATTATTTTGAGGAAACGGTAATGGCTTGGCAGGTTGCAATTTCATTACTGGTTTATAATTTTTATTTAAATTTGGATTATATAACCTGTTCCTGTAATAAGTTATATTTTCTTCCTCAACAATTAAATTCATAGCGGTTTCTAAGTCTTTGGGAGAACGTATTCTAATTTTATCAGAAAGTCTCTCTGGTAAACCGTTTAAAAAGGTATCAAGAGCCATTTCATCATATAAATTTGCTTTAATTTTGCGTATATTTTTATCGGCTTCCTCGAGGTTTAACTTTGTTAAAATTAGACTACGTACGTCTTGGCATTTCATACCAAACTGGTATGGTGTTTCATTTCTTTCAATTCTTAAATTAAGCAAATCTCTAACTAAGCATTTAGTATTTCGTTGATCACCGAAATAACTAATAAGTAATTGTTTAATAGTACCCCAAGTGGTGGCTTCTTCTCTGCTACCAATTAAAGTTAAAGCTCGACCTTCCAGTTTGTTAACAACTATTCTTAATAGCCATTCGTTAACTAAGGGTTTGGTTGGATCATTAAAAGTTTCGAAAAATTTTTCGCAAGCTGATATAAAAATACCTAAAGTAGCTTGATCGCCATTGTATTTAGGAATAGCATCAATAAAAAATTTCTCTAGATTCATTTTTGGTAAAGTCGGCTCGCTTTTAATATTATTAGTAATCGAATTACTAGCTGAATCAATAATTATGTGTTTACTCAATTTAGACTCTCTAATATAATTTTTTGAATTATTACTACTACTACTAGTACTAACCGTTGCTAAGGGTGAGCTTGAATTATTATTTATAAGTTTTAAAAATCTACTTTCAATATCTTCAGACTCTGTTTCTGAACTAGATTGTTCTTCTATAATAGATAATTCCTGAATTTTATTCAATATATCATTTACTTCCGACATAAATAATTATGACACAATTGGAAAAATGGAATAAGAATTAGGAACCAATGAGCCTTACATGTAAAACATATTTCTTAATTTCGACTCCGCTGGCGATGTGGGTCCTTTGGAGAAGTGATGACTTGGCTGGGCGATGTAGTCCCTTGGAGTCTTGATGGCTCCTTAAAGGCGATGTAGTCCTCTTGGAGTGTAGTTGAATTCGATTCTCGATGAATTGTTGAAACAAAAGGTCTTTGCCCGAAAAGTTACCGATTTTTGTGAACACTTTTTCGAACTAGGACCTTCGAAAATCCTACTGACTGCGCCAATTACGTATGTGCCCTTTTCCAAAGTATTTTTAAAAAACAATTTTAAAGTTTTAAAATACTTTATTAAAAAAGACAAATAACTAACTTATAAAACTACGTTGAATTACGAATGCAGAAGCCAATGTTAAAGACTTGCCAGCAAATTCATAACTGCCTGTTGTCTTGTTCATTTCAAGCCAAGAGGTCGTTACTCAAAGTAACCTGAGATAACTGTTTGTTTGCTGGAGTTGCTAGCAAGCAGTTTCTAGAAAGATACAAGGCTAAAGGATGATGCAATACTTCCTAAGTATGAAATAATAATATTATAAATGCAAGTTTGCTAAAAGTTACCCTAGAGTACATATAGTGTAAAGTATATATCTATAATTAAAAATAATACATAACTGAGCCTATACGTAACTCACGTTTCATTTTATTTCTATTAGTGACGATGGTGCACGATCGTGCAGAATTTTACCGGCATATTTTAGCAGACATTGATGGTACGTCACTGATTTCTGTTCAAATAGAGATCATTTTTGGAATCCCCATTCATTTCCAAGCAAATTTGATTACTTTTTTTTCAATCCGAAACACGGTTTTCGCCTAAAAAAATAAAATCTGTTTCTCTACATGGTCACAAGATTGTCGTTATTAAATGACAATAAAAAAATATAAAAATATGCAGCTAAAATTCTGCACGATCGTCACTAGTGGGAATAAAACGAAATGTGGTACATGAAAAAATGCCTCCTGATGAGTAATACCTGTCTATTAAATTTCATTAAAATATCCAGAGCAGTATTACAGATATTATGAAAAAATTATTTATTTTTAAAAACTTTACCAATCTCAACCACCTGTATCTCAAAAGTTAGGACTTTTAGGACATAATTACGTTCTTATGAAGTTTTCTTCTTAAAATGGACCCAAAAATCACCCCCTTAAATATTGACATTCAATTAAAAAACACGTCAGCTTGACGTCATTTTATAAATAGATGAACGATCCTACACGTTGATTAATTTCTAGATAGTCTGCCAAGGTCATATTTGTTTACGCTGCGTTGTAACGTCGAACATTATGACGCTAAAAATGACAGTTAGAATTTGAAGGTTATTAAAGAGATCAAATGAAAATGTTTGACATTGGGAAGATGCAAAAACAATAAATTTAATAATCGATCACAACATCGCCCTGGCTTTGTTGTCAACTTTTCTATCCAAAATAATAAACTGATTTTGTTCTGTTTACGTCTGTCAGTTTTAAGAGTTAATTTTTAATTTTATAAAATAAATTAAAAATTATTAGAATTATCTAAAAAGTGATAGATTATCTTTAAAAGTAAGCAAAATGCCAAAACATATAAGTAAAGAAGCGCAACAGCAGATGGTGGCAAATTTACTCGAATACTTTGGAAACGAATCAATGAATGGGGGCCATTATACCCCTAACATCAGTGAGCAAGGTATAAAAATTATTTTATAGGTTCAAATACTACTGACATCAAGTAATAAATATTATGATTTAGAGGGTAGCTGAAGCTCTGAAATTGTCGCTTATTGGTACCGTCTCTAAATACTCTACATACCGTCCTCAAAGACAAGTATATATTTGAGTACAGCAAATCTTCTCTTTTGTGCGTCTTAAAGAAAATTGGATTTAAATGGAAAAAAGACAATCCACGTCGAGGTCTCCTGGAATTAGGTCACATTATTGTTAAAAGAGTGAAGTTCCTACGCGCATATGTAGATTACAAAAGAGAAGGCATCTTACCAATAATTTGTGTATATAGACGAAACATGGATCTCTCAAAACGGCACAATGGGAAGGTCTTGGCAGGATCAAAACCCACGCAGTGTCAAGAAACTGAACAGAAGACGGAAGGCAAAAGGTGTTTTAAATACTTATAATATAATATTATGTTATAATGATGTATAATTAGGCATTAAATATAATATCATTTATTTTCATTATTTAGGTACATAGTTTTGCATGCAGGTAAGATAAATGGTTTTGTTGATGGGGCAGAATTGATTTTCTCTTCATCAACAAAAGATCCAGATTATCATGGAGAGATGAATCATGAAAAGTTTACCAAGTGGTTCAAAAACCAGTTAAAGCCAAGTTACCTTCTGTGATTATTATGGACAATGCGCCTTACCACAGCGCAGTTGAAAATAAACCACCAATTTCTTCTTCAAATAAACAATAAATTTACGAATGCGCTGCGCAGGAAGAACATTGGTTTCGAGCCTTTTTCGCTGAAAGCTCAGCTCCTAGACATTGTGAATAAGTATATTTTGTATTGACTTTATGATTTTTATATAACTAAAATGCTTATTGGTTTCGCAACAGGAACAAAAGAAACCAAAGCAGTATATAGTGGATTCCTTAGCTAGCTGAACAGTATGGACACAAAATTCTTCGACTTCCACTATACCATTGCATTTTTAATCCAATCGAACATGTGTGGGGTATAGCAAAGCCGAACTTCAATCGTCCTTTAAGCGATGAGAGTACCGACGTTATTTCTCTTTGGCGAAATACACATCATACTGGTGTGTTACGGCAGAAATGTGGAATGTTTTAATTAGGTATTAATTTAAGAAACTGATTATATGACTCTGAATATTAAATTATCAATTGTCAAGTTTTGCATTAATTTATATTATTTGTAATTTGTGTATAACTTTCCAATAAAATGTTCTTTACAAATAGGTGCTTGTTATTTTTTCATTATAAATACTTTTATGAATTAACATCATCGTTATATTCAAAAAGAAACCTTAAATTCTTTTTATTTTCAAATAAACAAAAATTGTTGATGATGTAATAAATTATGTCTATTTATTCTGTGATTCCTCATCCTCATTGCACCTACAAAATTCGAGATCTGACATCACTGCTGAATTTTCATGTGACCTTGGTAGACTATCTAGAAATTAATCAACGTGTACTTTCCAAATCCGTTCGATAAATTCGAATCGGACGACCTCCAGAAAATCCCAGAGCATCGCTGCAAAACATGATATGAAGAACTTCCGATTGCAGTTATGTGAAAAAAAATTATCCGACAGCGTCTGAGTTTTGCGGACAGGAATAAGTACTTAACAATATCAACTATCTCGCAAAGAGCCTGCAGTGCAACTCAAAAAATAGCAATTAAAAATAAAACGCTATTTCCAGAAAAATACGAGAAAAAAATTGATCATAAGAATAAGAGTATAATTTATAAATTGTTAGTTTGTCGACCGGTTTCGGGTCTTACTTCATCATCAGGATAGTTGTCATATTATTCAGCAATATTAAGTCGTAAGTATTCATAAAACAATCTGGTACAACATCAAGTTAACAATATGGAGATGGAGATGTAAATTTCATATGAGGTTATAGAAAAAGTTCAAAATTTCGAAAGTTCTTCGGGTTGCCACAGCCAAGTTTGACGAATATGTATTAATATTAAACCCTGTTACATACGTCATTGTATTGTACACAATGTCATATGAAATGTACTGTACATATGTCATTGGAATACACAACAAACCCTTTTCAAAATGAAAAGGGGGCGTTAAAAGAATTGAAGATTCATTACAAATTGATGATGTTAAAAATAATTGAAAATTTAAAATTAATAAGGCAAAAAAAGGTGTGTTTGACGTGAAATCTTATTTTTCCTTCTCAGACTAAAAATGCAAATATAATAGAATTCCATTAAAAAAAACAACTCTGACATGCAACTCTCATCATATGTTTGAACAGGTTTGATGCCGTGATTTACTTTATCTGTTTCGTTGAATTTGGCTCTGACTTGTGACTTTCGTTTATTTATTATTTCAAACGTTTAACTGTGGTTTGACTCCTATTCGTGAATGTACCTACGTCTATTATCTTACGGCATGAAAAATGTATACGTCGTTATTAAACTAAAATCAGTAGGATAATGAACGTTTTTCAAAATAATCTCCCACAGAAATGAAATTATGAGGAGCAGGGACATTTTAGAAAGGCTAATGCTTTAAAAAGAAACTGTATTTTGGGCTATAGAAAGACAGAAATATTGCTATTTCAGGTTTATTGAAAAGGAGCTCAAAGTTATTTCAGTCATTAAAATATGATCGTTTCTTAAAATAAGTTTCTCTCAAGGTTATTAGAACAACTTCGCTTATTATCTTACCCCGTGGTTTTACCTAAGAACTATTAGATACCTGGAGTACCTATAACATATTTATTAGAAAATGAAACGTCCATCTTGCTCTATACTATACTTAAACTGACCCACTTTGCATTTTATAAAATTAAAGGGCTATTAAATGCAGCTTATGTATGAATAGTTGAGCATTTTCAAGTTTTTATCTGAAAGGAATATATCATCATGACTTCTACAATTATAGTGGAGGATCTTATTACTTTTGCTTGTGTGTAGTTATATTTCTAATTACTAATTATTCATTCAGAAGATCTGTAATTTTTGTTCAGATAAAAGACCTCTCCTTACACAGATTATGTGCATTCAAACTTTGGTGTTCCTCATTTAACCATCATGACTGTTATAAATAATCAAAAAAAACTTTTTTCTCTAGTTGCATTACTTTCAAACATTGCAGGCTTGAATTTTTCTAAACAGGCTACTATTTGTTCTTACTTTAGATCGTATTTTTTCTTATTTGTGTTAATAAGTCAATTGTCTATGGCAACTCTTGAAATTGCGGTTAATTTCAAAGGAGTAGAAACTGTAGCGCGATATTCTGAAATAAGTATTTCTTTATGGATGGTGAGTACCTACCTTATTTATTTATCATAATAATTATATCCACCCAAAAATAATTTTTGATTCGATCTATTGAATTCAATCAAAGAAGAATTGTGATTCCCTGAGAAAATTTAATTAATTATTGAAGTTTGCAACGAATACCTACCTACCTACATAATTTATGAGTTGTGTTCAGTATTAATGTTTACGTTGAAAAAAAATTAAATGAATGAGATGGAGATATACAGTTTATTTGCATTAGAATGAGGTGGAGATATATCTGGTCACATAATTAATTTGAAAAGCATCGTTTGTGAATACGAGCGCAAGTGTATTGAATATCAGATTAAATGATTAAAGAAAATCTGTGGCAAAAGAAAAAGTTCAACGCCAACCACAAAATCAATAAAAAGAAACCTACTAATTTTTTTAGGTAGATAATCTGAAATTGTAATAATAATATAGAGGTAGAGGACCTTTTTAAAATAACAAAGTTTACTAAACCCGCTAAATTTTCAACAAGGAATCATCCTTTAAATGTTTTTGCATTTATTCATCAACAGTACAGTAAGTACCTGAGTAATAAAAAAGAAAGATTCCCAAGCACCTTTATAATAAACGTAATATCAGCATCGTAGTCTACATATATAGCAGAATTAGTCAAAAGAAAAAATTTTCCCATTTATTCCCAAAATATTTGCATCATTGTGATGTTAATATTATGGGGGACATCACTGTATCTATATAGATCGTTGACTTTCTTTCTCCTCTCTTGGTGTGCTTGGTTATTGTGTCAGACTGATGAGGTAAAAAAAAATTGTGAAACATAGATGTCTCTGACTTCATCGATCATCATAATCATACTCAATGAATTTTTTTTATTGCGGATATTATTATATTACCTATACCTATACCGGGTGACTGAACATACCTCCTGTACATACATAGGAGATTGCCTATAATAAATTATAGCATGTTCTGCTTGCTGCTATTTCGAGAAAAAATTTATTACGGTTTTGTAGGTGAATTTTATAAACTTTGAAAATAAGGTGTAGGTACGAGGTACGACTGCACAATTATAGAACATTTTGTCAGTAGTTGACTGTACAAGAGAGGAAAGCGAACGCACACCTAGATGCAATAAAGATTTCAGGATTTACGAGATAAGAAATTGTGCGTAATACATAAAAGGTTTAATAGTTTTTCTCAAATTACATTTTCTGGTGACATGAAGGGTATCTAGTTATACAAGATTCCAAAAAAATTACCGTATACGTATAGCAAGATCAAAAGTTATTTTGGCCTTATTAAGCTATCGTTCAAGAGTAAACTAATTCGTTTCTTCTGAGATAAAGAAACAAAGATTTTTTTTTATAAATTACCAAATTACTCATCTGCTCTGCAGTTTAAATTATGTTTGTATGTTTAATATTACTTTAAGATATTTGAGAAATCCTGATTTAGTTTTAAATCATTAAAGTCCGATTTAGAAATAATTATTGAGGTGAGATCACTGAACAATATTTAGTTTTCGATGTTAAATAAGATTTTAAAATTACTGAAAAATTTTATGGATGTTTGGAGACGATTGATTCTTTTTGAAAGTTTATTCAAAGGTTTGTAAATCACCTATTGTTAGATACTATGAGATTAACAGCGGGTATTATAAAGGCTCATTAAGTTAACGGGCAGATTTCTGTGGCTATTTCTGAAGAAGGTATCGACTTTAAGTGGAAATTTTTTAAATTTATCTATCCTTGACATGAAAGTAATTACAAAAATATTAATAAAAGTCATTTGACGACGATATTAGCTTCAAAAGCGAGCACAGAAATCTAACCATTTCTGTTGGCTTACAAAATGGCCTAATAAACCTTTATAAGATTGGCTGTTAATGAATTTAATGAATTAACGATGAAACTTATTCCTATTTTCAAGTAAAGGCCATACTTATTCAATTTATCCTCAGGTTTTTATTTGATTCAACTCTTTGACAGTTTTTGACAGACTTTCATTTTTGACGTATTGTTGTCAATGTTAATTGCATTATTAGACAATAATTAGTACAGGAAAATTAAGCAAAAAAAGCCGATGTCCAGAAAAAATCCGGGCAGCAGTTTTATGGAACATTTCCTTAGAGAAGCTTCCTATTAAAGGAGCCCGGAGCCAGTTTTTCAGCACCCTCGCCTTTGAGCATTTTGAGAAAATGGGCTGTTTTTGCGAATCGATTTACCGACTAAACGGTTCATCTACCCTATAAAAAAGTAAAAATAAAAAGGGGTATACCTAGGTAGATTACATAGGGATTAAATGGATCATTTGTTATAAGATTGGAAAGCTGTTTCTCTTGATGTATGTTCGCCATCTTCCAGAAAAACAGGAAAAAGTGTTCATTTTATATTATCATTTTCGTAATTATTATTTCATTGACTTTAACAATAGAAAAACGTCAAAAAACAAAAAATAATCCAATTTTAAAGTCACATCCAAGGCTATTACAAAAATAACATCACAAGTTGAAAACTTTTTCCCAATTTTCTCGAAAATGGCTCAACAGCTTCAGAATGTAACTTACATCAACAGAAGCACTTTTTCAATCTTAACAAACGAACCCTTTAAGATTTCTTTATACATAAAACAATTAGGGGGCCAATATTTACGAATATATGCGTGATTGTCATGATAGAAAAAAATTCATCTTCAGAGGTGTAGGTATATCTCGAGAACAGGACTTTTTTGGGGGGCTAAGCCCATCAAATATTATCGATCCCCAATTTAACAGGGAGCCAATTTACCATAAGGATTCTGCGGAGTCCTTTCAAGCCCCTTTATAGATGTAAATTTCACATCCTACCACAATATTTCATTTGTCTTCATTTCATTCTTTTTGAAAAAAGATAAATCTTAAAAAACTCTAACACCTTTTCATTTGAACTTTTGTTTTGTAGAGTGAACCGTTTAGCCTCTAGATCGATTCGCATAAACAACCCACTTTCTCAAAATGCTCAATCATATATTATGTATGTACAGAGATATGGCCAGCCACCCGGTATATATGTAAGGTTATCCTTTAACTTAGTTTAAAAAAATTACAGGTTACCTGCAGACTAATATTCCTGATAACATACCGTAAAGAATTAAATAAACTCATACAAAAGTCGTATGAGTTTTGGCCAATTGATAAGCTCGGCGATCCTTTCACTAAGGAAATCTGCTCTCCTCTATACTTAGCACATATCGGAACGGTGTTCTTCGTTACTGCCAACACAATAGTTCTATTGATGTACTTGCTATCCCCGATTATTCTACAAACAAACGGTTTAGCCTGGATGATCTATGGAGATTCAAAGGAGAGCTACATCTTGCCCTACTGGTGTATGTACGGGTTACAAATTGTTGTAGCGGGAATACTCGTAGCCGTTTGTGGAACCTATGAAGGTTTGCTATTCTACATATTATCCGTAGCTCATGCTGAAACTAAAATTGTTAACTATTATTTTTCTGGCGAAAACATCAGGAAAATAAGATTGGACATCAATCATCGGTTCGAAGAAGCCACTGCTCATCATATTCATTTACTCAGGTAAGTAAACCATTTATTAATCTTTATATACAGGCGAATAGCAATCAATCGTTGCTAAGGTAAATGGTTTCAATGGGATTGTTTGTAACAATACCAGCAATTAAGTAGGTATCCTCGTAGGTAACTATGCTTCTCATTAAAATCGACCCTATAATGTATTAAGATGTATTAAAATATTCTCACGGTATATTATTGAATATAGCTATAATCAATATAGCTACACTTGACAGCAAACGTTTTTATCTCAATCAAGCCCCACCTTAGTTTAGTCCAAGCTCAGCCGCAGTCATCGCGCTAGATATTCGAGCGCCATTTTCTCCGAAATTAAGAATGAAATCGAAAAACGGTCTTCGGTTCGAGACTCGTCACGATTCAGACGTATAGTCGACCAAGAGATATAACAAAATGATCTAATTGTTAAACTGTCATATATTATGACTTCAACAATATTTCAATAATCCAAAAATTGATAAAATGACAGAAGTCGTTTCGTTATATCTCTGGTCTAGCTATACCGATCTTCATTTTCAGGAAAAAACGTGATCGGTCATTTTCTTCGGAACGGTAGTCGCCTCGAATCGAGAAAATTGACCAATTTTTTTTTTTCAAAATCAACTTTGAACGCTCATAAATAAAATTTGGCAGTCGGTCAGCACAATTTTCACCCACACGCCGGTACCTTTGCGATCTTCTCACAATAATCGAGGCCGCAGTTAAAGTCAAAAATATCAGAAATTCTCATTTTCCGATTTTCATGCAAAATTAGCGAAAATTCGGAAAAATTTTTATTCGTAATTTCAAGATACAGCGACTCGGGGATTACTTGCGCGAGGTAGTCGAAGAATTCATTTGTCACAATTTTAATTTTTTTTCTCTGAAATTTCAAAAATGACTGCGCTACAACGGATCGAAAATGGCCTATTTTTCCCAGCGAATTCTCGAATTTGACGCTTGAAGAGGCACAGTTTTGATTTTTTCTTCGCGTTTTTTGCATGAATGTGTTCAAATCCCGCGTATTGTCTTCATTTTCGCACCGATAAAAAATTTCATCACGTATTCTAACGTCACCATACAGTCTTTTTCTTTTAGTTTTCGTCTTTTGTCAAATGCTTTTCCCATTCATCAAACGTCAGTGCGGAGCACACCGGTGGCCGAGTGGTTCAGTGGACGGTCTGCTGAATCACTGGACCCGGCGGACTGAGTGCGATTCTCGATGAAGGCTCTGGGTGTCTGTGTTGTCCTTTCTATTATTTATTTGGCATACTTGAGGCTGGGTGTATGAGTAAGAGGCTCCAAACCCATATTACCGGTGTGGAGCGACTTTGGACGGATGCTCCCCCTTTAAAAAAAAACAATACACTAAAAAAACGTCAGTGCGTGATTTTTCAATTGTAATTCCTCCTTTGTCAAATAAGATTCCTTTTATATCAAATGCTTTTCCAATATTTATGATACTGTCATTGCACGTAAATAGGAAAAGCAATTGACATAAAGTGAAACTGATTTGACATAAAAGGAAATTGATTAATAAATCAATGACTACAATCGTTGATAGATAGAAAAATAAGAAAATCATTTGACAAAAAATAAGGAAAAGCAAAAGCAAAAGACTGTAATGACTTTTGTTAGAAAATTGATTATTTTTTTTCATGACACTCCGACTTTTGATGTTGCCGAAGTGATAGTTCACTTTTTTTCACATTTCTCTCACAGGCACTTCGTGGCTTATTTTTGGAGTTCCTGAGTTACGTCAAAATCATAATATGGCCGCCATCTTGGTTTTTTGAATCGGCAATAAAATTATTTTGCTCAAAACACGGACACCTTCTTCATTTTCAGGAAAAAACTTGCTCGGCTATTATCACCGAAACGGTGGGCGTTTCGGATCAATATAACGATTAGTCTTCCGTTGATAGGGTATCTCCTTATATAGCAACCGAAACGTCAAAATACGATCGCGATATCTTTCAAAATGACCGCCATAGGTGCTTTCAACAATAATTGTCCAAAATTTCTTTCAACAATCAACTTGTCGACAGCTCATCATAAAACGACAGAAGAATTCTTAAATTTCAACGAAATTTTTCAGTCGTCGAGAACCTTTTGTAAGATACACGCCGGTATCTTCAGTGTCTTATTACCACCAAAGAGACCTGAGTTACGATGGAAAATATCAGAAACTGAGATTTTCCTTTTAAATATATGACCGACCGATTTGTTTGCAAAATTCCAGAAAGTCAGCTATAATTCGGAATTAATTTTTTTCGCAATTTACTCATCACACGACCGTACGCCGTACGACATTTCTTACTAGACATTCGAAGGATTCATCTGTCGCAATTTTTAATATTTTTCGCAGAAAATAAAAAAAAACCTTCTTGCGCATCAATCGCAGAAATAGTGTATTTTTATGCGATTCAATTATGAATATTTTCACCGCTTTTTAAATTATTGGCTTTCTGAAATTTTCCATAGTCATGTCATGTTAGCGTAGTGCTTTAATGTGAAAAA
Organism: Malachius bipustulatus; assembly: GCA_910589415.1. NCBI lineage: Eukaryota > Metazoa > Arthropoda > Insecta > Coleoptera > Melyridae > Malachius > Malachius bipustulatus. Next base: position 13,036,201 of record OU342634.1, read on the forward strand.
TTTTCTGTGATAATTTCATTTCATTTCGTTTCAACACGTGCCTTAGAATGGATTTTTAAATTTAAAAATCAAAAAAATTGGCAAAATTTCACAATTTTGTCCCTTTTCCTATGCCCGCCACTGGCTAACTTTACTTGAAAAATACTATTTTTTACACTACCTTTAATAAATTCGGAAAAAACTGAAAGGAGAGTTTTGAAAACCGAAAGTTTGAAATTTTAGAGGAATAAACATCATTTAAAAATATTCGAATATATCTCCGCCATTTTTATATTTGCTTCTTGAAATTTTTGAAGGTTAACTGCTATTAGTATAGTTGTCTACTATCAAAATTTCCGTTCTATTCCTTCAAAAATAAGCTCATGAATGTTTATAGAAATGTAGACATTTTTACCCTTTTCCTATCCACGCCTCTGGCTTATTAATAGAAATGATGCAAATTGTATTGCATTAGCTCAAATTTCAAATAAGTTTATTCCAATCTTGTTAATTTTGTTTAAAAGTTTTTGATCTTGCCTATTTAGGGGTTCAAAATCTAGCCATTTTCCAAAAATTGAAAAGGCCGCCATTTTGGAATGTCTTTACCTATTTTACTCAAATACAGTACCAGACGACTACTTGAGGGTATCTTACTACCAAAAAAATTTCAGCGCTCTAGATTGAAAACTTCGACCAGAAACCGTGCCTCACGGACGGTTTTTTTTCTGAAATTCGGAGGGACATCCTGTAGAAGTAACACAACTCTAGGAAAATGTTTTTTACGAAAATCAAACGTCAGCCCTAAGGTTTATAAGAGTAAAAAATTTCGTTCATTAATCTTGAAAGATGAAGCTACAGGAGCGTTTTTAAAAATTTAGAGAAATTAATTTAAAAAAAACATCATGTAAAAAAAAATCGAATATCTCCGCCATTTTTCTTATTTACTTTTTGAAATTCTCAAGGGTTGAAGTCTATTAGTATAGTTGTCTACTGTAAAAATTTCAGTTTAATTACTTCAAAAATGTGCTCATAAATTGTTGGAGAAATTTAGCCATTTTTACCCTTTTCCTACCCACGCCACTGGCTTATTAATAGAAAAAATGCAAATTTTGTTGCATGAAATTAAATTTCAAGTCATTTACTTCCAATATTGTGAATTTGATATAAAACTCTTTTTCTATCTAGCTTATACAGGGGTTCAAAAAATAGTCCTTTTTCCAAAAATTAAAATGGCCGCCATTTTGAAACGGCTCGATCGATTTTGCTCAAGTGCAATACCAGACCACTCCTTATAGATATCTTACTTCCACAAAAATTTCAGTCTCCTAGATTGAAAACTGCGACCTGAAATGAGGTGACAAAAACGGGATATGGGGAATTTTGAAGGGACACCCTGTAGAAGTAACGCGACTTTAGGAATTTTTTTCAACGAAAATCTAACGGCGTTCCAAGGTTTTACAAGGATCCAAAATTTCATTCACTAATCTTGAAAGATAAAGCTACAGGAGCGTTTTGAAAATCGAAATTTCGCGATTTTGGAGAAATATATATATATATAAATATATATATAAATATATATATATATATCGTGGGCAGGTGAATTTTGGAAAACCACTTTTTCGTGATCTGGGGGTCATGATCGGTGGACATTTGATGAGTTTGGGTGATTTTCGAAAAGTGATGTCGTCCTCAATAGTGTATTTTTTAACAAAAAAATACACTATTGAGGACGACATCACTTTTCGAAAATCACCCAAACTCATCAAATGTCCACCGATCATGACCCCCAGATCACGAAAAAGTGGTTTTCCAAAATTCACCTGCCCACGATATATATATATATATTTATATATATATTTATATATATATTTATTTCTCCAAAATCACGATTTTTCGATTTTTAAAACGCTCCTGTAGCTTTATCTTTCAAGATTAGTGAACGAAATTTTGGATTCTTGTAAAGCTTGGGAATGACTTTAGATTTTCGTTGAAAAAAAATCCAAAAACCAAGTTACTTCTACAGGGTGTCCTTTCAAAGTTCCCCAAATCCGGTCCTTGAGGCACGGTTTCTGGCCGCAGTTTTCAATCTAGGGGGCTGAAATTTTTGTGAGAGTAAGATGTTCACAAGGAGTGGTCTGGTATTGCACTTGAGCAAAATCGGCCGAGCCGTTTCAAAATGGCGACCATTTGAATTTTCGGAAAATTTACTATTTTTTGAATCCCTGTATGAGCAAGATGACAAAAAAACTTTCACATCAAGTTAACAGGATTGAAAGAAAATTAATTGAAATTTGAGTTAATGCAAAAAAAATTGAATTTTTTTCATTAATAAGCCAGTGACGTGGGTAGGAAAAGAGTGAAAATGGCTTAATTTCTATAACAGTTTTTGAGCACATTTTTGAAGGAATTGAACTAAAATTTTTACAGTAGACAACTATACTAATACTCTTTAATCTTCAAAAATTTCAAGGATCAAATAAAAAAATGGCGGAGATATTTAAATTTATTTTACCTACATGATGTAAATTTCTCTAAAATTTTAAAAACGCTCTAGTGTAGCTTCATCTTTCAAGATTAGTGGAAGAAATTTTTTACTCTTGTGAAACTTCGGGATGACGTTAAATTTTCGTTGAAAATTTTTTCAAAAGTCGCGTTACTTCTACAGGGTGTCCTTTAAAATTTCGAAACATCCGGTCCTGTGGCACGGTTTTCTGGTAGTAGTTTTCAATCTAGGAGGCTGAAATTTTTATGGGAGGAAGATATTATCCACAAGTAGTGGTCTGGTATTGCATTTTTTGAGCAAAATCGATCGAGCCGTTTCAAAATGGCGGCTTTTTGAATTTTAGGGAAAAAGGCTATTTTTTAGTCCCTGTATAAGCAATATAGAAAGAAAACTTTTCACAACAAAATAATGAGGATGACAATTAAAGGCTTGTTTAATAACTTAACGATTGAATGTAATATTCAGACCCGGGACTGCTTGATTTAAAACCAGCACCAGCACCAGACCAGCGCACCGTTTTCATCGCGCTCGGCTCGGGCAGGACCACCCATGCAGATATGACTGCTCCTGCCAACCCCAATTGCAGAAAATAAAAACTCCTACAAACCTGTATTAACAAGGTTGGATTAAAATGATTTGAAATTTGAATTAATGCAATAAAATTTTTATTATTTTCATTAGTAAGCTAGTGGCGTGGGTAAGAAAATGGTAAAAATGGCTAAATTTCTTTAATTAATTATGAGCACATTTTTGAGGGAATTTACCTGAAATTTTCGGAGTAGACAACTACACTAATAGCTTGTAACTCTCCAAAATTTAAAGAAGCAAATAAGAGAAATGGCGGAGTTATTCGAATTTTTTTACATGATGTTTATTTCTCTAAAATTTCAAATGTTCGGTTTTCAGAACTCGCCTGTAACAGTTAGTCAGTGGCGGGTATATAGGACAAGAGACGAAATTGTTAAATTTTGCCAATTTTTTTTTGGTTTATTATGTAAAAATCTATTTTATGGCACGCTTTCAAACGAAATGAAATGAAATTTTCACAGTAAACCACTACGCAAATTCGACCTGACTATTGAAAAATTCAGAAAGCCAATTTAAAAGGCGGCAAAAATTTTCATAGTTGAATCGCATAAAAATACACTGTTTCTGCGATTGATGCGCAAGAAGGTTTTTTTTTATTAAAAAATACACTAAAAGGTTCTGATTATATCGAGTAGCCTCGAAGAGTTCTATATTAGGAAATTTCTCTCCCACTTTTGCGAGAAATCAACAGTTTGGTTGTTAATTGCGAAAACGATTGATCATGATGGGAATAAATTCTAATCACAATTTATACAAAAGCTAATTTCATTTAACCAACAGAAAAAACTGAAAATGGCTTCAAATTTGGCAGTTTCATGAGGATTTTAGTGCTAGATTGATGTTATATGCGGCAATTATACTTATTACTCTTTTTTCCTTTTCAGATTCTTAAACGATATGAGAGACACTTATTACTTCATATTACTAAACGAATTTTTGTTCACTGAAGCTAGTGCTTGCATGATACTGTTCCTAATATCAAAAATGGAGTAAGTACGTTTATAGGCATAAGTTATAAAGGGTTTAGGAACGTTCCTGCGTTGATAAGTTTATAAATAATTCCGAATCAAAAGTCGATTGAATTTGTAAGGCTGCTTGAAAACGAGCTTCGCTTCAAAATAACGCTCAATTTTGATAATAATAATAATAATATCTCTCTTTATTGTACAAAAATTGCAACAATCATTGAATAGTGCAATAGTGTTATGTAATGAAAAAGAAAAAATTTCAGTGAACAAAAACGATACCAATTCACACATATCGCATGCGTATTCAACAGGTCGTACGCAAGCGATTTAATTAAAAAAAAATAAAACTCCACACAACAGTGTTCATTAATGCATTAGTCTATACATAGTTCCTAATACTATATCGTCGTAAAATGGGGTTGTCCTGATGCTATCAAGCAAAATGATCTATGTTTTCAGGTGGTTAAGTCACAAATAGTGGGGGTGAAGAAGACATTATATCCGTGGAAGTATATGGTTCCAGCTCTGTCAGATGTCTCCGCAGATATAATTTGAATTGAGAGAATCCAACGGTTGATGGGTCTAGTCTGAAATGGTTCAGGTATTTTATAGCTGCGTATGTAAACGTCTTTTCAGTGAACGAGAGGTGGTGGGTTGGTAGTCTAAATAGATTGAACCGAGTACGATAACTGTGATTGAATCGGAAAGGATCAAGCCCAGCCTGATTTTTGTAGATAAGTTTGAGGAGGGTGAAAACATACAGAGCGGGCAATGTTAGAAGATCAAGTCATTTAAAATGCCCCCTGCATGACTCCTGGATGGATAGGCCTGCTAGGATCCTAAGAGCCCTCTTCTGAAGAAGGAAAATTCTACGGAGAGACCTCTCGGTGCTGCCCCAGACGGCGATGCCATATGCAACATGACTATAGAAATGTCCGTAATATGCTGAGAGCAGTATATTATGAGAGACAGTATGTTGGAGTCGTCTCAAAAGGAAACAAGAGCTAGAGAGTCTGCGGCATAAGAGGTCTGTATGGGCAGCCCAGTTTAGATTTTGGTCAATGTGAAAGCCCAGAAATTTCACGACTCATCTGGGCTTATTCACGACATTATCATTATAGATGTCAGGCAGAGAGGGTAAGCGTGATCCGGTAGAATGAAAGTCTATCAACTCAGTTTTTGCTAGGTTCAGTTTAAGTCTATTGACTCGAAGCCATGTAGATGCTTTCTTCAACGGGTCTTGAATTGTTGATATAATTTGCGAAAGGTCATTGGTTTTTATCTTGATAAGAATAGTTGTGTCGTCTGCATAGTTAACACAAAGGGAATTTTTGGATGTTATTTCGGGACCTAAGTTGTTGATGAAAATAAGGAATAGGAGAGGACCAAGGACACTGCCCTGTGGAACTCCAGACGAGACAGGAGCAAAAAGGGACCTGGTCACTCGGCCATCCGATCCAGTCAATGCTACCGCCTGAGTTCTACCCTGCAGGTAGCTAGAGAACCAGGAAAGGGCCAGTCCGCGTACTCCCACATCTTCCAGTTTCAGAAGGAGGCATTTATGGCACACACTATCGAATGCCTTGGAGAGGTCCAAAAGCCACCCTACTGTGCGGATGCCATCCTCCATTCCCTCAGAAATGAACTCCGTGAGCTGGATGAGAGCAGTCTCAGTTGATCTGTTACTCAAAAATACGTGCTGGGAGTTAGACATGGTTCCAGTTTTTACAAGAAAGTCCAAGAGACGAGATGAAACTAGGGATTCAATAATTTTGTCAAAGACCGAAAGCAGACTAATTGGTCTGTAATTCTCGGGATTTTTAACATCTCCTTTTTTGAAAATGGGCTTAACTAGGGCAGCCGTGAGTTGTTCGGGGAATACTCCAGTCAGAAAGGAGCTGTTGATAATGTCTGCGAGTGGATGAGCCAGTTCTGATATGCAGTGTTTGGCAATGAAGGATGGAATTTCATCCAGGCCAGATGACATTTTGCCCTTGAATCTGGAGACGACTGCAATGATCTCCATGGGCGAAGTGGGGTAGAACATAAATGACGAAGAGACAAGATTTAACACTTTAGAAGCATGTGTATGATTATAGGTGAGTGAATCGTTTGAGAGGAAAACGGTATTGAGCATTTCGGACAATACATTTCCTCTGGATCCTCCGAAGTTGTACCCCCAAAGTTCAGCTCTATGATTTTTTGAGAAGGAGTTGTCGACTGGTGTTTGTTTATAAGGGACCACCCATATTTAATTGGATTTTCAGATTCGCTAATGAAAATATCATTGCGTCGTTTGGTTTCCTGCCTTACCAAGTACTTGAACTTTCGTTGAAGTTCTAGTTTGAACTGCGCGTTAGAAGTATTTTTCAGAGGATTGAGGAGATTAAGTTTATCATATAGTTGACGTATCTCGGTGGTGAGCCATCTGGGTCCCGCGAGTCGAGTGGTGTGAATTTTAGATTTTTCAAGTGGAAAATACTTGTTAAAGAAAAAGGCCAGAGTATCCGAAAAGTAAGAAAACTTGGAATTTGTATCTGGTGCGTCTAGCACATTCTGCCATTTCACATGTTGAAGTTCGTTCTTAAATTGCAGAAGAAGAAGAGGATTTTTTATATCTCGTTTCCATCGGAACGATGGTTCAACGATGGGTTCGCAGCACTTTTCCGTGATAGAAGCTCGAAGGGTAACTTGCAGAGCTTCATGGTCCGATAAAAAAGTTGGTAGTGTGTTGCTGTCTAATAGTTTCAGCATACCAAAAATGGCTACGTTGTCTATGCAAGTTGCCGAAGTAGCAGTAATTCTAGTGGGGGTGTTAATACACAAACGAAAGCCATGTGAAGAGAGAACCTCAGTCAGGCAGGAGGTGTTAGAATTGTCACAGAGCACGTCAATGTTGAAATCAGCAGCCAGGACTACGTTAGCTGTGATCCGAGAAACCGCGTCAAGTTATTCGTCAAGGTGATAAATAAAGTCTCTTACACGAGAGCTAGGTGTACGATATACAGACAGTATGATTACTTTTTGTGAAAGAAATTTGGTTTCGGATGCCGAGATTTCACATATGAGGGGTTGCGAAAGGGAGCAAAGGCTTTGTACGTTTCTGCTCTCAATGTCACATCTGCTATAGACAGAAGAGCCCCCACGTGCCGACTGTCTGCAATAGGAAGAGGAGAGGCTATAATTTGCAATACTGATGTTTTGGATATTCTCTGCAATTAGAAAATGTTCATTTAGGCAAAGAAACTCAGGAAATCCCAGATCAGAGATCAACACATTCAGACCATCCACGGAGTTATTAAGAGAACCAATGTTGATGTGTAGCACACGGATATCATGCTTATTACAGAAGAGAGGGTTTTGGGGCGAGAGGAGAGGGGGTGAAGTTAAAGTCGAAGATTTTCTGTCTTGTCACCTCTTATGAATGGGGGAGTTGTAGAGTCTTGAGTTGTCACGTGCTTTCAGAAGGTAGTTGGTGTTTTCTGTAGCCAGGTGAGACCTGTAACCCTTCAAGTCCGTATCCGCCTCAGTTCCTGTCAAGCCATAATTTTCATAAAACTGCTTGTAGAATTTAAGGAGAGCATCTCTGTCCGTAGGAAAGCCTTCCGAAGCAAGATGTAGTCTGATGCTGCTTCTCGTCTCACCATGCACGCACGTTGAATCACTCCTTTCATGAAGATAGGCCAAGTATAGTCGAACGCTTTGAAGAAGTTCGGGTTGTCGCAGTCGTGAGAGCAGGTAAAGACCCTCGTTTTCAGCTGATCTTTCATTCTGGCTTGTGGTGGCCAGAGTGACCTAAGCCAGGAAGGAGCCTCATCCAGTACTTTATCGTCTTCGATTACAGTTGTCGGGGCATTGGTACACGTCGCCCGTACGAAGTTTTCGTATTTGCTTCCCGATGATGGTACAACGGGGGACGGTTCTGTTTTATCTGGTGTAGATGACAAGGTTAAAGGAGGTGTTACAGGTCGATCTGTTTTTTGAGGTCCACTCCTTTTCAGGGGCGGGGTGAGGGAGGACGTCGTGGAAACAGCTTCTTGAGATTTTCTACTATCTTCAGAAAATTTCTCGAACCGACGAACACTGATGTTGTATGGTCAAAAAGATGGATCAAGAATCCTCTCTATCTTAACACCCCTAACTCCAACCATATAGTTAGTGAATCTAAGTTTATCCGATCTGTCTTGATCCGGCTGATTTACTAATGGCTTGATACGTATAAATCCAGTTGTATTTAATTTATTCTTTATATACTTAATTATAGTATGCTTACTGAATGAGAGAGGTACATGACCAAGGTGTATATACTGATGACCGGTGTTATCACCATCCCTTTCAGTCTTATGGTCCAACTGTTGATCCCGAATCTCAATGGATTTCTCTTCAGATCGAGTTGATGGAGCTGGAAGCTTAGTATAAATTTCAGGCCCCTCCGTCTGGCACGCGCTGTCAGAAACGTATCTGATCTTTGAAGGTGTGTTGGCAGTGACCGACTGGGAGTTCTTCAACTATGAGATAGTCCTCCCCAAATCCGATATCTCCGATATCTATTTTGTAAATTTCATCTCTGAGGAGTTCTCTTTCATTACGATCTCCAAGTGTCTTTATATATTTTTTACATATTTTAAAATAAAGCATCTGGCATGTTGTTTTCTAAATAGTCAATTCTCTTTGGTTTATTGTTTAAAAATGTATCACGTCATCTTTCTGGGAGATCATTTTTTGAGATCCACACTTTGCATTAAACAAAAAAACTACATACCTAAATCTCGTTTCAATAACTGAAGAATAAAGGTGTGGAGGGAAAGGGATTATGAATGAACCCCAAGCGCCAATAGATCGCAACTTGAAACGAAATATCACACCAAACGCTTACACATGAAGACAAAAATCGGTCCTTCACCTCTCGAGAAATCTCACGTCCTCAAGTGCAACAGTTTTGCTTATAGACGTAATCGCCGAAGTAGGAATATGGGCGTGGCTGCTATTTTTTTTTAAGATAAGTTTTTACTTATTACAATTCTATCAATGCAGGACAGAAAATCTAACACTTTATACCAGGTGTCCCGTATTATGTTCAAAATTCTTGAGCATATAGTAGGCTTAATTATGAGCCCAAAAACCCAAAAGTGCATGACAGGTCTATCTTTATTCGTTACGAAGTTACAGGCCTAAGAAAATTATGACTAGTAAATAACAAGATTCAACTTTGTAAGCCACAAAAATTGCCACACATGAGTAAACGTCACCGAAATAAACATTAGTAGAGAGTAGAGGTTCCCCTACTCATACGAAATGGCATTGGATTCAAATAGATGCGGCACCAGCATATTTCGGAATTGGTGTTTGTAATTAAATACCAGAGAGAAATTATTATTTGATCGTATTCAGCAAGCTGGTCAAGAGATAGGTACGCGAAAAAAGACGAGAAAACTGTTACTTTTGCAATGGGCCTCCGAAGGACATTTTTAACACATTATAAACTAAAGATTTGGTCAATAAAATAAGTTTTATGTGGTTTTCAAAGTTAAATCTGGTATTTACTAGACATTATTTTCTTAGGCCTGTAACTTCGTAACGAATGCAGATAGACCTGCCACTTTTAGGTTTTTTAGGCTTAGAAATAAGCCTAACTATATGCTCGCAAAATTTGAACATAACGATACGGGACAGCCTGTATAGTTATGTACCGGGTGGGCATTTAAGAATGAACAGCGGCCATATCTTGGGAAATATTGATCCTACAGTTTCAAAATGAAAATTTTCCAGACATAAGTGACTATGCGAAAATACAGGCGGTTTTCACAATAATTGGAATTTAGGTTGAGTAGTTTATGAGTTATAAAAAAGTGAAAATCGCAATTTTCAATTTTCAAAGCACCTCACATTGAAAACGGCTCGAGATATTTAAAAACGGCTTACATGCCTCTATCTTAACTTTTTACAAGGGATTCTATTATGTCGTTTAGATTTTTCTACAGGGTGATGAAAAATCTGTTAATTTTCATCACCCTGTATAAAAATTTAAACCACATGGTAGGATACCTTGTAAAAAGTTAAGATAGGGACATGTGAGCCGTTTTTAATTATCTCGAGCCGTTTTCAATGTGAGGTGCTTTGAAAATTGAAAATTGCGATTTTCACTTTTTTATAACTCATAAACTACTCAACCTAAATTCCAATTATTGTGAAAACCGCCTGTATTTGATTTTGCCTGACAATTTAAAAACACAATAATATAAAGGGTGTCCCCGTTAAAATAACGAAGCAGGTGTCCACTTGCGGTATTTCCGGAAGTGCGACCATCTTGAAAATATTTTCATTGCATTTCGCATAGTCACTTATGTATGGAAAATTTTCATTTTGAAACTGTAGGATCAATATTTCCCAAGATATGCCCGCTGTCCATTCTTAAAGGCCCACCCGGTACTTATACGTAGGTACCATGAATACCTACTATGTGAACCATAATTTCTTTCTAAAAGTCTCATATACTAACATTTCAGGTCCCCAATTGATATGGGTGTTTTCTTCAAGTATTTATTCACACTTTGTGCGTATTCGTCTCCTATTAGTGCCTACTGTTTCATGGGAAACAGCATTTCCTACGATGTAAGTACCTATGTTGTACTTTATTATTATTCCAGGATTGGTTCAAGATGTAATAATTAATTATTATGTTGATTACATTTTCCCTGTCTAATAATAATAAGCAGGGGTCCTAGAGCCTGTGCCGCATCCTGGATTTCGATCGCAATTTTGTCCCTATACTGGCCAGACATCGTCCTTAAAAGCTCGATCTCCTTCTCTCCATTGTGTTGCCGGTCTTCTCCATCTCTTTTGTGGTGTGTACATCAAGGCTCTCTTTGGCCATCTCGTCTCGTCCATCCTCATTACGTGACCATACCATATAAGTTGTCTACTGTTTCTGCTGTTGTGAATATATGCCCAGTTTTCCTTCTTATATCTTCGTTTCTAATGTGCTGCATTCTAGAAATATTACACGATCTCCTTAAGAAGTCCATCTCTACAGCCTCTGTCATCTTTTTCCCTTTTTTTCTGGAAGTTGCCAGCATTCGCATCTGCAGGGCCAGCATAAGGCCATGCAGTTTTACCGTTTTTTTTTATTTCTTCTATCGTTATTTGGGTCACTTCTTGGTTTCCCACTGTTTTGATGTCTATGTTTTCCCTTTCATTTGGTTCCATTGGTTTTCCTAACATTTTCTCTGTCTACCAAGAATAAATCAAGGATTCCAGCTCTCACATCATCCTTCTTTCTCCTCATCAGTATATTCCTTTTTTCACTATGTCATTTTATAAAAATAAAATATATAAAATAACAATCTAGGTGCTCTTATTATACGTATGTCTAATTTATTTTAAATCACATTTATATTTTATCAGTTGGCCACCATTCCCGTGACGCTGTTTCATTCGAATTGGTATGATCTAAAGAGGAAGAATAAACGTAATGTGGTCATGGTGATGAAGCGAGGTCAATGTAACGACTCTATTTCCGTTGGAGGTTTCCTGGACCTAAACCTGACAAGTCTTAACTTGGTAAGAATTGATTTATTTTCGAAAATTTATTTTAAGAAAAATTCGTATTTTTTAGTTATTCAGACAAGCGATGTCATTTTTGGCATGCCTACAAGCAATTGACAGCCGTAAAGGTAAAGCATATCTACATTCTAATGACGAAAATGTTAAGTAGTAACTTATTAGCTCCGAGTGGATTGAAAAGTTATTAGATACCAATGTCATAGTCTACATATTGAATATGGAGAACGGTAAGGAAGTTTTACTGATCAGATGAGCAGAAGACAATAATTAATTATTATTGTCTGAGATCTGTATAATCCTTAATCGTTCGACTTGCTTAGAGCTTAGAGTTTTTTGCACTATCGGAACAATTATTGTTATAAACTATTGTATGGTTAATAAATACACAATTTGTGAATTTTCCAAGTACTTTTACTTAACATTCAGCAAACGGTAAATGACCTGCTACTTATTAAGCGAATAACAGTAACAGTAGTAACTCTCGCATATTTTTATGCTGTTCTACCTCCACTCCACAACCACTCTCGCACGCTCGGCAGTTTTTGCCCATGTTTGCGCTCAAAGTTTACCTCTGTTTGTGCATTTAAAATGGAAAACGAAGCTTGACGTCATTTTATAGATGAACGATCCTATTTTCCAAAACCGTTCGATAAATTCGAATCGGACGACCTCCAGAGAATCCCAGAGCATCGCTGCAAAACATATGGTATGAAGAACTTTCCGCGATTGCAGTTACATGAAAACTAATTATTATCCGACAGCATTTGAGTTTTGTGGACAGAAAGTACTTAACAATATCAACTATCTCGCAAAGAGCCTGCATTACAACTCAAAAAATAGCAATTAAAAAAAAACGCTATTTCAAGAAAAATACGAGAAAAAAATTGATCATCAGAGTATAATTTATAAATTGTTAGCTTGTCGACCGGTTTCGGGTCTTACCTCATCATCAGGATAGTTGTCATATTATCCAGCAATCGTAAGTATTCATAAAATAATATGGGGATTCCGGTTCGAGAGGTCGAAGTGGTCGAACGTACCGGATGTATCGAACAGCGCATTAAGTGAATTTATTAATTTTCAATCCTTGTACGACAAACTTAGGGTGGTATGCTAGAAACTAAATTTCGCCTTTAACAGCGTTGTTAACAACGGCACTGTTGTTAAAAATCACTTTGACATGGTCACGTGACCATGTTAAATGCTTTAACATCGCCATGTCAAATTTCATGTTGACAACGGCGTTAAAGCTGAAATCACCCAATTTGGTATGCTAGAAACGAAAATCGAGTAGGAACAGTTGAATGTCAATGCTAAATGGCCATGTTACAATAATCACAGGGTATGGATCGATTAATTATTATTAGCTGTCAAATTTTAGGAAGATTTTTAATAAATCCCGTATTATTCCAGAGTGAAGTGTTTTTTCTATGTTTATTTACAGTGCAATTACAACTAAATATCAACAATCTTGTTCCATAAGTTAAAAATTTACCAAAAGTAGTACTACCAAGTATTTTTATACTATAATTTATTTCCAACATTTTTCTTCGAGAAAGTAGTCCTAACTACAGAAACACAGCAGGGACGCATTTAGATTCAAAAAATTATATAATAGTTAACTATATCATGGGCGGAGTAAATAGAGAAAATTATTTTTCCTGCTTGATGTGTATTTTTCATTTGGATATAAAAAATGAAATTAAGCAAAAAAATATAACAGGTCATCATGGTCAGAGACATAAGGGTAGGTGGAGTGGAGTTGATATTTGTTTTAATGTAGGTCTTCTGCTTGATGTTCTACTTACTACTTACCTAGATTTTCTTCATTTAGATTCAGAATAAATAAAACAAAATTTGTTTTATTGATTTATATTTATATTTAATAACATAATTATTAACCATGGGCGGTATAAATAGGGTAGGTGACAATAAAATAAAATAAGTTAAACAACATAAGACATATTTGTGTAAAATAAATAATTTATTTGATAATATTACACTCAATAAAATAATAATAATTATTGTATAACCATGGGCAGAGCCAAACCAGAACAAATGAAAAAATAATTTTTAATTAAGGAAATTAATGTTGTCTGCAACACCTCTGGCAATCTGAAGGGGTTTTAAAACAGAACATTGTGAACATAATCTTTAAAAACTTCTCCCTCTTCATAAAATTCTCAACCGACTATTGGGTTAGGTTTGGTTAGGTATTCTACACTCTGCAATAAGATACATAATAATTAGGTAATTGATAACTTACCTGTTGATTATTTCTAGCAAAATCTGCCTCTCAACTTCAGAGAAGTTCTTTCTTGATTTCACGACAATTTCCATTTATACTTTTACAGTAAACTAAATTAATTCACTCAAAGAAAACTGAAACGTTTACGTTTGTAATTATTTGTTACAACACAACAATAACAATAATGGCGAATGATAGGATCGGATGGCAATGACGTTCGTTGACGGTCGACGGTAGACGAGTTTTGTGTACTTTATCTAGCTCATACGCATGCGTTCAGTAGGCACTAGCCAACATCTAACAACGCGAGACCAAAATCAACCACGACCATCTCGGATCGCCGATTTATTACGAAATGGAACTTCGGTTCGGGTTCGATCTAGCTCGTGAATTGTTCTTAGCCTGTAATCAGCTAATATACAACGTTGCCGCTATTGTTCATGTTACATTTTTAACATGATGATGTTACCTAACAGCAGTGTCAAATCATGAATATTTCTTTCTAGCATACCGAATCGATTTTAACAACAACGTCAGATTGACATCGGTGTTACGTTAACAACGCCAAATTATATTTTCTAGCATACGACCCTTAGGGTGGTATGCTAGAAACTAAATTTCGCATTTGACGCCGCTGTTAACAACGGCACTGTTGTTAAAAATCACTTTGACATGGTCACGTGACCATGTTAAATGCTTTAACATCGCCATGTCAAATTTCATGTTGACAACGGCGTTAAAGCTGAAATCACCCAATTTGGTATGCTAGAAACGAAAATCGAGTAGGAACAGTTGAATGTCAATGTTAAATGGCCATGTTACAATAATCACAGCGTATAGATCGATTAACTATCTTTAGCTGTCAAATTTTAGGAATATTTTTAATAAATCCCGTATTATTCCAGAGTGAAGTGTTTTTTCTATGTTTATTTTACAGTGTCATCACAACTAAATATCAACAATCTTGTTCCATAAATTAAAAATTAACCAAGTAGGTACCTACCTAGTATTTTTATACTATAATTTCAGTTTGAAGTATTTTATAACCCCTTCTGTTATCAGTTATACAAAATCTTAATTAAAAATTGAATACCTGACAATGGTGGGCATCAGATCTTGAATTTACAAAATCTTTCTTCCAGAAAGTACCTTGTAACTGTAGAAACCCAGCAGGGACGCATTTAGATTGAAAAAAATAACGTAATGTGTGAACATACTTTACCATGGGCGGAGTAAATAGGGAAATATTTATCATTTTTCCTGCTTGATGTGTATTTTTCATTTAGATTCAGAATAAAATTAAATAAATAAAAAAACATTTAACCATGGGCAGACCAAACTAGGTTGGTGGAAATGTTATTTAATTAAATTGTTTTTCTTGCTTGATGTTTACTACTTTGAAACGTTTATGTTTGTTACAACACAACACAACAATATAGATCATGCGCATGCGTTCAGTAGGCACGAGCCAACATCTAACAACGCGAAACCAAAGTCGACCTCGACCATCTCGGATCGCCGATTAATTACGAAATTGAACTTCGGTTCGGCTTCGATCTAGCTCGTGAATTGTTCTTATAGTAGGATTAACTTTAAAAAGTCAGATGTGACGTCACACTAACCGTCCGAATTAATATTTTTAATTTCACCAGAAAATGTCAAACAGTTAATTGTCAAGTTGTGAACGAGCGTAAATTATTGAAGGAATCATTCAAACAATGAATTGAAGCGCTTACGTCAGTTTGAGAGCCACTGACAACTACATAAAATTTATTCACGTAATGACATTCTATCCTCTGTGTTATGCATTTAATTCTCATTCAAAACCAATGTTGACGTATACTTATTTATGCGGGATGGATTGTTTAGACAAACTGGACGGTTACTATAAAAACCACGTATATGAAACAAAATAAATTGAACCATCAAAAGGATGTGTATTCTTAATCGATACGTATGACTTTTTAGACTTTATTGGACTATAGCCTGTAATCAGTGTGATCAGCGAATATACAACGTTGCCGCTATTGTTCATGTTACATTTTTAACACGATGATGTTACCTAACAACAGTGTCAAATCATGAATATTTCGTTCTAGCATACCGAATTGATTTTAACAACAACGTCAGATTGACATCGGTGTTACGTTAACAACGCCAAATGATATTTTCTAGCATACGACCCTTATGCCCGTATTCACAAACGATAATTTCCTAAATAATTACGTAATTATTTAAATGAGTGACATGGAGATATGCAGTTTTTTTGCAATAGAATGAGATGGGGATAATTGATTACGTAATTATTTTGGAAATTATCGTTTGTGAATACGGGCATTAGTGTCTCAATAGTTAAAAGTGTAGTAAATAAGGTGAAAAACCTTCTTGCGCATCAATCGCAGAAACAGTGTATTTTTATGCGATTCAACTATGAAAATTTTTGCCGCCTTTTAAATTGGCTTTCTGAATTTTTCAATAGTCAGGTCGAATTTACGTAGTGGTTTACTGTGTAACGTCCTTTTTTTTTAAGGAATGTTACTTTTATTTGCCTTCAGACAGTTGGGAGGACAGACACATACATGAAAATAATCACAACAATGTGCTAAAACGAAATCAATTTATTTATTTAAATTAATAAATCAAAACATCGTGAACCGATTATATATTCTTGGTTTTCCGGCTGGCGTCGAGTTCACCTATCGCAAGGGGTGTCTAGGTCAAGGTCATCGCTCAAGCTGGTCGCCTGATGCCGTCAGATTGCTACAAAAACACACAAAAATACAAGATTAAATGCACCTACCCGTGGAGCGACTGCAGCACGGGAGCGAGAGAGATATAATAACACCTCGGTTGGTGTCGATTCAGATAAGGGTTTTTACCAACAGAAGATTTCTCGATGCCGTGATTCTTGAATAAAAACTGGTATTTTATCAAGGCGGCAATAATTTGAAAATGAAATAAAAATGAGTTTGATTTTGTTTTGTGGTAAATTTAATATAATAATTTCTGATTGAAATAATAACGCTCTATGGCGTTTTAATGACTTAAAATTTATTATCTTTATTAAAAATGAAATTATTTACAAATCGAATAAACTACATGGGAATCAAATC
This sequence comes from Malachius bipustulatus, assembly GCA_910589415.1. Taxonomy (NCBI): domain Eukaryota; kingdom Metazoa; phylum Arthropoda; class Insecta; order Coleoptera; family Melyridae; genus Malachius; species Malachius bipustulatus. Next base: position 13,053,163 of record OU342634.1, read on the forward strand.
TCTGCTACCACATAATTGATCAACTTTCAATTATAGGATATACAGAAGATTAAATTTACGTCCAGCCGACTAGATCTTCCATGTGCAACTTACGTAGAAGATCTCGATCGGTGACTTGGCGCTAGAGCAACATTCTAGCGTCTAGGGAAAAGAAATGACACCGCTCCGGAACAATTAAATCAGGGCAGGGCAACATGCTACCACTGATTTGCGTTCGATAGCCCGGAGGGCGCGCTCTGGTGAGCCACCTGGAGGAAGGTCAACTTCCTAGCTCCAGCGTGAACTTGGATGAATTTCGCGCAACGTGCGAGATTCGGGATTGGATTAAAAGTACATAAGTGGAGGAGCAACTTTCCAACACTTCGTTCCTTTTGGAGGATTCGGAGAGCTAGCAGAATATCGAAGGTCAACTTCCTAAGACGTCTGTATTCGCTCTCCTCGATTCATTCTTCGTCCGCTGCTTATATAGCCGGTTTTCGCGTAAACAACGCCGTGTTATCGGGCGCGTCCCTTTTTTTGCCTGTTGCTTCTTCATGACAACAACAACATTCCTTTATTTAATTTGAAATATTACAAATTTTACCAGTGACGCTAGTTTCCGACCGTAAACAACGCCGTCTTATCTCTTCAGATGGCTTGGCTTCGGTTTCTTATCGGTTACTACCGTCCTTTTGAATATTAATATGAAACATTTTATAAAATATAAAAGAATCGAATTTTGTATTTAAAAATTAAAAATTAATTTATTATTTATTAAATTAATTGTATAATTCGACGTTGCGGCGTCGTGACGCTCGACGTAACGTCACAACTGTGAAAATTTCATTTCATTTCGTTTGAAAGCGTGCCATAAAATAGATTTTTACATATAATAAACCAAAAAAAAATTGGCAAAATTTAACAATTTCGTCTCTTGTCCTATATACCCGCCACTGACTAACTTTAAAAAGTTACAGGCGAGTTCTGAAAACCGAACATTTGAAATTTTAGAGAAATAAACATCATGTAAAAAAAATCGAAAAACTCCGCCATTTCTCTTATTTGCTTCTTTAAATTTTGGAGAGTTACAAGCTATTAGTGTAGTTGTCTACTCCGAAAATTTCAGGTAAATTCCCTCAAAAATGTGCTCATAATCAATTAAAGAAATTTAGCCATTTTTACCATTTTCTTACCCACGCCACTAGCTTACTAATGAAAATAATAAAAATTTTATTGCATTAATTCAAATTTCAAATCATTTTAATCCAATCTTGTTAATACAGGTTTGTAGGAGTTTTTATTTTCTGCAATTGGGGTTGGCAGGAGCAGTCATATCTGCATGGGTGGTCCCGCCCGAGCCGAGCGCGATGAAAACGGCTGGTCTGGTGCTGGTGCTGGTTTTAAATCAAGCAGTCCCGGGTCTGAATATTACATTCAATCGTTAAACAAGCCTTTAATTGTCATCCTCATTATTTTGTTGTGAAAAGTTTTCTTTCTATATTGCTTATACAGGGACTAAAAAATAGCCTTTTTCCCTAAAATTCAAAAAGCCGCCATTTTGAAACGGCTCGATCGATTTTGCTCAAAAATGCAATACCAGACCACTACTTGTGGATAATATCTTCCTCCCATAAAAATTTCAGCCTCCTAGATTGAAAACTGCTACCAGAAAACCGTGCCACAGGACCGGATGTTTCGAAATTTTAAAGGACACCTGTAGAAGTAACGCGACTTTTGAAAAATTTTTCAACGAAAATTTAACGTCATCCCAAAGTTTCACAAGAGTAAAAAATTTCTTCCACTAATCTTGAAAGATGAAGCTACTAGAGCGTTTTTAAAATTTTAGAGATATTTACATCATGTAAAATAAATTTAAATATCTCCGCCATTTTTTTTATTTGATCCTTGAAATTTTTGAAGATTAAAGAGTATTAGTATAGTTGTCTACTGTAAAAATTTTAGTTCAATTCCTTCAAAAATGTGCTCAAAAACTGTTATAGAAATTGAGCCATTTTCACTCTTTTCCTACCCACGCCACTGGCTTATTAATGGAAAAAATTCAAATTTTTTTGCATTAACTCAAATTTCAATTAATTTTCTTTCAATCCTGTTAACTTGATGTGAAAGTTTTTTTGCCATCTTGCTCATACAGGAATTCAAAAAATAGTAAATCTTCAGCAAATTCAAATAGCCGCCATTTTGAAATGGCTCGGCCGATTTTGCTCAAGTGCAATACCAGACCACTCCTTGTAGACATCTTACTCTCACAAAAATTTCAGCCTCCTAGATTGAAAACTGCGGCCAGAAACCGTGCCTCAAAGTCCGGATTTGGGGAACTTTGAAAGGACACCCTGTAGAAGTAACGTGACTTTTGGAAATTTTTTTAACGAAAATCAAAAGTCATTCCTCAGCTTTACAAGAATCCAAAATTTCGTTCACTAATCTTGAAAGATAAAGCTACAGGAGCGTTTTGAAACTCGAAAAATCGTGATTTTGGAGAAATAAATATATATATATATATATATATATAAATATATAAATATATATATATCGTGGGCAGGTGAATTTTGGAAAACCACTTTTTCGTAATCTGGGGGTCATGATCGGTGGACATTTGATGAGTTTGGGTGATTTTTGGAAAGTGATGTCGTCCTCAATAGTGTATTTTTTTGTTAAAAAATACACTAAAATATAATATAATCGTCAAGCAGACCGACAGACCGCTGCTTGTTGGTCACCTTACTGGACAATAGGCTAAATAAGTAACTATTGTGGCGCCACCAAGTAGGTAAATTTGACACTTTCATGCGGCAAGTCCTTCGTGCCCGCTATTCATTTTAATGTTTTTGTTATTGCAAACATGAGGTCGTTCAGGTATAAAAAACATCGGGAAGGGTTTGTTGTACACGAGTACCTTAAATGCTTGCGATTACATACGTATTTATTACTCCTGAATCTTTTTTTAGATAGTAAGTTAAAGTTAAAAATTTTAGCTAATAATTTAAGGCATATAAGTAATACTAATAAAACAATAACTACTGCTATAATTTTTTCGAGCTGTATTTCAGACGAAGGGTAACATTTTCCTGCTTTACAGCTGCAAAATATATGTCCAAAAAACTCTTCGACTTATTATACATAAACTGAATAAAAACCCCGAAAACATGAGATGAAATATGAACTTATTATGCGTTGATAAGAAAGGTGATATTTTTTTAATGGACAATTAATATATCACCTGAACAATGGGACAATAATAGGTTTTTTCATTTTTATGAGTGCTATGTGCACCAGGAGTCTCTCTAAAAGAGCGGTTCCTTGAAGAAAAGTTCCATGTAAACGTATTCTCTAACATATCGCTCATGTGAAAACTCATCATGAGATTTCGCCCATTTCTCAACGATTTAAAACGAAAGCAGTCGAGACTGGGTGCTTGGAAATGACTTTTATTAATAATTGTAGTCATAATAAATTCAAAAATCTAAAAATACACTTCCAAATAATGATTTTAAGAAAGGTTTCATTTTATTGAAACGAGCTGTCAACGATTAGTATGCCGCACAAAAGTGCGAAAAAAATCCACGAGGAGGCGCGCGCTCCGCAAACATCCGATACTTACTTAGCGTATAAAAAAGTAGAAATAAAAAGGGGTATACCATAGGTAGATTATATAGGGATTAAATGGATCATTGTTAAGATTGGAAAGCTGTTTCTCTTGATGTATGTTGAGCCATCTTCCAGAAAAACAGGAAAAAGTGTTCATTTTAAATTATCATTTTCCTAATTATTATTTCATTGCCTTTAACAATAGAAAAACGTCAAAAATTAAAAAGAAATACAATTTTAAAGTCACCATCAAAGGCTATTACAAAAATAACATCACAAGTTGAAAACTTTTCCTCAATCTTAATAAACGAACCCTCTAAGATTTCTTTATAAAACAATTAGGGCGTCAATATTTACGAATATTTATGCGTGATTGTCATGATAGAAAAAAACTCATCTTCAGAGGTGTAGGTATATCTCGAGAACAGGACTTTTTTGGGGGGCTAAGCCCATCAAATATTATCGATCCCCAATTTAACAGGGAGCCAATTTACCATAAGGATTCTGCGGAGTCCTTTCAAGCCCCTTTATAGATGTAAATTTCAGATCCTACCACAATATTTCATTTCGAAAAAAGATAAATCTTAAAAAACTCTTAACACCTTTTCATTTGAACTTTTGTTTTGTAGAGTGAACCGTTTAGCCTCTAGATCGATTCGCATAAACAACCCACTTTCTCAAAATGCTCAAAGGTGGGAGGCTGAAAAAATGACTGCAGGCTCCTTATTCTTGTACTAAATGTCATATATTATGTATGTACAGAGATATGGCCAGCCACCCGGTATATATGTAAGGTTATCCTTTAACTTAGTTTAAAAAAATTACAGGTTACCTGCAGACTAATATTCCTGATAACACACCGTAATGAATTAAACAAACTCGTATGAGTTTTGGCCAATTGATAAGCTCGGCGATCCTTTCACTAAGGAAATCTACTCTCCTCTATACTTGGCACATATTGCAACAGTCAGAGGCGGATTTACAAATGTGCCGCCTATAGGCTAAATCAAATTGCCGCCTATGGTATTAATTAACCCTCGTTGCATAGAATTCGGGGGTTCCCTCCCGGGAAATTTTGAGAATTATTTGTTAAAAAAGTGATGAAAAGATCGCAAGATGCCAGAATTTTTAGTGCTCTAGGCTCTAGCCTGATTTTAGTGGGTAAACAGGCCGCGTGTTCTTGTGGGCTTCAAAAAGAATATGAATTCAAAGGCGAAGCGGGGTTTCGAAAGGATTCTAAACGGTTTTTCCCTCTCGATAAAGCGCCGCAGGCAATTTTTTTTCAATATCCAAGGTCACGCAATTTCCCAGCACTCGAAAATATTTTTGGTCTTCGAAAATTTGCCGCCGTAGGCTATAGCCTACCTAGCCTAATCGCAAATCCGCCACTGGCAACAGTGTTCTTCGTTGCTACCAACACAATTATTGTACACAGAACTATTATAGTTCTATTGATATACTTGCTATCTCCGATTATTCTACAAACAAACGGTTTAGCCTGGATGATCTATGGAGATTCAAAGGAGAGTTACATGTTGCCCTACTGGTGTATGTACGGGCTGCAAATTGTTGTGGCTTTAATAGTAGTAGCCATTTGTGGAGCCTATGACGGTTTGCTGTTCTACATATTCTCCATAGCTCATGCTGAAACTAAAATTGTTAACTATTATTTTTCTGGTGAAAACATCAGGAAAATAAGATTGGACATCAATCATCGGTTCGAAGAAGCCACTGCTCATCATATTCATTTACTCAGGTAAGTAAATCATTTATTAATCTTTATATACAGGCGAATACCCAGGTAGCACACTGTCGTCCTAATGACGTCAATTTTAAGTCATTATTGGTCTGCGACGTCATTTGTCCAAATTAGGACGTCCAAATGACGTCACATTTTATGACGTCAATTCGACGTCTATAAATTAACGTCAATGTGACGACAATATTAGGTCATATCTATGACACATATTTGATATTTCTTATTAGTTCTATAAAAAGTCCAATTTTATTTTATTTCGTAAAAATTATGGTCAATAATATGTACCTATGTTTTATTTACTTATAAAATTGTTTCAGCGTTCACGTATCATCAGAATTATTTTGCGTAGATGCAATGACCGTCATCGACATCTAATAAATGCTAATATTAAAAATCCACCCCGTCATTTTCCAATTTCCATCATTTCACAATCGCACCACTATTCGCTCTCTCGCTCGCTCAGGGTTGGTGCTAATTAGTTCATCACTCTCATCGATGCTCGGTTTTAATCGCATAATGGAGGTCGGTTGACGACAGCGCAACGCAAGCGACCAGCGTTGCCAGACGTAACATATAATATGGAATATTGTAACAATTTAAAGATTTCCATGAATTTCAAGATTTTTTTAATAAATAATATGTAACAAAATCATCAACGTTCCTGATTCATAAGTACATTATAAATAGTTTTTTTTAAGTAGGTAGGTAACAACCTCTCTTTCAATAACAAAGAAAGAAAACATTTTTCTAAATTTTTTGAAATACAAAAACAATAATTCCAGTTTTCAAAGTCACATCAAATTTTAGTTTATGATGAGTTTATTTTATTTTTATTGTAACATCATTTTCTGATCAATCTAATATCGACAATCCGGGAACCATATAGTTTCTTTTCTTCTATAATATGGCAACCCTGAACAGGTACAAGACCGTTACCACAATTCTGTGCCGTTACCGTTAGGCAATACCATCACCACGGCACGTTAGGCACGGGGGGTAGTAGCGACTCTGACTCCAGCAGCCAGATCGCCTTTATACTTTATTGTTTGACTTTTGATTTGAATATTTTGTTTTTGTGTTCTCGTTAACATGTCACCTCTCAGATCGTCAGCAGAAGAACTTATTTGTGGTGATTGGTGTTATTAATTACTGTTATTGCATGGTTAGACATTCGTCTTTCAAAAATCTGTTTTTTACACAGGACACAGCAAGCTAAGGTAAGCTTTAATAATAGGCAATAATCGAGGTAGGTAATAATATTAGTTATAATAGCAGATTCAAATGGGAAAATTACTTTTGTAATGCAAAATTATTTGTTTTATACGTAAGCATGGAGGGTAACCTTAATTAGGACTATCTAACAAAAAATAATTAACATTTGATGTGAACCGAACTTACTAATAAAGATCAAGTAGGTACCTACGTAGATTTGTTGACTCTTATTTCTTACGATACGAGAGATCACCTGCCATAAAAGATAGTAAATCATCTAATACTAATAATATTCTAGGCGAACATTTCTTGGCTAATACAAACTCAAATATACTTTTTTTTTGCAGTAAACAATAAGAACAACAAAAGGAGGACCTTTGTGTTAATCGAATGTTCCCCGTCAGAAAGTGGAGGCTTATCAATATTAAGGGATGACTGGGTAACACCAAGAAAAAACCCAGATGTTTGAAAGTTGAAATATTGTTACTATTATTTTTTTTGTACTGTATAGATACTGTAATCACCTATTAAATAAATTCTGTTGATACCTATGAGTCGAATTATTATTATTTCCTATATGTATAGTCATGTCAGTCACATTGACGTCATTTCTGACGTCTTTTTACGTCACATTTGACGTCTTTTATAGTCATATTTGACGTCTTCTAACGTCATGTTTTTACGTCATTTTACGTCAGATACTGACGTCATTTGGCTGTGACATAATGACGTCAGTTTTTGATCATCTGGACGTCATAATAAATGGACTAATGACGTAAGTACTGTCGAAAAAATGACGTCAAATTAACGTCACTGTGCTGCCTGGGTAGCAATCAATCGTTGCTAAGGTAAATGGTTTCAATGGGATTGTTTGTAACAATACCAGCAATTAAGTATAGGTCTCTATGCTTCTCATTAAAATCGACCCTATAATGTATTAAGATGTATTAATTAAAATATTCTCACGGTATATTATTGAATAGTGCCATATCACCATAGCTACACTTGACAACAAACGTTTTTATCTCAACCAAGCCCCACTTTAGTTTAGTCCAAGTTCAGTCGCAGTCATCGCGCTAGGTATTCGAGCGCCATTTTCTCCGAAATTAAGAGTGAAATCGAAAAACGGTCTTCGGTTCGAGACTCGTCACGATTCAGACGTACCGATCTTCAATTTCAAGAAAAAACGTGATCGGCCATTTTTTTTAATCAACTGTGAACGCTCATAAATAAAAAACGATTGCGTCAATTACGACGAAGTTTGGCAGTCGGTCAGCACAATTTTCACCCACACGCTGGTACCTTTGCGGTCTTCTCACAATAGTCGAGGCCGCAGTTACAGTCAAAAATATCAGAAATTCCCATTTTCCGATTTTCATGTAAAATTAGCTAAAATTCGGAAAAATTTTTATTCGCAATTTTCGGGTATAGCGACTTCGGGGATTACTTGCGCGAGGTAGTCGAAGAATTCATTTGTCACAATTTTAATTTTTTTTTCTCTGAAATTTCAAAAATGACTGCGCTACAACGGATCGAAAATGGCCTATTTTTCCCAGCGAATTCTCGAATTTGACGCTTGAAGAGTCACAGTTTTGATTTTTTCTTCGCGTTTTTTGCAAGAACGGGTTCAAATCCCGGGTTTTGTCTTCATTTTGGTACCGATAAAAAATTTCATCACGTATTCTAACGTCAGAATACAGTCTTTTTCTTTTGGTTTTCGTCTTTTGTGCAATTGCTTTTTCTAATTTGTCAAATGTTTTACCCATTTATAAAACGTCATTGCGTGATTTTTCAATTGAAATTCCTCTTTTGTCAAATAAGATTAATTCCTTTTATATCAAATGCTTTTCCAATATTTATGATATACTGTCATTGCACGTAAATAGGAAAAGCAATTGACAAAAGAGGAAAACCAAAAGCAAAAGACTGTAATGACTTTTGTTGAAAAATTGATGATTTTTTTTCACGACACTCCGACGTTTGATGTTGCCGAAGTGACAGTTCACTTTTTTTCACATTTCTCTCACAGCACCTTGTGGCTTATTTTTGGAGTTTCTGAGTTACGTCAAAATCATAATATGGCCGCCATCTTGGTTTTTTGAATCGGCAATAATAATAATAATAATAATAATAACATTTATTTCCTCATTATAAATACATATTATTGTATTTTTTGTGGAAAATAATAAATTGTAAAATTAGTAATAAAGTTATAAAATTATGAAATTATGAAATAAAGTTATGAAATTATAAATCCAAAGAATTGTTCAAATATTCATTTAAGCTATAGTAACATTTTTGTAATAAAATATTTTTAATTTCATTTGAAAATTTTTTTAAATTATATTTTTTGTAATTATTTGGTAAATGATTATAAATTTTGGCACATATGTATTCAGAAGATAATTCATAATGAGTGGTATTATGTTTATTTAAAATAATTGTATTAGAATTTCTGGTATTAGAATTGAAAAAAGTAAACAAATTTTTATTTTTATGTACAAAACAGAGACATTCGTATATAAATAGACTTGGAAATGATAAAATTTTGAAATTTTTAAATAATTTTTTACAAGATGTCATGCGATTAACATTGCCTAGTATTCTTATGCAATTTTTTTGAATTTTGAAGATAATTAACCAATCAAAAGAATTCCCCCAATGTATTATTCCGTATTTTAAAATAGAATAAAAATTTGAATAATAGGTACACTGTTTTTAAAATTCCTAATTTTAATCCTTTATTCTTTAAAAATCGCAGTTGGAAGCAAATTTTGCACAGTTTTTTTGATATTGTATTAATATGTAATTTCCAATTAAGAGTTCTATCTAAATTGAAACCTAATAATTTTAAAGATTCTACGTTTTCAATATTGAATTTATTATTTAATTGAATTGTATTTTTATTTCTATTCTTATTTGAAAAATGAATTAATTTTGTCTTTTGAAAATTAACTTTAATCCTATTCAACTCACACCAAGTAAATAATTTTTCCAAGATTTCATTTACTTTAAAATTAATATCAATATTATCGTTAGATCTAATTGAAATTACAAGAAAAGTATCATCAGCATAAAGTAAAGTTGGAATATTTAAAAAAGCAGGTAAATCATTAATATAACATAAGAATAAGAGTGGTCCTAAGATGGAACCTTGAGGGACACCACATTTAATTTTTTTCCAATCAGAAAATGTCTTTATTCAATAAAATTCTTTTGCTCAAAACACGGACACCTTTATTTTCAGGAAAAAACTTGCTCGGCTATTATCTCCGAAACGGTGGGCGTTTCGGATCAACGATTAGTCTTCCGTCGATAGGGTATCTCCTTATAACCGAAACGTCAAAATACGATCGCGATATCTTTCAAAATGACCGCCACAGGTGCTTTCAACAATAATTGTTCAAAATTTCTTTCAACAATCAACTTGTCAACAGCTCATCATAAAACGACAGAAGAATTCTTCAATTTCAACGAAATTTTTCAGTCGACTAGAACCTTTTGTAAGATACACGCCGGTATCTTCAGTGTCTTATTACCACCAAAGAGACCAGAGTTACGATGAAAAATATCAGAAACTGACATTTTCCTTTTAAAGATATGACCGACCGATTTCTTTGCAAAATTCCAGAAAGTCAGCTATAATTCGGAATTAATTTTTTTCGCAATTTACTCATCACACGACCGTAAGCCGTACGACATTTCTTACTACACATTCGAAGGATTCATCTGTCACAATTTTTAATATTTTTCGCAGAAAATTAAAAAAAATGGTTCTGATTATATCGAGTAGGTACCTAGCCCCGAAGAGTTTTATAGGAAATTTCTCTTCCACTTTTGCGAGAAATCAACAGTTTGGTTGTTAATTGCAAAAACGATCGATCATGATGGGAATAAATTCTAATCACAATTTATACAAAAGCTAATTTCATTTAACCAACAGAAAAAACTGAAAATGGCTTCAAATTTGACAGTTTCATGAGGATTTTAGTGCTAGATTGATGTTATATGCGGCAATTATACTTATTACTCTTTTTTCCTTTTCAGATTCTTAAACGATATGAGAGACACTCATTACTACATATTACTAAACGAGTTTTTGTCCATTGAAGCTAGTGTTTGCATGATGCTGTTTCTAATATCATAAATGGAGTAAGTACGTTTATAGGCCTAAGTTATAAAGGGTTCTGCGATGATAAATTTATAAACAATTCCGAATCAAAAGTCGATTGAATTTTCAAGGCTGCTTGAAAACTAGCTTCGCTTCAAAATAACTCTCAATTTTGATGACTGCTAAGAAATAATTTTGTAAATTTCATCTCTGAGGAGTTCTCTTTCATTACGATCTCCAAGTGTCTTTATATATTTTTTACATATCCTAAAATAAAGTATCTGGCATGTTGTTTTCTAAATAGTCATTCTCTTTGGTTTATTGTTTAAAAATGTATCACGTCATCTCTCTGGGAGATCATTTTTTGAGATCCACACTTTGCATTAAACAAAAAAACTACATACCTAAATCTCGTTTCAATAAGTGAAGAATAAAGGTGTGGAGGGAAAGGGATTATGAATTCCATTATGTCCGTGGAGCCACGAAGAAAATCTAAGGACATCCCACAGTTAATTAGATGCCAACGCTTTGGACACACCAAAAACTATTGCAAACTTCAGCCTCGATGCGTCAAATGCTCCGAAAACCATCATTATACTCAATGCCCTCGAAAATCGGGAGAAACACCCACCTGCGTCAACTGCGGGGAAAACCACACGGCCAATAATTATAGAGGTTGCCCCTATTTCTCAGACTTGAAATCTAAAATAGAAAAACAACAAAACCAACGTAATCCTATTACTTCTCAGCTCACGAACCGTCTCAATCTATCAACAGCCTCACAGATAAACTCTAATCAGCAAATCAGTTATCCCAATCAGAATCAATCACGGCACACTTATTTCCGAAATCAACGCTCAAATTGAACCTACTCAGAAGCCACCAAAAATAACCTCAACCAATCAAATCCAAATTCAAACCTAATGAAGCGCCTTGTAGAGTAAGTAATTGAAATGATTACTCCATATATGAACAAAATCAAAGAATTTATAAGCACAATGATTAAATCACTGTTTACTGATATAATTCAGACCAAATAATACTTTAAATCAGATAACAATTGCAAACTGGAATGCAAACGGACTAAAGCAAAAACGCTCGGCGTTTATTCACTTTCTTATCAATCATAACGTTGACATTGCCTGTATCACCGAAACTCATTTAAAATCAGCGCAAATGCTGAAAATTCCTGGATACAAAATCTATAGAAACGATCGCGAAGCTGAAGAAGCCTCAGGAGGTGCTACTATCATAATCAAAAACTTTTTAAAACATTGCCAACAACCCCTACCAGAACTTACCACAATGGAAGCCGTTATGATACAAGTCGAATTTGCAGATGACAATGACATAAATATTGCCTCCGCCTATAGGTCTCCAAATAGAAATCAGTTCCAACAAGATCTACAAAATATATTTAATAACATAAATTGCCTACTTCTTTTTGGTATGATATAAATGCCAAAAACACTATTTGGAGTGCCGAGCGAACAACAGGGCAGGGGGTGTGTTATATAACCTGTCAGTCCTACATTACATTATTGTGTCAGCACCAAATGAATACACATACTTTCCATTTAGAAGCGATCACCAACCTGATATTTTAGACATAGCCCTAATCAAAAACTTCAACGCTCCCTTACATCACCAAGTATATACCGAACTCGACTCCGATCATCTGCCAGTTATTACAACATTTATAGAAAAACCAAAACTAAAAACATCCCCACCTCGACTAATAAATGGCATAGTCAACTGGGGAGCTCTTCCAAACTGGAATTGACGATAATTTAAAATTTCCACAAGAGAGATATGATAAAGAGAGCATTAATACGTATTTATTGCACTTTACCAAAGTAGTCGTTACGTCGGTTCATAATTCAACATCACTAACAAAACGACGGCCAAACCCAGGTCACCAAAGTACTCCAGGATACATTATAAATCTTATTAAGCAAAAACATGCAACACGCAGATTATGGCAAACAAATCGCTCCCCCCAACTAAAATACAACTTGAACAGGCTAACCCGTCAAGTCAAATGGGAACTTGATAACTACCGAATTAAATGCTATCAAGAGTACGTCGCAGAACTTAACCCAAGTGATCACTTCCTGTGGAAGGCAACGAAACGCATCCTACGTCAACCAACCATAATGCCACCAATTATAGCGTCCGGAAACACTTACGCCACCGACCAAGAAAAATGTCAGGCTTTTGCTAACCACCTATCGGAAACGTTTAACATCTTAGATAACGATGACCAGACACAATTTACCAGACATGTAAATGAAACAATTTCGACCTTAGCTCGCATAGATCTAGCAAATGTCAAAACAACCTCAGCAGATGAAATCCAAGAAATAATTAGTAATCTCCAATTGAAGAAAACCCCCGGATACGATCTGATTCCTAATATGGTATTCAAACACCTAAGTGGAAAAGCACTGGAGCATCTGTCCATTATCTTCAATCGATGTCTATCAGTTGGGTATTTTCCAAAACTCGGGAAACACGCCGAAATCATTCTCTTTCACAAACCAGGGAAGCCAAAATCCAGTGCAAGCAGCTATAGACCAATAAGCCTGTTAACCACTCTGTCCAAAGTATTTGAAAGAATTACTTACACTCGCTTATCTGAGTTTGCCACGGACCAATCAATAATCCCTCCCTACCAGTTTGGTTTTAAATCCAATCACTCCACAACTCATCAACTTTTGCGTTTAACGGAAATAATCCAGAGAGGCTTTGAAGCGAAGAAACATACAATTATTGTCTTCTTAGACATACAACAGGCATTTGATAAAGTATGGATAAATGGATTAATTTATAAACTAATTATGGTAAGAATACCTACTTACCTACTCCATGTCCTTACCTCATTTTTAAGCGAACGAACATTCAATGTCAGAATAAATGGCGAGCAATCAGAAGTTAAAAATATAAGGGCTGGAGTACCACAAGGATCAATTCTAGGACCCATACTTTTCAATTTGTATCTATCGGACATGCCACAACCGGGTAACACCATCATTTCAATGTATGCTGATGACACGGCTCTCATATCACAAGATTCAGATATTGATATTGCTGCTACCACCCTACAGACAGCCATCAACAGGCTTAGCACATATTATGATAAGTGGAAAATAAAACTCAATGCAAGCAAATGCGAAGCCAAAATCTTCACGCTAAGACGACCAGCCGATCCTCCCCTAATAATATTAAACGACCATCCAATACCATGGAATCCATCAGATACCACAGTCAGATACCTTGGACTCCATTTGGACAGGAAACTAAGTTTTAGAGCTCATGTAAATAAGAAACTCAACGAAGCATATTAATTAATTAATTAATTAATAAAACAAATTAATTAAGTCTTGTGATGCTGTACCCGATCCTAAACAAGAAATCCGAACTGAAGCTTGAATGTGCAGTTCTAATATACAAATCAATCCTAAGACCTATGATTATGTATGCCTGCCCCGTTTGGAGCACAACCTGTAAAACGAACGTAAAGAAGATCCAAACATTCCAAAACAAAGTACTGAGAATAGCAACGCACGCACCTTGGTTTATACGAAGTACCCAGATCCACAGAGAGACGTCAATCCCATATATCTCAGACATGCAACTCTCATATGTTTGAACAGAGGTTTGATGCCGTTATTTACTGTATCTGTTTCGTTGAATTTGGCTCTGACTTGTGACTTTCGTTTATTTATTTCATACGTTTAACACTGTGGTTTAACTCCTATACGTGAATGAACGTCTATTATCTTACGGTATGAGAAATGTATACGTCGTTATTAAACTAAAATCAGTAGGATAATGAACGTTTTTAAAAATAATCTCCCACAGAAATGAAATTATGAGGAGCAGGGACATTTTAGAAAGGCTAATGCTTTCAAAAGAAACTGTATTTTGGCCTATAGAAAGACAGAAATATTGCTATTTCAGGTTTATTGAAAAGGAGCTCAAAGTTATCACAGAGTCATTAAAATATGACCGTTTCTTAAAATAAGTTTCTCTCAACGTTATTAGAACAACTTCGCTTATTATCTTACCCCGTGGTTTTACCTAAGAACTATTAGATAACTGGAGTACCTATAACATATTTATTAGAAAATCAAACGTCCATCTTGCTCTATACTATACTTAAACTGACCCACTTTGCATTTTATAAAATTAAAGGGCTATTAAATGCAGCTTATGTATGAATAGTTGAGCATTTTCAAGTTTTATCTGAAAGGAATATATCATCATGACTTCTACAATTATAGTGGAGGATCTTATTACTTTTGCTTGTGTGTAGTTATATTTCTAATTACTAATTATTCATTCAGAAGATCTGTAATTTTTGTTCAGATAAAAGACCTCTCCTTACACAGATTATGTGCATTCAAACTTTGGTGTTCCTCATTTAACCATCATGACTGTTATAAATAATAAAAAAAAACTTTTTTCTCTAGTTGCATTACTTTCAAACATTGCAGGCTTGAATTTTTCTAAACAGGCTACTATTTGTTCTTACTTGAGATCGTATTTTTTCTTATTTATGTTAATAAGTCAATTGTCTATGGCAACTCTTGAAATTGCGGTTAATTTCAAAGGAGTAGAAACTGTAGCGCGATATTCTGAAATAAGTATTTCTTTATGGATGGTGAGTACCTACCTTATTTATTTATCATAATTAATTATATGCACCCAAAAAGAATTTTTGATTCGATCTATTGAATTCAATCAAAGAAGAATTGTGATTCCCTGAGAAAATTTAATTAATTATTTAAGTTTGCAACGAGTACCTACCTACCTACACAATTTATGAGTTGTGTTCAGTATTAATGTTTGTTTACGTTGAAAAAAAAATTAAATGAATGAGATGAAGATATACAGTTTATTTGCATTAGAATGAGGTGGAGATATATCTGGTCACGTAATTAATTTGAAAAGCATCGTTTGTGAATACGAGCGCAAGTGTATTGAATATCAGATTAAATGATTAAAGAAAATCTGTGGCAAAAGAAAAAGTTCAACGCCAACCACAAAATCAATAAAAAGAAACCTACTAATTTTTTTAGGTAGATAATCTGAAATTGTAATAATAATATAGAGGTAGAGGACCTTTTTAAAATAACAAAGTTTACTAAACCCGCTAAATTTTCAACAAGGAATCATCCTTTAAATGTTTTTGCATTTATTCATCAACAGTACAGTAAGTACCTGAGTAATAAAAAATAAAGATCCCCAAGCACCTTTATTTATAATAAACGTAATAAATCAGCATCGTAGTCTACATATATAGCAGAATTAGTCTGAAGAATTAGTATAGAAAAATTTTTCCCATTTATTCCCAAAATATTTGCATCATTGTGATGTTAATATTATGGGGGACATCACTGTATCTATATAGATGCAGTGTTGACTTTCTTTCTCCTCTCTTGGTGTGCTTGGTTATTGTGTCAGACTGATGAGGTAATAAAAAATTGTGAAACATCGATGTCTCTGACTTCATCGATCATCATAATCATACTCAATGATTTTTTTTTATTGCGGATATTATTATATTACGTATACTTATACCGGGTGACTGAACATACCTCCTGTACATACATAGGAGATTGCCTATAATAAATTATAGCATGCTCTGCTTGCTGCTATTTCGAGAAAAAATTTATTACGGTTTTGTAGGTGAATTTTATAAACTTTGAAAATAAGGTGGAGGTACGAGGTACGACTGCACAATAATTATAGAACATTTTGTCAGTAGTTGACTGTACAAGAGAGGAAAGCGAACGCACACCTAGATGCAATAAAGATTTCAGGATTTACGAGATAAGAAATTGTGCGTAATACATAAAAGGTTTAATAGTTTTTCTCAAATTACATTTTCTGGTGACATGAAGGGTATCTAGTTATACAAGATTCCAAAAAAATTACCGTATACGTATAGCAAGATCAAAAGTTATTTTGGCCTTATTAAGCTATCGTTCAAGAGTAAACTAATTCGTTTCTTCTGAGATAAAGAAACAAAGATTTTTTTTTATAAATTACCAAATTACTCATCTGCTCTGCAGTTTAAATTATGTTTGTATGTTTAATATTACTTTAAGATATTTGAGAAATCCTGATTTAGTTTTAAATCATTAAAGTCCGATTTAGAAATAATTATTGAGGTGAGATCACTGAACAATATTTAGTTTTCGATGTTAAATAAGATTTTAAGATTACTGAAAAATTTTATGGATGTTTGGAGATGATTGATTCCACGTTTGTAAATCACCTATTGTTAGATACTAAGAGATTAACAGCCGGTATTATAAAGGCTCATTAAGTTAACGGGCAGATTTCTGTGGGCATTTCTGAAGAAGGTATCGAATCTAAGTGGAATTTTTTAAATTTATCTATCCTTGACATGAAAGTAATTACAAAAATATTAATAAAAGTCATTTGACGTCGATATTAGCTTCAAAAGCGAGCACAGAAATCTAACCATTTCTGTTGGCTTACAAAATGGCCTAATAAACCTTTATAAGATTGGCTGTTAATGAATTTAATGAATTAACGATGAAACTTATTCCTATTTTCAAATAAAGGCCATACTTATTCAATTTATCCTCAGGTTTTTATTTGATTCAACTCTTTAACAGTTTTTGACAGACTTTCAATTTTGACGTATTGTTATCAATGTTAATTGCATTATTAGACAATAATTAGTACAGGAAAATTAGGCAAAAAAAGCCGATATCCAGAAAAAATCCGGGCAGCAGTTTTATGGAACATTTCCTTAGAGAAGCTTCCTATTAAAGGAGCCAGGAGCCAGTTTTTCAGCACCCTCGCCTTTGAGCATTTTGAGAAAATGGGCTGTTTTTGCGAATCGATTTACCGACTAAACGGTTCATCTACCCTATAAAAAAGTAAAAATAAAAAGGGGTATACCTAGGTAGATTACATAGGGATTAAATGGATCATTTGTTATAAGATTGGAAAGCTGTTTCTCTTGATGTATGTTCGCCATCTTCCAGAAAAACAGGAAAAAGTGTTCATTTTATATTATCATTTTCGTAATTATTATTTCATTGACTTTAACAATAGAAAAACGTCAAAAAACAAAAAATAATCCAATTTTAAAGTCACATCCAAGGCTATTACAAAAATAACATCACAAGTTGAAAACTTTTTCCCAATTTTCTCGAAAATGGCTCAACAGCTTCAGAATGTAACTTACATCAACAGAAGCACTTTTTCAATCTTAACAAACGAACCCTTTAAGATTTCTTTATACATAAAACAATTAGGGGGCCAATATTTACGAATATATGCGTGATTGTCATGATAGAAAAAAATTCATCTTCAGAGGTGTAGGTATATCTCGAGAACAGGACTTTTTTGGGGGGCTAAGCCCATCAAATATTATCGATCCCCAATTTAACAGGGAGCCAATTTACCATAAGGATTCTGCGGAGTCCTTTCAAGCCCCTTTATAGATGTAAATTTCACATCCTACCACAATATTTCATTTCGAAAAAAGATAAATCTTAAAAAACTCTTAATACCTTTTCATTTGAACTTTTGTTTTGTAGAGTGAACCGTTTAGCCTCTAGATCGATTCGCATAAACAACCCACTTTCTCAAAATGCTCAAAGGTGGGAGGCTGAAAAAATGACTGCAGGCTCCTTATTCTTGTACTAAATGTCATATATTATGTATGTACAGAGATATGGCCAGCCACCCGGTATACATATATGTAAGGTTATCCTTTAACTTAGTTTAAAAAAATTACAGGTTACCTGCAGACTAATATTCCTGATAACATACCGTAAAGAATTAAACAAACTCATACAAAAGTCGTATGAGTTTTGGCCAATTGATAAGCTCGGCGATCCTTTCACTAAGGAAATCTGCTCTCCTCTATACTTAGCACATATCGGAACGGTGTTCTTCGTTGCTACCAACACAATAGTTCTATTGATATATTTGCTATTCCCGATGATTCTAGAAACAAACGGTTTAGCCTGGATGATCTATGGAGACTCTAACGAGAGTTACATCTTGCCCTACTGGTGTATGTACGGGTTACAAATTGTTGTAGCGGGAATAATCGTAGCCGTTTGTGGAACCTATGACGGTTTGCTATTCTACATATTATCCGTAGCTCATGCTGAAACTAAAATTGTTAACTATTATTTTTCTGGTGAAAACAATAGGAAAATAAGATTGGACATCAATCATCGGTTCGAAGAAGCCACTGCTCATCATATTCATTTACTCAGGTAAGTATAAACCATTTATTAATCTTTATACATATACAGGCGAATAGCAATCAATCGTTGCTAAGGTAAATTATTTCAATGGGATTGTTTGTAACAATACCAGCAATTAAAGGGTACTCTCGTAGGTATCTATATGCTTCTCATTAAAATCGACCCTATAATGTATTAAGATGTATTAAAATATTCTCACGGTATATTATTGAATATAGCTATAATCAATATAGCTACACTTGACAACAAACGTTTTTATCTCAATCAAGCCCCACCTTAGTTTAGTCCAAGCTCAGCCGCAGTCATCGCGCTAGATATTCGAGCGCCATTTTCTCCGAAATTAAGAATGTTATTGTTTTTGTATTATTATGTTATAATTATGTATTGTTATTATGACAGTGTCAGAAAAAATGTCTGACCGAAATCAAGTTGTAATTTCGTCCTAATTAAAAGCATTACTATTCATCGAAAGTTTGAGTGTTTTACTTCTGAAAATAATACCCAGAAGTCACACGATAACATAATATGGTCCTTCGGCACGAATCCAGCGCTGCAAATTAGGCGAAGAAAACAACAGTAAAAAAGGTCAGTCCTTTCCATTTTCCAAACCTCAACCCATAAAAACAATACCTAATTACCTATTTGTGTCTTCATTTATGATTGCCTAAGATGCTTAAATTAAAGGTTATTCTCATATCGTAAAAAATAGTCTCGTTTACTAATAAAAGTAAGTACTGGGCGTATGAACCAAGCAAGTTCTCGTTAAATAAAAACTAAAAAAATCTCGTTCTCGATTTCAAAATCGTAATAAATAACACGTTTTTCACTAGTGTTTACAAGATTTTGCTAACACAAAGTTTCACTCATTCTCGATAGTATCTGATTTTTGAATGTTTAAGTAATTTACAATTCAATAATCATAATACTAATAACCTACTCGTTATCAAACCCAATTTCTCGATTTCATATCGCAAATATCTACAAGATTGTTGCATTAAGTAGCTGACTAGTGACTAAATATATCACGGTTAGTTAATCGCTCGTTTTTATAGGCTTATAAAGCAAAATTTTAAAAGAATCGTAAAAAATCGGAAAAATCAAAATGTCTGATGAAGAGGGAGAAACCGAAACAGAGCCTCAATGTCAAATTGATTTAAACCGCATAAAAAACAATAGAATGCAATTAAAATCCGAGTTAACTAGATTTCATACCTTTTTGACCACCAAGTTTGATATCTCAAAACAACCCATCGAGAGTCTTCAACTACGCTTTCAGAGCATAAAACTCATTATAGCAAAATTTCAAGATGTTCAAACTCAGTTTGAAGAATTACTTTTATGTGATTACCCTGATTTTTATGATGAAAAGCAATGCGATGAGGAACGTGAATAATTTGAAAATCGTTATTATGATACGGAGACGAGAACCGGGAAAGTACCGGGTTGTCCAGAAGCGGCAGAAACGATGTAGTGGTGCCGGGACATGCGATGTTGATGTTACCAAACGTGGCAGCAAATTTACCCGTCTTAAAGGTACCGGAATTTACCGGAAATAACAGTGACTGGCAAAGGTTCAGTAACATGTTTAAGGCAATTATTCATAATAATAACACGATACCGGATGTCACAAAGTTTTACTATTTGGAAAGCTCTGTTAAGGACGAACCAAAAAATATGTTGGCATCATTAGCACCCACGGACGAAAATTATAAAATCGCCTGGGACTCGCTGGAACGAAGATACAAAAATAAAAAAATAATCGTAAACTCACATAGGTATTAGAGAAATTATGGAAATCCCAAGCTTGACAAAGGAATCTCATACTTCGTTATGCAGTCTCTCGAATACATTTTTTTTTAATTTTCGATCATTGGACGCTTTAGGTGAAAGCGTAAAAAATTGGGATACAATTTTAATTTATATCTTAGCATCAAAATTTGATTCTAATACGAGGCGCGAATGGGAGGTCTATTGCAAAGATATCGAATCTCCAAATATAGATGACGTCAATACCTTTCTAATACAACGTAACGTTGTCAAATTTTGGAAACTTTAGACACGAAAACTTTGCCAAGTATGGTAAGTAAGAAACCTTTCGAATCGAAATCTTTGACTGCTATGAACAATACTTCATATCGTCCAAAATGTCCGCACTGTAAAGAGCAACATTTTATTTATTTTTGTGGCAAATTTAAGCAGCTGTCTCTAACGGAACGCACCAATAGGGCAAAAAGCTTGAATTTGTGTACTAATTGCTTACGTTATGGGCACAAAACCTCAAGCTGTCAGTCGTCAGGTTGTAAAATCTGTAAAGAACGACACGCAACTTTATTGCATCGAAATAAAAATAATCAAAACAATTCGAATCAATTGAGTCCTTCAATTGCGCATGATCAAAATATGAGTCAAAATCAATCGCAAAATTTAAACTCCTCGTCAGAAAGCGAACATTTAGAAAATACATACCATGCCAGCGTCTCTCACGTGTTGTCAAACTCGTGTCAAGATACTAAAGGTCATTATGCACTATTATGCACAGCCGTGATAAACGCTTTTGATAGAGACAAAAATATTGTGACATGCAGAGTACTTTTAGACAGTGCCTCTCAGTCAAATTTTATTACTGAAAATATGATAAAAAAATTACGATTAAATACCTCAAAAATCGATATTCCCGTAATTGGAATAAATAAATAAGGTGAAAATGAATATTTCTGAACGGGTAGAAGTAAATATCTCCTCGATGCACACTCGATGCACACGAGCTACAAAACAAAATGATCCTTTTTTAATTTTACCCAAAATTTGTGGATCGACTCCTCAAAATTATTTTGATGCATCTAAGTTAAACATCCCCTCGGAGCTGCCTTTGGCAGATTCTTATTTTAATTATCCATCTGAAGTGGACATACTTTTGGGATGTGAGGTGTTTTTTAACTTATTGTGCGCAGGTCAAATAAGGCTTGGACCGAATTTACCCATACTTCAGATGCCATTACTGGGATGGGTAGTAACAGGTCAAATACCGTTCAGTAGGAATAGGCTGGGAAAGTCCAATGTTATGCTTTCAAACTGTTTTGTCTCACTAGATTCATTAAATAAAAATATCGAAAGGTTTTGGAGCATCGAGGAAGTAGATCCTAAGCAGCAGGCTTTAATGAGTAAAGAGGAGATCGAGTGCGAAAATCATTTCGCAGAAAATACTACTAGGGATCAATCTGGTCGGTTTGTAGTGAAGCTCCCGTTGAAGGATAATTGTCAATACCTTGGCGAGTCCGAACAAACCGCTCTTCACAGGTTGTATTCAATCGAACGACGCCTATGCCAAAATCCCAATCTTGAAAAATCGTACAGAGCTTTTATGCAAGAATATCAAGATCTCGGACACATGTCCGAGGTATCACGTGATATTCCGTCAGAATTACCAAAGTATTATATACGGCACCATTGTGTCGAAAAACCTGAAAGAACAACAACGAAGCTTAGGGTCGTTTTTGATGCAGCATGCAAAAGCTCCAGTAATTTATCATTAAACAATATTTTGAAGGTTGGTGCTACAGTTCAAGAAGATTTGTTATCTATCATAATCCGTTTTAGAAAGCACAATTTAGTGCTAATCGGAGATTTGGAAAAAATGTATCGTCAGATTTTGATACATCCAGATCATCGAAGTTTGCAAAGAATTCTTTGGAGAAATAATCTTAACGAAGAAGTTAAACATTTTCAATTAAACACGGTTACCTACGGAACGGCCTCAGCGTCTTTTTTGTCAACGCGCTCGTTAGTTCAAATAGCGATTGATAACGAAGAAAATTCGCCATTTGAAAGTGATACCATTCGTTCGGATTTTTACGTAGACGATCTTCTCACGGGAGCGAGTGATCTCGACTCTCTGGTTAAGCTAAAAACGAATATGTGTCAAATTTTGTCTGAGTACGGATTTAAGTTGAGGAAGCTTCAATCTAACGAACCAAGAGTTCTAAACAATATTGAAGATGATAACAGCGACAGTGCGAAATATTCTATCTCAGACAATACAAGAAGTGTAAAAACTCTCGGCATTTCATGGTTGCCAAAGGTCGATAAGTTCGAATATAACGCCCAAGGTATTCCCTCAGATATAAGAAAAATTACAAAAAGAACGATACTTTCATTCGTTGCTAAAATATTTGATCCCTTGGGAATCCTTGGTCCTTTAACAGTTAGAGCAAAATTGATTATTCAAAAACTGTGGCAATTAAATATTGATTGGGACGATGAAGTTTGGAATGAAATTGAACAACAAAATTGACAACAAAAATTGAAAGTCACTTACTTTGTGCGAAATCCAGAGTTAGTCCATTAAAGTCGATATCGTTGCCGCGACTCGAACTCATGGGTGCTCTTTTGCTTGCGAGATTGTATGTAAAGTGTGTAAAAGCTTTGCGACTCGATATAACCCGTACTTTTTTGTGGACAGATTCAACAATTGTATTGTGTTGGATCGCTAATGAACCGAGTAATGAACCTAAAACTTGGAAAACTTTCGAAGTCAATAGAGTGACCGAAATTTAGCATAACTCACTAAGATACGTGATTGGCACCATGTTCCTTCTCAGGAAAAGCCCGCCGATATAATTTCACGCGGGTCAAGCTTAAAAAATTTAGTTCATTCAGAACTATGGTTGCATGGTCCTAGATTTTTCTTTGAAACCGACAAGTGGCCTGAAAATTCAAACATATAGTCCAATAAAGTCTAAAAAGTCATACGTATCGATTAAGAATACACATTCTTTTGATAGTTCGATTTATTTTGTTTCATATACGTATGGTTTTTATAGTAACCGTCCAGTTTGTCTAAACACTCCATCCCGCATAAATAAGTATACGTCAACATTGGTTTTGAATGAGAATTAAATGCACAACACAGAGGATAGAATGTCATTACGTGAATAAATTTTATGTAGTTGTCAGTGGCTCTCAAACTGACGTAAGCGCTTCAATTCATTGTTTGAATGATTCCTTCAATAATTTACGCTCGTTTACAACTTGACATTTAACTGTTTGACATTTTCTGGTGAAATTAAAAATATTAATTCGGACGGTTAGTGTGACGTCACATCTGACTTTTTAAAGTTAATCCTACTATAGCCCATTTCGCTAGCCAAAAAATCGACATACCGGGAATTCGAATGACTCACTTGGTTCAAGAGCAAGCATTAAACGATTTCAGTATTTTCGAGAAATTTTCCGACTTGAATAAGTTAATTCGTGTTGCTAGTTATTGCCTGCGATTCTTTCATAATTTGAAATTACCGGTCGATGAGAGACTTAAAAATCATTTGACGACAAATGAAATCGAACGGAGTATGACAGCTCTCGTGAAGTTAGTACAATCAGAACATTTCGCTAGTGAATTAAAGACATTAAAAACAAGCAATTGTGTGTCACCTAAAAGTAAATTAAAGTCATTATCTCCATTTCTCGATGAACAAGGAGTAATAAGACTTGGCGGCAGGTTAAAATATTCCAACTACCAGTATGATGTTAAACATCCGATAGTGTTACCAGCAAAACATATTTTTACGAATCTAGTTGTAGATCATGAGCATAAGCGTACCTTTCATTCTGGCGCCCAGTGTACCTTATCTCATATTAGGCAAAAATATTGGCCAATTAATGGCAAACAAGTAGTTAAATCGCTATTGAGGAAGTGTGTAACCTGTTTCAGGTGTAAACCTCATGCAAATGTCATTCCAAAGATGGGTGAGTTACCAAGCGTTCGTCTCACACCATCACGTCCGTTTCTTTCCGTTGGAATCGATTACGCAGGTCCTTTTGACCTTAAGGCAAGTAAATTGCGATCCAATAAATTAGTAAAGGGCTACGTATGCATTTTCGTGTGTCTTGTAACAAAGGCGGTACACATTGAGGTAATTTCGGACTTAACAAGCGAAGGTTTTTTAAGCCTACTAAAGCGATTTGTCTCGAGACGAGGTCTTTGCTCTAATATCTACACTGATAATGCAACAAATTTTGTAGGTTGCAACAACGAGTTAATTAAGGTTCAAGGTTTAATCAAAAATGATAATAACATGCAACATTATTTGACACATTCAAAAATCAAATGGCACTTTTTGCCAGCAAGATCGCCTCACTTTGGCGGCTTACACGAAGCAGCCGTAATAGTATATTATGCAACAAGCTTATAATGAAGGCTATGATCTAGCCATTATCTGCGAGTTCCATACACTATTTTTTCTACGACCCTTTTTTATTTCATAGAAAAGATTAAAAAATTATATATTTTAACAATGACCCGTGTACAATTGCGGATCATTGAGGTTAAGATAGGTTGCTATTTGTTTACGCATATTACCAAATTTTCTCTTCCTCGCTAAGGCTAAGGTTATTCTGCTGAGACATGTTTTAGTATCAAGTTTAAAGGGCACTACTCACTACTGCGTAATTTTTATTATGCGAAGTTCGAATTCCGAATTTTACGCTTCGATTTTGAGATTAATTAATAATTTTAATAACATTGACAGCCATTAATTACGATATTGTTTACCTGCGCAACGCGACGGTCGCAGCGTTGCCGCTTTGAATACTATCACGGAGCGCTACGAATGATATAATACTTTATCTTCCTATCTTTTACACGATATACCTACCTATCAAATTAATTAAGGTAACATAAAATCTTGATAAATTTTCTTTGAATGTTACTTATGTTCTAAATTAAATAAACGTTCAGAATTTTTTTTCAGAAGTACAGAACTTATATCACAAGGCAATTTTTGTCGTGAGTATGACAACTCTGTGACTTCGGTTGGCTTGCCGACCCGATTGTGAGCGAAAAGGTACCGATTCGATTGCAAATGCTCCTCTGCCATTGGATAGCTTGACCAGTGCTTTAATGAAAATTTGTATCTTAATGAGACCCATTAAAGCACTGGTGATTCATATTTAATATGCATATTAAAGGTTGGGAGTAGAAAAAGTCCTTTAAGCACTGCTTAAAGCGTGTTATGAATGCTACTTATTTAACTTACGAAGAGTTTTATACTTTGGCTACACAAATCGAGGCAATTTTAAATTCAAGGTCATTAGTTCCTATGTCTCCCGATCCCAATGACCTTGAGGTTATAACATCAGCTCATTTCCTAATTGGTGAGCAATTAACATCAATTCCCGAAAGAGACCTGATGGATGCACAAACAAACTACACGAAGAGGTACAGACACCTCCAGCAAATCGGACAACACTTCTGGTTCCGATGGAAAAATGAATATTTAAACCAGCTACAAACAAGAAATAAGTGGCAATTCGACAAGCCGGCCTCTTTCCACGTCGGTTCCATCGTCCTCCTAAAGGATGAAAGCACTGCACCATTGCTATGGCCGTTAGGCAAGATTCTAGAGATTCACCCCGGCAAGGACAATGTTACGAGAGTCGTCACCATCAAGACAAAAAAAAACCTTCTTGCGCATCAATCGCAGAAACAGTGTATTTTTATGCGATTCAACTATGAAAATTTTTGCCGCCTTTTAAATTGGCTTTCTGAATTTTTCAATAGTCAGGTCGAATTTGCGTAGTGGTTTACTGTGAAAATTTCATTTCATTTCGTTTGAAAGCGTGCCATAAAATAGATTTTTACATAATAAACCAAAAAAAAATTGGCAAAATTTAACAATTTCGTCTCTTGTCCTATATACCCGCCACTGACTAACTGTTACAGGCGAGTTCTGAAAACCGAACATTTGAAATTTTAGAGAAATAAACATCATGTAAAAAAATTCGAATAACTCCGCCATTTCTCTTATTTGCTTCTTTAAATTTTGGAGAGTTACAAGCTATTAGTGTAGTTGTCTACTCCGAAAATTTCAGGTAAATTCCCTCAAAAATGTGCTCATAATTAATTAAAGAAATTTAGCCATTTTTACCATTTTCTTACCCACGCCACTAGCTTACTAATGAAAATAATAAAAATTTTATTGCATTAATTCAAATTTCAAATCATTTTAATCCAACCTTGTTAATACAGGTTTGTAGGAGTTTTTATTTTCTGCAATTGGGGTTGGCAGGAGCAGTCATATCTGCATGGGTGGTCCTGCCCGAGCCGAGCGCGATGAAAACGGTGCGCTGGTCTGGTGCTGGTGCTGGTTTTAAATCAAGCAGTCCCGGGTCTGAATATTACATTCAATCGTTAAGTTATTAAACAAGCCTTTAATTGTCATCCTCATTATTTTGTTGTGAAAAGTTTTCTTTCTATATTGCTTATACAGGGACTAAAAAATAGCCTTTTTCCCTAAAATTCAAAAAGCCGCCATTTTGAAACGGCTCGATCGATTTTGCTCAAAAAATGCAATACCAGACCACTACTTGTGGATAATATCTTCCTCCCATAAAAATTTCAGCCTCCTAGATTGAAAACTACTACCAGAAAACCGTGCCACAGGACCGGATGTTTCGAAATTTTAAAGGACACCCTGTAGAAGTAACGCGACTTTTGAAAAAATTTTCAACGAAAATTTAACGTCATCCCGAAGTTTCACAAGAGTAAAAAATTTCTTCCACTAATCTTGAAAGATGAAGCTACACTAGAGCGTTTTTAAAATTTTAGAGAAATTTACATCATGTAGGTAAAATAAATTTAAATATCTCCGCCATTTTTTTATTTGATCCTTGAAATTTTTGAAGATTAAAGAGTATTAGTATAGTTGTCTACTGTAAAAATTTTAGTTCAATTCCTTCAAAAATGTGCTCAAAAACTGTTATAGAAATTAAGCCATTTTCACTCTTTTCCTACCCACGCCACTGGCTTATTAATGGAAAAAATTCAATTTTTTTTGCATTAACTCAAATTTCAATTAATTTTCTTTCAATCCTGTTAACTTGATGTGAAAGTTTTTTTGCCATCTTGCTCATACAGGGATTCAAAAAATAGTAAATTTTCCGAAAATTCAAATGGTCGCCATTTTGAAACGGCTCGGCCGATTTTGCTCAAGTGCAATACCAGACCACTCCTTGTGAACATCTTACTCTCACAAAAATTTCAGCCCCCTAGATTGAAAACTGCGGCCAGAAACCGTGCCTCAAGGACCGGATTTGGGGAACTTTGAAAGGACACCCTGTAGAAGTAACTTGGTTTTTGGATTTTTTTTCAACGAAAATCTAAAGTCATTCCCAAGCTTTACAAGAATCCAAAATTTCGTTCACTAATCTTGAAAGATAAAGCTACAGGAGCGTTTTAAAAATCGAAAAATCGTGATTTTGGAGAAATAAATATATATATAAATATATATATAAATATATATATATATATCGTGGGCAGGTGAATTTTGGAAAACCACTTTTTCGTGATCTGGGGGTCATGATCGGTGGACATTTGATGAGTTTGGGTGATTTTCGAAAAGTGATGTCGTCCTCAATAGTGTATTTTTTTGTTAAAAAATACACTAATAGTGCAGTGAAACGTGGAATAAACAAATTAGCGTTGCTACCCATCGAGTAGCAACCGTGATGATGTTACAAACATTGGTTTTTGTTATTATACCTACCTAGGTAGTACATTAAGCAAGAAATGTTATATTATTGTTGTATTCATTTTGAAATCCTGGCCTTTCAAGGGGGGCGATATGTTACTGTTTTTGTATTATTATATTATAATTATGTATTGTTATTATGACAGTGTCAGAAAAAATGTCTGACCGAAGTCAAGTTGTAATTTCGTCCTAATTAAAAGCATTACTATTCATCGAAAGTTTGAGTGTTTTACTTCTGAAAATAATACCCAGAAGTCACACCATAACAAAGAATGAAATCGAAAAACGGTCTTCGGTTCGAGACTCGTCACGATTCAGACGTATAGTCGACCAAGAGATATAACGAAATGATCTAATTGTTAAACTGTCATATTTTATGACTTCAACAATATTTCTGTTGGATTTCAAAAATTCAGTCGACAAACTTTGCTGCTAGACATCTGCATTCCTAGCTCATTGTTATTGTTTCTAGAAATATTCAGTTGTTTGTCGTTGTCATAATAAAATAATTTATTATTATCTGAGTGTCAAGGGTAGACCCAATTTAAATAAAACTTTGCATTCCTTTTCTAAATAAAAAGCAGTGAACATTAAAACTGAGTTGTTCTTTAATAACCATCTAATTAATCCATTAATTTCAATAATCCAAAAATTGATAAAATGACAGAAGTCGTTTCGTTATATCTCTGGTCTAGCTATACCGATCTTCATTTTCAGGAAAAAACGTGATCGGTCATTTTCTTCGGAACGGTGGCCGCCTCGAATCGAGAAAATTGACCAATTTTTTTTTCAAAATCAACTTTGAACGCTCATAAATAAAATTTGGCAGTCGTTCAGCACAATTTTCACCCACACGCCGGTACCTTTGCGATCTTCTCACAATAATCGAGGCCGCAGTTACAGTCAAAAATCAGAAATTCCCATTTTCCGATTTTCATGCAAAATTAGCTAAAACAGCGACTCGGGGATTATTTGCGCGAGGTAGTCGAAGAATTCATTTGTCACAATTTTAATTTTTTTTTCTCTGAAATTTCAAAAATGACTGCGCTACAACGGATCGAAAATGGCCTATTTTTCCCAGCGAATTCTCGAATTTGACGCTTGAAGAGTCACAGTTTTGATTTTTTCTTCGCGTTTTCTGCATGAACGGGTTCAAATCCCGAGTATTGTCTTCATTCTGGCACGGATAAAAAGTTTCATCACGTATTCTAACGTCACAATACAGTCTTTTTCTTTTGGTTTTCGTCTTTTGTCAATTGCTTTTCCTAATTTGTCAAATGCTTTTCCCATTTATCAAACGTCAGTTCGGAGCACACCGGTGGCCGAGTGGTTCAGTGGGCGGTCTGCTGAATCACTGGACCCGGCGGACTGAATGCGATTCTCGGTGAAGGCTCTGGGTGTCTGTGTTGTCCTTTCTATTATTTATTTGGCATACTTGAGGCTGGGTGTATGAGCAAGAGGCTCCAAACCCATATTACCGGTGTGGAGCGACTTTGTCTTAACTACATAGTGAAGACCGATGCTCCCCCTTAAAAAAAAACGTCAGTGCGTAATTTTCAATTGTAATTCCTCTTTTGTCAAATAAGATTCCTTTTATATCAAATGCTTTTCCAATATTTATGATAGAACTGTCATTGCACGTAAATAGGAAAAACAATTGACATAAAGTGAAACTCATTTGACATAAAAGGAAATTGATTGATAAATCGTTGATAGATAGAAAAATAAGAAAATCATTTGACAAAAAATAAGGAAAAGCAATTGACAAAAGAGGAGAACCAAAAGCAAAAGACTGTAATGACTTTTGTTGGAAAATTGATGATTTTTTTCACGACACTCCGACTTTTGATGTTGCCGAAGTGATAGTTCACTTTTTTCACATTTCTCTCACAGGCACTTCGTGACTTATTTTTGGAGTTCCTGAGTTACGTCAAAATCATAATATGGCCGCCATCTTGGTTTTTTTAATCGGCAATAAAATTCTTTTGCTCAAAACACGGACACCTTCTTCATTTTCAGGAAAAAACTTGCTCGGCTATTATCTCCGAAACGGTGGGCGTTTCGGATCAATAACGATTAGTCTTCCGTTGATAGGATATCTTCTTATATAGCAACCGAAACGTCAAAATAATACGATGGCGATATCTTTCAAAATGACCGCCACAGGTGCTTTCAACAATAATTGTCCAAAATTTCTTTCAACAATCAACTTGTCGACAGCTCATCATAAAACGACAGAAGAATTCTTAAATTTCAACGAAATTTTTCAGTCGTCGAGAACCTTTTGTAAGATACACGCCGGTATCTTCAGTATCTTATTACCACCAAAGAGACCGGAGTTACGATGGAAAATATGAGAAACTTAATTCGGAATTAATTTTTTTCGCAATTTACTCATCACACGACCGTACGCCGTACGACATTTCTTACTAGACATTCGAAGGATTCATCTGTCACAATTTTTAATATTTTTCGCAGAAAAAAAAAATAATTCTGATTATATCGAGTAGCCTCGAAGAGTTCTATTTAGGAAATTTCTCTTCCACTTTTGCGAGAAATCAACAGTTTGGTTGTTAATTGCGAAAACGATTGATCATGATGGGAATAAATTCTAATCACAATTATTTATACAAAAGCTAATTTCATTTAACCTATAACAGAAAAAACTGAAATGACTTCAAATTTGACAGTTTCATGAGGATTTTAGTGCTAGATTGATGTTATATGCGGCAATTATACTTATTTATTACTCTTTTTTCCTTTTCAGATTCTTAAACGATATGAGAGACACTTATTACTACATATTACTAAACGAATTTTTGTTCACTGAAGCTAGTGCTTGCATGATACTGTTTCTAATATCAAAAATGGAGTAAGTATACGTTTATAGGCATAAGTTATAAAGGGTTTAGATGACGTTCCTGCGTTGATAAATTTATAAATTTTTTTTTTTAAGTTTTCTTCTTTTTTCTTTTTGTCAAATGTATTTTATATTTTGTTTCCTGTAATTGGGTTCTTTGTCTGTTGGAAACAATAAATTATTATTATTATTATTATTATAAATAATTCCGAATCGAAAGTCGATTGAATTTGCAAGGCTGCTTGAAAACGAGCTTCTCGCTTCAAAATAACTCTCGATTTTGATGACTACTAAGAAATAATTTTGTAAATTTCATCTCTGAGGAGTTCTCTTTCATTACGATCTCCAAGTGTCTCTATATAATTTTTTACAATACATATATCCTAAAATAAAGCATCTGACATGTTGTTTTCTAAATAGTCAATTCTCTTTGGTTTATTGTTTAAAAATGTATCACGTCATCTCTCTGGGAGATAATTTTTTGAGATCCGTACTTTGCATTAAACAAAAAAACTACATACCTACCTAAATCTCGTTTCAATAACTGAAGAATAAAGGTGTGGAGGGAAAGGGATTATGAATGAACCCCAAGCGCCAATAGATCGCAACTTGAAACGAAATTTCACACCAAACGCTTACACATATGAAGACAAAAATCGGTCCTCCACCTCTCGAGAAATCTCACGTCTTCAAGTGCAACAGTTTTGCTTATAGACGTAATCGCCGAGGTAGGAATATGGGCGTTGCTGCTACTTTTTTTTAAAGATAAGTTTTTACTTATTACAATTCTACCAATGCAGGACAGAAAATCTAACACTTTATTTAGTTATGCATGTACTTACGTAGGTACCATGAATACCTATACTACGTGTGAACCATATTTTTTTTCTAAAAGTCTCATATACTAATATTTCAGGTCCCCAATTGATATGGGTGTTTTCTTCAAGTATTTATTCACACTTTGTGCGTATTCGTCTCCTATATTAGTGCCTACTGTTTCATGGGGAACAACATTTCCTACGATGTAAGTACCTATGTTATACTTTATTATTATTCCAGGATTGGTTCAAGATGTAATAATTAATTATTATCTTGATTACATTTTCCCTGTCTAATAATAATAAGCAGGGGTCCTAGAGCCTATACTGTGCCGCATCCTGGATTTCGATCGCCATTTTGTCCCTATCCTGGCCAGACATCGTCCTTAAGAGCTCGATCTCCTCTCCATTGTGTTGCCGGTCTTCTCCATCTCTTTTGTGGTGTGTACATCAAGGCTCTCTTTGGCCATCTCGTCTCGTCCATCCTCATTACGTGACCATACCATATAAGTTGTCTACTGTTTCTGCTGTTGTGAATATATGCCCAGTTTTCCTTCTTATATCTTCGTTTCTAATGTGCTGCATTCTAGAAATATTACACGATCTCCTTAAGAAGTCCATCTCTACAGCCTCTGTCATCTTTTTCCCTTTTTTTCTGGAAGTTGCCAGCATTCGCATCTGCAGGGCCAGCATAAGGCCATGCAGTTTTACCGTTTTTTTTTATTTCTTCTATCGTTATTTTGGTCACTTCTTGTTTTCCCACTGTTTTGATGTCTATGTTTAAACATTTAAACCTTTCATTTGGTTCCATTGGTTTTCCTAACATTTTCCCTATCTACCAAGAATAAATCAAGGATTCCAGCTCTCACATCATCCTTCTTTCTCCTCATCAGTATATTCCTTTTTTCACTATGTCATTTTATAAAAATAATATAGTTATTTATTATACAAGAGAAAAAAGTGATAGATTTTAGCTCGAGATGTGATTTCGTCCCCGACGCGTTTAGCGGAGGGGACAAACACATCGAGAGCTAACATCGCACTTTTTTCTCGTGTGTAATATACAATTTTTTCTGCGAGAAGAAATATCAGTATTAGAATGTCGAAAAACGTCGTTAGATAACTGAAAATTATGTCGGAAAAATGATTTATGTTAAACTTGGATTTTCAAACTGTCTTTTATCGTAATTGACGTTGCCTGGGTAACGAAACGATTTAATTATTACATAAGCGTCATATTAATGTAATTAAAATTGAAGACAGTTTTGCAAAGATTCTTGTTAGTTTTCGATGAGTGAATTTAATAATAATGGATAGTGATTATTATGAAAATTCCCTTAATAATTGCCATAATTTGGATAATAAGGTAACTTTCCTTTACGTATATTTGATATAAATTTAATGATATCTGAGTGTTAATAGTAGCTATACCTAGGCCGCCATTTCGGGGAAATAAGTACTCATTTATTTCCCTGCTAATTCATTTATTTCCCCGATAAGATGCAGCTCATATAATGAGGCATTTTTCTACCTGTCAACGGGGAAAAAAGGTCAAACTTTTAGCCCGTCGCAGTAGAAAAAAAAATATAAAATAACAGCCTAGGTGCTCTTATACGTATGTCTAATTTATTTTAAATCACATTTATATTTTATCAGTTGGCCACCATTCCCGTGACGCTGTTTCATTCGAATTGGTATGATCTAAAGAAGAAGAATAAACGTAATGTGGTCATGGTGATGAAGCGAGGTCAATGTAACGACTCTATTTCCGTTGGAGGTTTCCTGGACCTGAACCTGACAAGTCTTAACTTGGTAAGAATTGATTTATTTTCGAAAATTTATTTTAAGAAATATTCGTATTTTTTAGTTATTCAGACAAGCCATGTCATTTTTGGCATGCCTACAAGCAATGGACAGCCGTAAAGTGTAAAGCATATCTACATTCTAATGACGAAACAGTCAAGTAGTAACTTATTAGCTCCGAGTGGATTGAAAAGTTATTAGATACCAATGTCATAGTCTACATATTGAATATGGAGAACGGTAAGGACGTTTCACTGAGCAGAAGACAATAATTAATTATTATTGCCTGAGATCTGTAATCCTTAATCGTTCGACCTGCTCAGAGCTTAGAGTTTTTTGTACTATCGGAACAATTATTGTTATTAAACTATTGTATGGTTAATAAATACACAATTTGTGAATTTTCCAAGTTCTTGTACTTAACATTCAGCGAAAAGTAAATGACCTGCTACTTATATTAATGCCCGGTTTTACGGGTAGACGCGTCTCGCCGCAGGTGATTATCAGATTAGTAGAGTATTCAGCAAAACAAACAAAAAAATTTGAGAGTGTTTTATTTGCAAAACTGTTGCGCAAAACATGGAGCCTCCAAGCGCATTTCTTCTGGCCATCCATTTTCGTATCCATATACGCTTATTTTTGTTCAGTTCCGCAGCACACAAGTTTCTGGTTTCATTAAGAAGCATTTGTAATTTGTATAACTAACCGAAGACCTCGATCAAAAATTTCTCGTTTTTTGTTCATAATTTTATAAGGTGTTTTATTATAGAACGCAATTTATTTTATTATTTTATTATATTTTATTATTATTATTTTTTAATGGCATCTACTACTCTACCACTCGACTCATACTAAATAAAATACAAGTGCACATGTGGACACCTGTTTTTAGTTTTTACTCGTCTTTTAGTTACCAACTCTACTAAATTACTTGACCTGTGTGAACAGAAAGCTCTCTCTACTAAATCACTGTACTCTACTAAAGCACTGGATACGTGTAAACCGGGCTTAAGCGAACAACAGTAACATTACTCTCGCATATTTTTATGCTGTTCTACCTCCACTCCACAACCACTCTCGCACGCTTTTACCTCTTTTGTTTACATCTTTTTCTGCATTTAAAATGGAAAACGAAGCTTGACGTCGTTTTATAGATGAGCGATCCTACTTTCCAAAACCGTTCGATAAATTCGAATCGGACGCGGACGACCTCCAGAGAATCCCAGAGCATCGCTGCAAAACATGATATGAAGAACTTCCGATTGCAGTTACTTGAAAAAAAATATCTGACAGCGTCTGAGTTTTGCGGACATGCAGGAAGTACTTAACAATATCAACTATCTCGCAAAGAGCCTGCAGTACAACTCAAAAAATAGCAATTAAAAACAAACGCTATTTAAAAAAAATACGAGAAAAAAAATGATCAGAAGAGTATAATTTATAAATTGTTAGCTTGTCGACCGGTTTCGGGTCTTACCTCATCATCAGGATAGTTGTCATATTATCCAGCAATCGTGTATTCATAAAACAACACAGGATGTCCCAGCTTATTCGAAGCGGTCTCTGTAGGCCAAAACGATGGACTTTTTCATAAAACTTTTTGGAAATTCAAGTACAGAATCACAATGGCCATAATTTAAAATTATTTTGGAGTATACAGTGTCCCATATGACAGTGGCATATCAAAGTTATGTTTTTTTTAATGGAATGCTTCTATGTTATTGCATTTTTAGAACGTCTGAGAAGAGATAATACGATTGGCTTTTACAGTTGGTGTTTAAATTCAGCAGTTTTTGAGTTATACAAGTGAAAATCGTAATTTTTCAAATTCAAGGCCCTGGTACAACGAAAACGGTTCAGGATAGAGAAAAACGGCTTACATGTCCCTATTTTAACTTTTCATGTACTATCCTATGGTATAGAAACATTTGTACTTTCTTTGATTTTTTTATTTGGCGACGCGTGGTGAAATTTCAGAATTTTTCAAATTTTTTATCACCCTGTGTAAACATTTCATCTACATCATAGGATAGTAAATGAAAAGTTAAAATACGGACATGTAAGCCGTTTTTCTCTTTCTTGACCCGTATTTTCGTTGTACAAGGCCTTGAACTTGAAAAATGACGATTTTCACTTGTTTATAACTCAAAAACTTCTGTATTTAAAAACCAACTGTAAAAGCCAATCTTATTTTCTCTTCTCAGACAATCTAAAAATGGAATAAACATAGCATTCCTTAAAAAAACATAACTTTGATATGCCACTGTCATATATATGGGACACTGTAAGTATACTCCAAAATAATTTTAAATTATGGTCATTTCCTGTTCTTGAATTTGAAAAAAGTTTTTTGAAAAAATCCATCGTTTGGCCTACACAGAGACCGCTTCGAATAAGCTGGGACACCCTTGTATGGTGCAACATCAAGTTAACAATATGGAGATGTAAATTTCATATGAGGTTATAGAAAAAGTTTGTTTCCTTCGATTATAATT
Source organism: Malachius bipustulatus (assembly GCA_910589415.1). Taxonomy (NCBI): domain Eukaryota; kingdom Metazoa; phylum Arthropoda; class Insecta; order Coleoptera; family Melyridae; genus Malachius; species Malachius bipustulatus. The sequence goes on from OU342634.1 coordinate 13,089,600, forward strand.
TGAGGAGATTACCACTCGTTATTTAAGAAGGAAATTTAAATTGCATGAATTAGGTACTCACGTTTTCCTTTTAGAAGTCCAGGTTCTCCCGTCGCTGCTCTTGTTCCTGCACTCCTGCACTCTGGTAATGAATGAGGGATGGGGGAGAAGAAGGAAGAACTAGGATAAGTGCAAGTGCCAAAAAACAGCCACCAAAAAACGGCCACCGCCTCGAAGGACCAACCCGCCGGTCACAACTAGGATTATTCTATGTAATATAATAATTTAAACCGCTTTTATGCTCGTCCCAAACCGATTGCACTCCTTTCCCGACGTATTCGAAAGGTTTTTCAAAAATTCAATGCCGCTTATTATGCACTCTCGTTGTCATCCGCCAGGTACCTCTACCACGGAGACGCCTTGTTGCCGCGTTTATTTTCAATAATAATCAAATTAAAACCGCCCAAAGTTCAAAATTTCAAAAGTTCTTCGGGTTGCCACAGCCAAGTTTGACGAATATATTATGATAATTAAACCCTTTTCAAAATGAAAAGGCGACGTTAAAAAAATTTAAGATTCACTACAAATTTATGATGTTAAAAATATTAGAAAATTTAAAATTAATAAGGCAAGTTGTATTTTTTTGATATAAATTGATAGTAAATTATCAATAAATATAAATCTAAAGAATATACTATTCTTTAGATTTTCGGCGCCCTTTATTCTATGTTCAAACTTCAGGACCACGGGAACTTAAAACTTCAACTAAATCACGACAACTGACAACAATGCATGGCCACGTGAACGGTTTTTTATTTGGAACCATGTACACTTAGCCCCGTCCATAGTGACGTCATACTGACGGCGTCATGAAGAATTCCGGCTGCGCTCAGCGGCGCTAGACGTAGAAAAGTCGTGACGTCATTTTGGAGAATAAATATCAGAAATTTCGCCGGGCTCAGGGTATATCAAAGGCTTATTAAAGTTTTCAAGTTTATATCAATTAGTGACGTGGAGGTGACGTAAACTTTTGGAAAACAAACTATTTAATTTTTGCTGCATTCATCTCCATCTGCATTCACTTTAATTATTCTACAAATTATACCTACTTACCTACAAAATTTTTAGAGACTCTTGCAAACTTACTTTTTCATATTTGAGCATATTGGTTTGTAGGTATTTCTGGAGAGGACTTTTCGTTTTAGAATAATAATAGAATTATTAGGACTATAAGTCTACTAAAAAGTAAACAAAAAATAAATTACAGCCGGCGGGTAAAGGTGCAGCCTAATAATAAACCGTTGAACTGCCTCGGACTGGGTTTAATATCCAGTCTCGCTCAGGCTGTTTAATTGTGTCCTCTATTCTATAACACTATTTATTGGTACAGGTAATTGAAGCTGGGTAGCTTGGATAACGAAAATAAAATTCTCTATCCTTATCTAAGGATATCTGGGTATAATGAGGTTCTCAAAGCCCATAATTACTGGAGTGGAGCGATTTTGTCTTAACCTATGTAGTTAAGACTGATGATCCTTCCTTTTATAACAAAAGAAAAATTAATTTATCACCAGCAGAAAATAAACCGAATATAGGTACCTGTATACCTACCCTACTTCATATTTCATAACTAAACCTGGGGATTAAAAAAATGGCTAATAAAAAAAAAAAGATAGGCAGCCTTTTTTGTGTGCTATGAATAATTATTCTGTAGTGTAAGACAATATCTGTTGGCTATTGGAAATGCTTGGGTACTGACGTCCTCTATTCCTTTATTATTGTCGCTCCACCCTCTGCAAAAGGTTTAGAAAGAATTGTCCTGAACTTATACTGTGTCTCTGTCTTGCAAATGACATACAGGGTGTCCCAATATTCCATGGACATGGAGCAACCACAGATTACTGAGGTAAAAAAAAGTCGCTCGGACCAAACTTATCTCTATACCAAAATGCTTCGTTTGTCCGTTAGAGGGCTTCAAAGTCTTTTGAAAATTTTAGTTTTTTTGAAATAGCTCAAAGTCGGCTCATTCCAATTCGATGAAATTTGGTAGGTAAATTTCTTATTAAAAGTACTAACTTCTGATGATTTTTGGTCTCTTACAAAAATCTGTATCTTTCCGTGGTGCTATGTGATAAAATAAATTAGTCGATGGTACCTAACCAAAATTTTATTTCATTCATTTAATTTGAAATCAAATTTCCAATTGTCAGGTGATTATTTGATCTAATCTCATAAAAGATGTTTAGTATGGTTCGGTTTTTTTTCAGGTGTTTGCAAACGGTTTTTTTCAAACGCAGTAAACAGTTTGGAAAACGACGAGGTTCCAAGAAAAGTTCAAATCATTTTTTTGCGCAGGATGGAACTTTTTAGGGTCCAAACCGGCGCCCACATCGAGCATCTTTTATGAGATTAGATCAAATAATCACCTGACAATTGAAAATTTGATTTCAAAGTAAATGAATGAAATAAAAATTTAGTTATTAATTTATTTTATCACATAGCACCTCGGAAAGATACAGATTTTTGTAGGAGACCAAAAATGGGCTAAAACGATGTATCTTTCAAACAAAACAAACATGAACAGCGTTCCAGTTACCCTATCAACAATTACGATCGATTTTAATGGAGGGTAGGGGTAGTTTCACCCCTTCCCGGGTTTCCGTCAAATTATCATGTACATCAGAAATTAGTACTTTTAATAAGAAATTTACCTACCAAATTTCATCGAATTTGAGTCAGCCGACTTTGAGCTACCGTAAAACTCCCTAAGTTCGGACGATTTTTCAATGTTTTTGAACATACCAGCACATCGAAGCTAATATAGGAGTTGTATTTCCATCTATTAAAATCATTGGATATTTTATTTTGTAACCCGGGTGAGAAAGTACATAAAATGTCAACGGATTTGTCAAAAAAAATTTGAATAGGATAGTCCGAACTTGGAGCTTTTTTTACCTAAGTTCGGACACTTTTTTTTCCTGCATATTTCGAATGAGTAACATCATTTCGGATTATTAGGGAAACATATCTGTATCTTCGGACGAGTATTAACGACAGCAAAGTGAATATAAGTCGTCCGAAATTAAATACCAAATAGCCTAAGTTCGGATGTAGGAAATTACCCAGCAAAAATTAGTAGGGAGACATGTCCTTATTTCGGACAGTGTGATATATGTATTTGAAATTCAAAGAATGATCATTTTGAATAGTAAAGAAATATATTTTAAAATCAAAATAACAAATATGCACTTATAAAAAATAAAATAAACATTCTAACAAAATAAATAAACATTTTTTAACTTGAGAAAATATAATCATAATTCAATATAAAAATAATATGCTAATTCTATGAGAAACATTTGAAAACTTAATAATAAAAAATAAAATAAAAATTAAATAAAACATGTAAGTAATTCTACAAACTAAATTTGTTTTCTTTTTGTCATACAGTGGAAGCTCGATTATCCGAAGTAATGTGGACCGAACCCGTTTCGGATAAGTGAAAGTTCGGATAATACGGAGTTTTTTACGAATATATAAAATAATGTAGGCAGGTAAGTTACATGACTTTTTATTGTTAAAAACAACTCAACATAGTAATAAATCTTCGTAATCAAATAAAAACATACATATTTGTATACATATCTATATATGTACATATTACAATTTCGGATAATGCGGAGTATTTAAAGGCGCGCGTTTCGGATAACGCGGATGACTTCATTTTTCGTTCAAATTTCGGATACGGACCACGATCGTTCCGGATAAAGCGGCGGTTTTAAAAATCAATTTTGTTCCGGATAAAGCGGATTCCGGATAATCGCGATCCGGATAATCGAGCTTCTACTGTATTTTAAAAAGGAACTTAAACTTATAAGCGTAAATTATTAAATCTATATTTTCCTCTTGTTACAATTGGTTGATCAAGTACATTGCAGAGTTGATCATGACTAATCATGATTTGTTTTTTGTTTTTCTACTCGTCCGGCCATCTGAAATCAAGAAAGTGCAATGCTAAAAAGTTCTTGCATTTTGAATAACAATATTATTAATTTAACAAGCCACGCTAAAATAGTAATCTTAAGTTCGGACGGCCGTCCGAACTTAAGCCATAAACAACACTTCTTGCTTCTAAAATTAATATTTTCACTAGGAAGTTATAATTATGAAATTATTTTTAATTTATAGGTTCTAAATATCTTACTCTTTGGAATGTTATCGAATTTACATAATAATTCGTAATATTATTACTAACTTACCATGAAAGTTTTCAGGATTCGGAAATTGCACAGCCACAACAGTCAAGTTTAACGGTGCGCAGAAATTCGCTGGTACTAATTCCCTTACATTTAAATGCACTGTGATATTTGAACAGGTTTCCTCAATCGAGTTAACTACTCATTGTTAATACAACTACTCAAGGATAGATGGCGCTTTAAAATTTAAGCTTCGCCATCGTTTTGTCCGAACTTTTGATGCTGTCCGAAATTAGGTAGTTTTACGGTATTTCAAAAAAACTAAAATTTTCAAAAGACTTTGAAGCCCTCTAACGGACAAACGAAGCATTTTGGTATAGAGATAAGTTTGGTTCGAGCGACTTTTTTTTACCTCAGTAATCTGTGGTTGCTCCATGTCCACGGAATATTGGGACACCTGTATATTTCAGTGTGCCCAATTATTCTTAATGGTTCAAAACAAATGGAGAGCCAATAAGAAAGTGATTGGTAGTGATTTTCTTGTTGCTATTAACTCTCGACTATAGCTCAATAAAAATGGAACATGCGGTTATAAATATCACCTTACAGATGAAAACCAGTAAATTAATCAAAACATATTATTTACTGATCAAAATACAGAAATCATCATAGTCACAGAAAAAACTAACATACGCAATACAACAATTCGAAAATCATAGAAATAAACAATAAATCAGTCGATAGGGTAAATAAAACTCCTCCCACGTTATCTAATACACTGCTTCAGCACGCTGGTCTTGGCCTGGCTCTTCACCTCCTTCGCCTTCACGGGATTCTTCACGAAACACTTCCACAGTCTCAGAGTCTCGTCCGCTCCCGCAGACAGCACCGTCGATCCGTCCGGCGACATCGCCAGATGAAGAACCCGAGCCGTGTGCCCCGTCAGCTCGGCCACCTTTGTCATGGCCGGGTACTTCCAGATGATCAGCTCGTGGTTGGCAAACCCGTGCCCGGAAATCAACTCCTTGTAATTGGTGGACCACAGCAAGGAGCATACTTGCGACCGGGTGTCCACCGCGTTCAAACACGAACCGCTGTTGCAATTCCAGAATCTGTTGAGAAAATTTTTAATGTCGCTCAGACTTGATTAATTTATAATTTCACAGGAATAAATACCTGATGTGTCTATCAGCGGTGCCACCACCGCTGGCCAGTAATTGCGGCTGCCAGGGACACCAGGCTAGAGCTTTAACGGCAGCTTGATGGGCCGTTAGTACGTGTAACGGCGTGCTGTTGGAATGATAACCTTGACTCGCGCTCTCCCATATATTCAGGACGTTATCGTTCCCTCCGCTAGCTAAATATTTACCTGGAAACGGAAATAATTTGTACCCTTCTTGACCGGGATTCACTCAATACTAAGAAAAGTAACTCACCATCGGTAGACCATTTCAATCCGCACACTTCTTGCGAATGAGCTGCAATGGAAGCGATCAAATGGTCCCTTTGTCTCACATCGTGATGCACGATATGGCCGCTCCGGGAACCCGTAGACAGAACATGGGAGTTCCACGAAAGGGACCCGACACGGGCGGAATGACCGTCCATGATACGCAATCGTTTGTTACGGGAGCAGTCCCAGAGCTCCACGGTTCCCTGAGTCGTCCCCACGGCCAGGCAATCACCTTCCTGGACCCAGGCAAGGGAGCAGACGTAGTCGCTTGGCGGGAGCTCTAGGAGCTGCTCGATGTTCCCCGTACCTGAAGGATAAACACACAATTAATTATCCGCCAGAATATAAAAATACATACTCTCTTTTTTGCCATTGGAGCCGCGAGCTACCACGGTCTTTTTACTTTAATTTAGTAAGCGATGGAACCACAATTTTATTCCACTTTCGCCTAAGTCTAAAAATAGATGAGTTGTAAATATAATTTTTATTGGTTGTCTCTTCAACCAGCTCTCTATGGAGCCTCAAGGTATAAGGTACATTTCTTCCAGCCAATAGATCTTTTACACAATCACAATTTACTAGACCCAGCATAACTTTCTTTACAAAGTAAATATCGTGGTAAATGTGTAATGATTTAATGGATTCCAAATTCACTGACAAAGCAAAATTTGAATAGTCATGTTCATTATATTGAAATCTATTACCCAATTTGAAAGCAATAAATCTGAAAAATTTATGTTGAACAGATTCAAGAACTGTTACATGGGCAATTTTAGTTGGAGACCATATAACAGATCCATACAGTAATATAGGTCTAACAAGGGTTTTGTAGAGATAAACAATAGTTTCATGTGATTTGAATTCCTTAGTCGATCTCATAACAAAACCCAATAATCTAAAAGCTTTAGAGGTGGTAGCATTCAATTGCAAATCAAACTCAAAATTGTCTTGGAAAATTACACCAAGATCCTTAATACTACTAACCTTTTCAAGAAATCCACCATTTACAGAATAATCAAACAAAAGCCTCTTATTTTTACTTCTATTAATTGACAGAACTTTACATTTGGCACAATTTAGCCTTATTTGGTTAATACAAGACCAGTTATAAATCAACTCCAAGTCCTTCTGCAAGTTAACTTGGTCACATAAGTTCCTTACTCTATTAAATATTTTTATATCATCTGCAAAGATTAATATGACCGCAAACTTAAGATCATCGCAAACATCATTTATGAACAATATGAACAGTAGTGGACCCAAGTGAGAACCCTGGGGTACACCAGAGGTGGCTATAAAGGAATCAGAAAGAATCCCCTTAATTCGCACTAACAATTCACGCTCTGTCAGATATGAATAAATCCATCTCAAAGTGCCACCACCCAATCCAAACCTGGATAGTTTGTATATTAGCAAATTATGATTCACCGAATCAAAGGCCTTTGCAAAATCTAAATAAATTGCGTCAACCTGTTTAACATCATCTGGATGAACTACATCATTTAAGGTTTCAGCAATAAAGTTATTATAAAAAATTAGGTTTGTTACAGTTGATCTGCCCCTAACAAAACCATGCTGATTTTGAATTACAATTTGCAAACATATATCCGAAAGCTTCCTAGCAACAATAGAGTCAAAGATTTTAGAGATGGTACCGATAATAGCAATAGGCCGATAATTCAGGACATCACAACGATCACCAACCTTAAATACAGGTGTTATAAAGGTCGTTTTCCACAGAGCGGGCATATGTCCAGTTACTAGTGACTGGTTAAACAATAAATACAGAGGCTCGACAATAGAGCTCAAACAATTTTTTACAAATAACGCAGACAATCCATCGGGTCCAACAGAGTTGGATTCTTTTAGATTCCCAATTGAAGAAGCAATATCTTCCTTAACAACTTCGAAATCTAAATCACCATTCAATAACAATTGATGATGAAAAGAAGAACCAGCGTTTAAATATACAAGTTCAAAATTTCTAGCAAACAAATTACAAGCACTCTTGCCACTACTGCTCTTTATATTATCAAAAAATACCTCTTCTGGAATATTATCTGTTTTTGACAATGAATTTACATAGTCCCAAAATTTTTTTATATTCTTCTTTGATTTATACTCTATATTTTCAATAAATATCTGTCTGTCAATTTTAGATTGACGGATACACTTAGCCCTAAAAGATCTCTGAATTTAATTCCATCACTGAGAACATTAAACTGCAACCATTTTTTATGAACCTTTTTCTTATCTATAATTAACGATATTAAATTATGTGAGTACCAACAAGGATAAGTACTATCAGACTTATTTTTAAAAGGAACATGTTTTTTTTATTCTGTCATTCAGAATGGAATAAAATTTGTCAGTATTACCCTCAACACAATTACTATCAAATACTTCACTCCAATTTAGCTGCAGTAAACTGGCATTTATTACTTGGTAATCTGCCTTACGGAAGTCTAATCTATTCTCAACTCTCTCAATGATATCACAATTTAGCTTAAAAGAAATCTCAAAAAATACTTGGTTGTGATGTGAGTCCAGCGGCACCAAAGAGTCAGGTGAATCCACTATGTGAACGAAACCCTCGCGAAATGTAGAGAAGGCTAAATCCAGTGTATAGCCCTTTGCAGTATGTACTGGAAAATATTGACCCATACCAAGGAAAGAGAAAAAGTTCATCAATAAAGTTGAATTCTCCCGAACATTAGCATCAGGACAGTAACAAGTTGCCAACAAATCATTTGACAGTTCACCATAGTTTGACCATCTTGTCTCTCTCAAATTATAATCTCCCATAAAGATAAATTCATGATTATTAAATTCTTGTACCAACCTGTCTAAAGTATTTACATGTGAAATGTAGGTGTCAGAATCTACACTAGGTGTATAAAAACAACCAATTAATAAATTTTTAGTTACGCCACAAATCTCCACATATACCTAACTCTTCAACACTATTTACAGTCACAATCACTTTAGCATTTAAATGATGCTTTACTGCTATCAACACCCCACCACCATACGGAGCATTTGTAATATTATGTCGATCCCTACGGAAAACAGTGTAACCATTCAGACCGAGCTCTAGGTCTGAAATGCCAGGGTGGAGCCAAGTCTCAGTTAGACAGATAACATCAGGAGAAGGAGACAACAGACCAACATTAAGTTTAATCAAATCCAATTTAGTACGGATGCCTCTTACATTCTGATAATAAACCATGATATTATTGACAGCTGACTTTATAAGTTTTTTGGAACATTAACCCCAGCAGAATCATTATCACTATTAGACACACCAACACTATTAGGCACAATAGTAACAGATGATTTTTTAGACCCAATTGTAGTAGTAACCAAAATTGGATTTCCATTATGAAATTTTACAAGCTGCATCTTCTTTTTCTTCTTGTTGATTCCCAAGTCATTAAAGGTTTTAGCTTGGTCCTTCAGCACATTATATTGTTCACGTTGGGATTTAGTCAAATCATATGAAACAGATACAGGTTTAGGCACCAGGCGCCAGTGAGTGATTACATTTGTGGCATCAAAACGAGAGTCAAACCTAACAAGGATCGGACGAACTTTTTCAGCATTGAAAACACCAAGGCGCTTCACTCTCTTCAAATCCAATTTTGTATTAATATTTTTAATTTTACTCAATATATCTAAAACTCTATTTAAATCATAGTCACGTTGCAATTTACAGTCAGCTGATTTAATCTGCTCAGGAACATTGTGGATGAGAACATGATTTTCTCGACTTTTTCTATCAGCAATCTCGTTGATAATCACCTCAGTTTTGCCCGACTTATCAGCGGGTACAGTAGAAGAAGGATCCAGTGATCCTGTAATACCATGGGTAGTTACTTTATTTTCCAGCCTGATACAATTATCCTCCAATTTATCAATAATTGACTTGCATTCATTGAAGCGACGATCGACATCATCGGAGAAATCTTTATGAGATTTTTTTATATCAAGAATCTCACTCTTTAGTTTGGGAATCTCAACCTTGGTTAGAGTCTCGAACTGCTCCGCAATAGTGGACAACTTTTCAACTGATACTTGGAGTTTAGAAATAACCTCAACAAGCTGGGGCGACATACCACCATTATCACGACAAGTTTTGCATCGGTACAACATGAGGTTTTTATTCTTTAATTTGATGACTCGTAATTCAGATGCCATTGCATGGGAGCAATTTTTACCAGATCCTTCTGATCCTTTCTCATTGCAATGGAACAGAGATAGACACACACAACACGTGGCTATTATGTCTCCCTCAATAAAAAGCACCTTACAGTCATCACACTGCGCCATGATAACATACGATATTTCACCAAAGTTATAAGTTTATATTTATGTTTTCCAAAGTAAGAATGTATTGTTTATTTACAAATTTCACTGTCCTTGAATGTCCTCACAAATCAACAATTCTTCAGAAATGAGATAATATTTATCAACAGGCCACAATCTTATCTCAAGTTTTTTCTGGAACAAGAGAAATACCAAAAACTTCTACCACTATTTGGCATTAACTAACAATTTCTCCCAGGAAATCAATATTCTAGGATAACTGAACACACCACCAAATTCGGCTCATCTGCAGCAACAAACTGATACAATTTCTAAGCAATAAATCCAAGAAAAAACCAACAAATCAGCAGATTTTTCAGAGAACAACCTGCATGCAGCTACTTCATTTGTAATCATTTTAAATGAATGATAATATTAAATAATCCGCATCATGGAAATGCACTGAGACTAGGGCTCCAATGCAAGTTTTCCTCATGACTGACTGATAGTCAAAAGTGGGAAGAAGGGGGTATAAAAGTATAAGTAACTCTTACCTGCATTCCATAAATAAACATGTGGTCCTAACGCAGCCGCGAGTATATTATTAGCCCCCCAGTCCATCAAGTTAAGGTAATAATCATCAACAATGTCGGGTGCATCTAAAATTCGATCGGGGGCTTGCGGAATATACCGGCTGCTATTTTTCACACTGGCGGGCGTCCTGGTTTGAGTGTAGATCACTTTCATGGGGTTCTGGAACCCTTCCGGGGCGCTGGGCGCTTTCTTCTGATAAGAAAGAATCCTCTGCTTGGTTATATCGACTCCGTGGAGGTTCTCGCTCATAATTCTCTGTGTTTCCTGTTTGGAGGGGCTGTTGACGGATTCGTTCGTCTGGTGGTGGATCTTGAAGTGGCCCAGCTCGAAGTTGCTGGCACTTCTCGAGGGAATGAATCGATCGGCGTTGGGAGTTTTGCCTTTGCTGGGAGTGGGAGTGGTCGATCTGGATTTCTTCCCCTTAGCGGGCGTTTTGGAGGGAGTCTTCTTGGATTTCATGTCTTTTGAGGGGGTCTTGGATTTGGATACGTTAGCCATGCTGAACGAGGTGAATGATTTGTGCCTCGAGTTGTTCAGGCTCAAGTTGCTCATGTTGGCCGAGATGTTATAGTTGCTGTTCTCTTGTTCTTTGCGTTGCCATCTAGCTAGGGGACCTTTGGTGACCGGGCCTTCTACTGTTTTCAAGCTGTTCAGTTCTTTGATGAAGTTGAACTGGGCCATAGTCGTTTAACCTGGGAAAATGGGTGAACGTTACCGTTACCGGTCGCAAGGGATGTGTGATAACTTGGAAATATCACCATGTAAAGACTTACCTTCTTCTTCTTAAAGCTATAATTATTAATTATTATTTCGTATTGTAAGTCGTCAGAATATCGATCTAATTTCCTTAAATCTAAAATAATCTTGCGCTAGTCACTAGTAATAAATTATAAGACAGTATTAGCTATCGTTTTAGCACAGCAATCACAGTATAACATAGCATAAAAAATGAAACAGTTAACAGATTAACTAACAGCAGAGAGAAATTCAATTGAAATTTCAAACATTGAGAAACGTTAAAAATGTTGTAACGGTCGAAATGTGTTGACAAATGACAATCCGTCAATTTAAATATCTGTCTTTAACTATTCCGCAACCTGTCAATATGCGTAATTAACAGAATTTTAAATCTCACTGCTAGCTATTTTTAAAATAAAGTATTAGCCACCATACTCCCAAGACGACAATAATTATTATATTGCGCATGTATGACGTCACACCCGAAGAGACTGTTCAATTTACTCACATGTAATTCGCATTCAAGTTTTATCAAATTTAAAATTATGAGACTCGATTTTTCTATTGAAAGTGATTATAAGAAAAGAAAAATTTTTTGGTACGAATTTTTTTCCCACTTTTTTATTTGCTCACACAATCAAAGGGTGAAAGCTGTGGAAGTAGTCAGGAAGCCTGATACACACCATTCATTACGTGAGCTAGTTGTTTCAACACAAACATGTTATACCTCGACCAGTTCGAAAGTAGAGTAGAAAGTGGGGCTTGGCAAAACCTAGTTGGGATATGAATAAACGCGTCGCGCTCACCTGAACGACTGATTGGCATAATAGTAGTCCTTCCGTATGTTTTATATTCTAATGATTTCGTAAAACTACGAAAATTAGAAGACCTCGTGATCGTGAATGAAGACCCCTAATCCCTTATTCCCTAATATACAAAATATGAAATGGATCTGTTCATTTAAAATTATTGAGAATGTAGCTGCTATTAAAAGGAGAAAATCATTTTAAATTGACAGCTGACAACTATAAACTGAAGTTTGTCAACTTGATAACATTGTCAATAGCTGTCAAAAACATATGTTTATGTTTTATCTTTTTATCTTTTTGTTAATTTTAAGATGTTGGTTAGCCTTATTAGCAGTTTTAACATTTTAAAATGATATTTAATTTTTAAACATCAAACGTTATTTTATATAATTTAAGGCAAATCAGAGCTGATTTCAGGCTATACAAATTACCTACGTCCTCCTGCTTCAATAGTGTATAACAATACCACAAAATAACTTACAGGCTAGTTCCATTCACCTAACATGCAATAAATAAAAAGTGTTATAATCAATCAAATAATGGTTCAATACAATCGTGGTCGTCTGGAACCAAGCGACGAGACTCTAACAACCAACAACCAAGTGGTCTTGGCTCCAGACACGGACACCGATGAGGAAGAGTACAACCACGACGGGTACGAATTGCTGGCCGGGAGCGACTTCCACAACCCAACCAATAATGACAGCGAAGGGGACGATGACAGCAACGACGACGCGAACAATGACAACGTCCCTTCCTCCACCAGTCCCGGGGAGTCTTCTCTGCCTTCGATTACTTCAGCCGAGAGCGAGATAGTGAGGGAGGTTTGGTCGGAAGAGAAGTCAAAAAACGATATAGAAATGGATAGTGAGAAAGTGAGTAAGGAAATGTCATTTATGATAGTGACATGACAGATCTTTAACATTTATTTTGGGAATTGGGAATTGGGATAGAAAACTTACAAGTTGTCAAAATAATTTTTTAGAATAAAAAACCTAATCAATACAACATTGTAGCATCTGATTGGTTGAGAACTTTGACCATCTTCAGTTCTTACAAAACTCTTTCTTGTGTACTTATTTTAACCAATAAGATATTAGGGCAATGGTCATGGTCAAGACGAGCACTATTAATATGTTTATTCTGAATGCAATGAACGTATTTAATTTTTCAGGTGAGCGAGGTGAAACAGGCAATGCTCAACGTGCAATTACCACAAAGTTCAATCCCAGAGTGGGCGAGTAACATTCCAGAGGATGAATGGAAGAAGACGTTAATGGAAAAGCTGGAGAGTATGAAGAGCAATTCATAATAATAATAATTGTAACGCTTCATTTCAAAATGAAAAAAAAATCACTTCCTAATACTTAGTAAGTTTTAATTTGATTTCACTTTTTGAGACTTGGATACCTACCTACATGAAAAAAAATTACCAATCTGTTTTCATATAGTAAGCAGAAGTTTTGGCAGAAGTATAAGTATCGATGTGGGTAATAGTTCTAGCTACAGTCAAGTAAAGTATGAGTCATTTTATATTTTACAAGAATTTTGGGCACAAAAATGTTTTTATTTAACACGTTAACCGTCATGGCGGTCACTAGAGACCGACCGCTTACTTTTCCACAGGGCCATGGCGGTCACCTATGACCGACCAACAAAACTAGTCTACCAGGCCAGCTGACCGACTATACACGCGTAGGGTAGTATATACATGACCAATATGGCCCAGTAGGATAGATTGGTATCGACAGGCTTTGAATTTTTACTTTGCTTGATTTTTTTTTTAGCTCCCGAAGTCTGAATAAGAAAAAATGAAACATGTTCGAGCAACAAAACTTATACTTTAAAAACTTTGGTTATAATAAAATTATTCTATAATATTCAACCTCTGTTATGTGGTAAAGACAAGTAAAAAATAAGAAAAACATAACGTTATATCATTTTACTTATGACTTTGCGTAAAACACTCTAAGCAGTAATGAGGTTCGCCTTCACAATCAGCACAGTAGGTACTAACTTTCATCACAGTGTTCTTATTAGTATGCAAACGCTGTTTCTTGGCATAACATCCACGACAATACCTTCTTGACTTAACTGCTGGTCCCTCTTTTTTTGCAAATGTATGGGCTTTTTTGTGTTTTCTTGTTTGGGGCAGAGGGGCTGGAGGTATCTGTTCCTCCGTTCCTTGAGTTAACAGGTCTGTAACAAAACTCTCTCTAAAATCAGTTATTGACATTGCGTTTCCAGCTACTTCTTTGTACAAAAAATGGGCATTGACAACCTAAAAGCCCAGCAAAATTTCTACTGCAATTTTACGATACCATTTTATCATTTTTCGGAGTGGGGTTCTGTAGCTGGCCATTTGGTCAGAGATATCGATGGAGCTTTTACCAGAGTTATAATCAACTATGGCAGCGGGCTTTTGAATAATTTGATTTCTTCGCTGTACATTTACTTGGGCATCAGTGTGCTTGGTAGAAAGCACCAGGACATCTCTCTTGTCCCTCCACTTCAAGATACAAATTCCACGTTGGTTTTCCTTAGCAATCATTTCGCCAGTTTTCAACTTCTTATTTGTTACTTCTTTTGGATTGCCGCGTCTGTTGCTTCTCAGTGTTCCAAGTAAATGTGTCTGCTTATCTAGTAGCATACTTGCCAGCTCTATACTGGTGTAATAATTATCCATCACAGCTGTCCAGCCTTCATTTAGTAATTTTTCATTCTCCTCTTTACGAAAGTGTAACTTTCTGTCTTGATAAGGCGACCGAAAGCGAAAGTAAAACATCCTAGGTGATAGGTTGCTAGGTGGTTGCTAGCTATGAAAAACTTTCGTGGCCTGGACAAAAAAGTAGAAATGTCAGTTTGATTAACGTTTATTTAGATGGAAAATTAAATGTAAAACTACAATAAAAATTCCAGTAAATCTTTCTGGAACATACAAATAATTATTATTGTATGTTCCAGAAAGATTTACTGGAATTTGCAGCTTCTTGAATGAAATTCATTTTGAACTAAACTACGATTAAAGATTGTAAAATTATAGCGGTACAGAGTTTTAAACTTGACAGTGTCATAAATTAATAACTTAAAACTATCGTTACTATGGTAATGTTAAAAACATGGCACCTTATAATAATTCCATTGTTATCACTGAATCGTATTAGTTTACTCATTTCTTCTTAATCCGTGGTTCAATATGGTAAGGGGAGAATGAAAAGTTTAATACATTACACGCTACGAAAGCTCTTTCAGGTGCTCGGAGTTTTAAATATTCAAATACTCGATACTCGATTCAAATACTCGAGCGCTGCGCGCTCTCGTGATTTTTTCAACAGCTGTCGTTAAATTTCCAATGCAAGTAAGTATTCGAGACCAACTGCATAAAAATATCCGGCTAAATTTAAGCTCTCGTGGTATTGCCCCCGATAATAACATTACAATTTTTGAAGGAACCGACATCCCTGGTGTAGCTTCCTTTCCACCATATACCTTTAGGTTCCAGGTGTAGCCATTAGAAGAACAAAGTTTAAATAATTTTAAACCATATTTATGTGTTTTTAGGGGGATATACTGCTTCATAAGAAGCCTGCCTCTGAAGGGAACAAGACTTTCGTCTATGCAAAATGTTACGACTCATAACAGTACTTGCATAGTTTGTAACATAGTATGTTACAATTTGTGTTACAATGATCCAAGAAATTGCCTAATTTCTTTTTGACTTGTTGGTGTCCATCCATGTAAACGAAAAGATGCAGCGACATCTTCAGTATCTACTAGAACCTGTGTTGCGTATAAATTTGTTTGGGCTACCATTTCATCGATTATGTTATTGTCAACAAGAGCATTATAAAAATCGAACGGACTTCCAGCGGACAAGGCAACTGTGAAATTGGGATTTACACCAGACTGACCTGTAAACTCAAAAACCTGATGCCGAACACGTGGATTAGTCCATTCAGAATCCAACTGTTCATTTATGACTGGTAAGCTACCTTGATTATGCTCAGCTGAGACTGCTGAATGACCTTGATCATGCTCTTCAATGCTGCGTCAATACTTTTTTGATTTGCTATTTGTAAATCTTCTTTGCGACTGCTGCTACCTGGAGACTGTACAACTGGAGAAACAGAAGTATCTAAATCTGAATTGTTTTCCCCTGTCACTTCCCCGCAAATTTTCAGTCTGAATATTGACATTGTCCGTACTTTCATCACTTGACGAGTTAGATTCATTACTGGCAGAGTGTATGTGGGATCCACTAAAGAATCGGAAGTTGCATAGGGATCAGGGTCAGTGGAGGAACCTAAAAATATTTCGTGAAAGCATTTTTTGTGATCAAGGTAAAATAAACTATGCAAGCCTACCTTCATCATCAGAATATTTTGAACATATCATAGCAGCTTGAACAATTTTTCTAGTACTAGTATGGGCACTAACATTCAGGTTTTCCATAATGAAACACACTATAAACTATATATAACGTATGAAAACACAACCTCAAACAAACGTAACAGGTGCACGATGCCAACAGCAATGCACGCAACGTGCAAGCAACACGCGGTAACAAGAGAGTACCTGCGCTCCTCGTTTCACAACCCCAAAACCACTGTATGCTATGGCGATCAGGTTACCAGTGACCGACACAGATTTTTAGAAAAAGCAATCAAATTAAACAAAATTTATCAAAATTAATGATTGTTCCCTTATTATTATGACATTTTCTAATGAAAAATTTTGTTGGCCCACGAGAAAAAAATTTGAAATACTGCTTGGCACTTAACGTGTTAATAATTAAGCCTAAACATCCTTTGAATGTTATGATTTTGGTTGTAGTGTGGTTATACAGGGTGTATCTTTGAAATTGCGAATAATTAAAAGGCCAGAAATAAGCAAAAACTTTCCTATTAACGCATATCCGGAAATGTACAGTTTTTGAGATACATTAACAGGAAAATATTAAAAAGATAATTTTTTGGCGAAAGAATCTGTCTTTAAATTTTTTCGCAATATTAAAGAAACGCCCTGTGTAACATTTGTTGTGAGGGATGATTTTCTTATTGTTAAATTGTTTGTCCTTTGTTGATTGGTTGGTTAAAATTTTTAGCTAAAATCCATTCTTTGTCTGTTTCTTGAATCAGATCACAGAAAGCAAGTTCAATAACCTGACAAATATTTTTAGAAATGTTATAAAAAAATTTCGTGCTCCGGGAGGTACGTTAAAAAGGGGGTCCCGGCTGCTTCACAGCAGTCGTTAAGTTACGTCAGAGGCCCTTGAGGCTATTTGAAAACTTCTGACACTTGGGCTTTACCACAGCCATAAGATATTTATTTTTTTATTTAGAAATGTTATTTTGAGTAAAACAAAAAAACTAAATGTTTTTTATTTTATTTTTATCAGACCAAAGTGTAAATGAAATATGAACTAGCACCCTTTAAAATGTTAATTATTATTTGACTGGTTTTAGATCGACAGAAATGAATTGATTAATTTGCAAACTATAAGTTCTTATTAGGAATAATTAAAATTTAAATTAATTGACATACGTCGCTGTCAAGTCAGAATCTGCTATGTAGAATTCTAGAGTGCTTTCGTAATATATTGGTTTCGTTTTGTTGATTTTTAAACAAGCCCTAGATCACCGTAAAATTTTATATTTTTTATTGAATTAATTGAAGCAAAGGTAGTTTTCGCTTTATAAAAATTAGTTATTGATTATTTGTTCAGAACTTCTGCTATGTGGAATCAACCTCCTCTTAAATTTTCATTTTCCACATAGCAGATCTTGACTTGACAGCGACGAAAATTTAAAAACTGACATAAATATGTCATATTTATGATATTTGACATAGTTTTTATGCGAAAGGTACATGTATATTATAGATATAATTGCCCGGATTCACAAACGATAATTTCCTAAATAATTACGTAATTAATTAAATGAGCGAGATGGAGATATGCAGTTTTTTTGCAATAGAATGAGATGGGGATAATTGATTACGTAATTATTTAGGAAATTATCGTTTGTGAATACGGGCAATAGAGTAGTTTTTATTTTTTGCAATCAAACCTTGGACACATTTTATCATTACTAAATATGCAGCAAGAATTTTATGTAATTTTTTTATTACATTTTACATGTTCTTTCTCTTTCTCTCTTGGAGTAATAAATTTCGAGGTAAATAGACAAAAGTGGTACCGGTACCACAGATTGAAACCTCATTTACAGGATGGCTGAAATTAAAATAGCGTTGCCAGATGTTTAAAATTTTACAATACATACCTATATTTAGTGAATAATAAATAAAGAAAAGTAAATAAAAAATAAAGAAACAGCCATAACTTGCGGTAGTAAATTTCAGAGGACATAAAATCTGACTGATTAGGTTCTGGTTCTGGTCAGTTTCAGGTCATCTCTATTGAAAAATATATTGTAAAAAATCAGGCAACACTGTATACGACCATAATCTGACCAGTAACCCGTTATTGCCCTGAAAACTCTAGTACCACTTCTGTATTATATTCACCAATTATTATTGATTTTTAATAAAAAAGTTGTCCAAACAGAGAAATGTAATGTTACCCAAATTTTCATTAAACTGACCTGATCTCCTCCATTTATTCGCACAACTACGCAGAACCGTGAAGTCGTTTCCAAGCCAAAAATCCCTTAAACAAAGAAAACATGAAACAAAGAAAAAACTTTTTCAACCCCTTGCTTTGTAATCATTGATGAACAAAAATACTTTCATTAAAAATCGTCCAACTATAAGAACATTTGGATTTAGATGATAATTTTTCTCAATTCTGCCACTTTCTTCTTCTCTCCACACATTTTTTGGTGAGATTATTGGCCTCACATGAAGAAGCTACCAGGCCTCTCAGATCCACTTGAGGTAACACAATAGTGACACAAAATAGATAATGACATATTTTTGTCCACAATTAATTGAAAATTGATGAGGACCAACAAAATAAGTCAAACTACAGACTTCAGCACATTTTAAATTTGTAATCTTTACCTAAAATACATGGCTGACAGATTTTATCTGAAAAATATATCCAAAATGCTGTATCTACTGTAATATACCACCCCCAGGGTAAGCAGGTTTTCCTAAAAATAATCCTCAGTGAAACTTATTTGCAAGTGAGATTTCCAGAATCCTTTATTTCTCACCGCCGCAACAATTGAATGGACTTTCACCTACACGACCGTTAAAACTACGAGAGGAATCTTTAAAACGCGCTGAAGGCATGAACCCTGAAGGATAGCGCGAGCAATAATCAGTCGAGTTAAAGAGAGATTGATGGAACTGGAACTACAATGGCCAGAGGACAGTTACAAAGGGTTGCGTAGGTATAAAAATAGCAGCGCTGGCCATCCTAAAAACACTTCCCTCTGATTTCTCTTAACTCTTGGGTGGATTGAGAACAGACTCTCCTCTGGTTTTATTTTTGTTGTTGTTACCTGTCAATTAACTGACGTCGGTGGATTGAGAACATACTCGGCACTGGTTTTATTTGTTTTAACTTTAAATTTGTGACGTTACAGTAACGTCGCGACGCTGGAAAGCGACGCCAAAATTTAAATAAAATATTATTCCCACGAAAGGCAAGAAGAAATCATGTAGGAATTATTCAAGTAGTGAATTATTAAAATTAAAGCAGGTAAATCGGCGACAACAAGATAAGGGAGGTTTTTTATATTGGTATCAGTGGTTGTTTACAGAAAGTGCCTCTAGGAAGGAACGGAAACAACATTTAATTCAGCGATAAATATTAAAATATTAAATCCAAGCAAATAAATGCGAAGCCGAGAGGAAAACAAGATAAGAAGTTGTTGTTGTTTACGTCCGGTACCTATATAAAGGGACCGAGATTGAAGGAACGGTAGCAGATGGCAGCTGGCCTTCCTAGAGAACTGATCTAGGATAGCCGGTCCGCCATCCATGGCTCACCCCCTTGCCCAGAGGCCCGAGTACTGATCGGGACTTCTCCTAGAGCGAAGAAGAAGAATTGACTCTTCCGAGCTCACACCTTAACCTACCCCAATGCGAAGCCTGGGTACTGACCAGGAGTCAAGTTGGGATATCACGAGAGAGTAGTATTGATACTCTTTCGTCACCCCCTAAAGCTTATCAGTCTCGAACGTGGACCCAGGTGAAGCGAAGAATTGATTCGCGTCCCTGGTCTAATTACTCTGAGAAAGCGTATAATCCCCCCCCCCCCCCCGTGACTTCCTAACGAGTCGAAGTATTGACTCGACGAGTTAGCAGGCACGTAGAAGGTCAACCTTCGGTTGCGAACGAGAATTGACCGTTACGCAATCGAAGACGAGCCCAGTCACTCATCAAATAATAAAATCCGTGGTCATTTCAGATAACTAGAATTTTAACCCGAGCTAATTTATTAATTAAATTATTCATTTAAATAAAAGGGAATTTTTCATAAATTGAGACCATAATAGATTTCATGTAAATAATATTAATCGAGAGTTTTATTCAGTTCATTTCTCATTCTTTTATCAACGCGATAAAAATAATAGAAAAATCATTCCGTTCTCGTCTCATATTGCACCACTAACATTTTATTTTCCAGTCGACTGAACTCCGCAGAAAAACTTGTCCTCCTCGACCTACTGGCATAATCTCATCGTCGAGCGGCGGCCGGGACACTGTTTTTTACCGGGTGCTGGGCCGGGAAGATATACCGGGCGTTCACCCAGCATGCTGAACAAATCGACGCATTATTTTACGTTTATCGCTTTTTAAAGAAACAATAAATTTACATTATTTTTTAATGTCGTGTATCATTTGTGTAAATCCACCCAAATATCCCGTCTGAAGGCATTGGTTAAGTAATAAATTAACCAAATAATTAAGACGTCATCTCCAAAAAAAAAAGGAGAGACGTCACAAATTGCAGAACAAGCCAATTACTTTACGTTTAGCGCCAGCAAGCTTACGAGGACGAGCACTAGGTTCGAGCCACTGCCACTACGGAGACGGCGATCCACCTTACTCCAGGTCTCGGAATTCCAACATAATTCTTTTACTTTAACTGACTAAAATCCCCTTAGTTAGAAATTATAATTATTTCTTTATATTTCAGAAGCGTAAGTAAGTAAAAGTAAAGCTCCCAACATTGTATTTCTTGTAACAGAATAACAGATCTTCCAAAGCTGTTCCGACAGCACGGTCAGACATCGACACTATTGCCAAATGTCCCTCTCTCAAAGTCGTGAAAGTACAGGTCTGCTGGAGATCATTTCAGTCATCGCAAATATTCAAATAGCGTTAAAGCGCTCGATAAATAAGTCAGGCATCTCATAAATAAACAAAGGAAATGAAACAGAAAGCTAGAAATAAATACAGCAGGGTGTCCGGAAATTATGCGCAAAGAATTAAGGGGGTGATTCTACTTGATAAAATATTGCCAAAAGTGTCTATAATTTTTTTTCGAAAACTCACAAATAAGAAAGTTATGAACCTTCAAAGTTGATTTTTTTAAATCAATATTTTCTTAGAATTTTTTTTTCTAGTGTGCGGATTTTCTTAAAATTTGACACACTTGCCACTGATGTTGCTTTACATCCTTGGTCCAAATTAGACTTGAATCCCTCTAAATCAAGAGGCCTTATGTGCCCTTGACCTTAAAAAAGGCCTATAACTTTTTTCGTAATATTTTTTTCTAAGTTTTGAAGATGCACAATTGAAGAACATGAAGAAATAATCGGAAAAGGTCCTCTTTGTCTATCACGATAAAATGACCTGTTTCCGAGTAAAAATGTTTTAAAAATTTGCTTACACTAAATTGATCACCATAAATTATGATCATTCTGCAACAACACCAAAGCATGCTTTGGAAACAGCTGCAGGGTTGCCTAGGAAACAAGACGTTTGCTTTGGATTTCATTTTGACAGCCATTTTTTTTTTTAATTAAAATTATTTTATTTAAAAAAAAAATGATTAATTTTTTTTTTAATTTCATCATTTCCAAGTCTATTTATATACGAATGTATCTGTTTTGTACATAACTAGGCAACCCTGCAGCTGTTTCCAAAGCATGCTTTGGTATCATCATGATAGCAAAATGATCATAATTTATGCATGGTGATCAATTTTAGTGCAAGCAAATTTTTAAAGCAGTTTTACTCGGAAACAGGTCATTTTATCGTGATAGACAAAGAGGACCTTTTCCGAATATTTCTTCACGTTCTTCAATTGTGCATCTTCAAAACTCAGGAAAACACATTACAAAAAAAGTTATAGGCCTTTTTTGAAGGTCAATATGGCAGTTAAGGCCTCTTGATTTCGAGGGATTCAAGTCTAATTTGGATCAAGGATGTAAAGCAACATCAGTGGCAAGTGTATCAAATTTTAAGAAAATCCGTACACTAGAAAGAGTTATAAAAAAATATTGATTTGAAAAAATCAACTTTGAAGGCTTATAGAAATATTTTTGCAATATTTCATCAAGTAGAATCACCCCCTTAATTTTTTGTGCATAATTTCCGGACACCCAGTATAATGTGCACAGAAAATGTAATAAACCAAGAGAAGTTTAACTTCATTTCTAGTTTTTAATTTGTACCTCATTTTGAATTTTGACAACTAAAACTATTTCTTTATTATTGACTCCTGAGTTTTTGCATACCCTATCCGAGAACCCAAGGTGGCTACAAGAAAACGACACAACGAGAGTGGATCCTAGCTGCATTTTTTTAAGACGATCGTAGGGGGATGTCTACAGGGTGTCAGAGAATTTTCTCTTGTCCGTTTTCAACAGGGAAGAGGGAAAACTTTTGTTTAGGGTAGGACTCTTCTTCACTGGAGTTTATGGGCTTTGGATTTCTACCAAGCTAGTTGGCCAACGGTAGGACTCAAGAATAAGAGAGAGAGAGAGTGATTTGAAATATTTTATTTTAAATTAGATACAAAAATTGTACAGAAGATATATTTACAATAATTTGATGCTATGATAATTAAACATTACACTGGCTTTATATACAAAACGAAAATAAGTACAAAACATTTTTATTCTATACTAATAATAATAATAATAATGGTGAGTTATAAATTACCTACATGAGTATTTATAATAACCTAGTGCTAGAACTAGAACTAGAACTATACACTTGCATTCCGGTGCAATAAGTTATTGTCGAGCTAAATTCAACAAAAATATCCCAAGTCTTCGTGTTCATTGTTCATGAATGAACCTATATACATATTTTATAATAATTATCATTACTCACATTACCGCTATATAAATAATTTTTCTTTTAAATTAATTCATTGATAAAATTAATAACATAACATAACAAATTTTATACAAATCTTCGTAGATACTTAGATAGATACATACGCTGTATGTACATACAAATACAATCATAATGACTTAAATTAAATAAGTATATCACAACCGATTTTAAGAAGAAGGTTTTTGAAAAATTTGCTCTATTTCTATTAAATTCTGAGAGGGTAGTTTAAGAAACTATGAAAACAACAGCTAATATTAATTTGTTCAATGCGTGCACCCTGTTTCTTGTTCTGTAGGTTTTTATTCTAAATATTAACAATGCAAATAAATAAAACGACTGGATATTAGAATTCCGCTACCCTTATTGTAGGATATTCAAGTGGTGTTTTGATTTAATAGAACAGAATCAGAGAGACATGGGTCAGGTTAATCATTTTACAAAGTGCTGAATCAGTTTTTTTGTGAGAAAAATAAAAGAGAGTTGGATTGGCCAGTAAAATTTCAATGAAGCACAGGAAGCCTGAGTCTTCTATTAGAGTGTAACATTCTGAAACTCTCACTAAATCGACATTTCGATTCAAATTTAAGCGGCAAATTCAAAATCTAAGTAGTTATTTCAATGATTTGATAATAGTCGCAGTAGTTGCTTATTTAAGTAGATAATTTCAAAATCCTACAAATATACATCATGTAAGGTTCGACAACATAAACTTTAATAATAATCATTTTTATATATTTGCACCCTCAGTTGAAAAGACCGTGAATCTGAGAATATAGAATACACAAGAAGGAGTAATACGTATTCTGTGCATTGGACTGAATTCGCCATCTTGGTATACCAGAGATTACTCATTCAATGGTGAAATTCAAGGCGTATAATAAGTTTAGCCCTATGAAACAAATTGAATAATAATAAATTATTATATCAATTACAGCAATCCGATTGTTGAAAAACAATAATGCTTTCTGAACGACACACTTACTCCAACGGTATGGTGAAGACAGAGACATGTTTCAATGGTTATTTCCATCTCATCAGTCTGTCACATCACCACCACTAGAGAAGTGTGCCGATCAGAAAGAAAATCAAAAGCTTTAAGCAAAATGATTTGTCGGAAACATAGTGACTTGCATGGCAAATGCCATCTGATGACTGAAAAGTACAACTTTCAATGTGTCAATCAGAGATTCTCCCAGAGAAATCTGCAATTTTTCACTACCAACGCTGACAGTTCACTGAAAAACCAATTACCTTGCGAATCTCAGTAAACCAATCAGAGATGGAGCTAGCCACAAAGCTGTGTTCCTAGAAAGGAAGTAGTTTCTATGAAACAAATTGAATAATAATAAATTATTATATCAATTACAGCAATCCGATTGTTGAAAAACAATAATGCTTTCTGAACGACACACTTACTCCAACGGTATGGTGAAGACAGAGACATCGATGTTTCAATGATGTGACAGACTGATGAGATGGAAATAACCATTGAAACATCGATGTCTCTGTCTTCACCATACCGTTGGAGTAAGTGTGTCGTTCAGAAAGCATTATTGTTTTTCAACAATCGGATTGCTGTAATTGATATAATAATTTATTATTATTCAATTTGTTTCATAGAAACTACTTCCTTTCTAGGAACACAGCTTTGTGGCTAGCTCCATCTCTGATTGGTTTACTGAGATTCGCAAGGTAATTGGTTTTTCAGTGAACTGTCACAGCGTTGGTAGTGAAAAATTGCAGATTTCTCTGGGAGAATCTCTGATTGACACATTGAAAGTTGTACTTTTCAGTCATCAGATGGCATTTGCCATGCAAGTCACTATGTTTCCGACAAATCATTTTGCTTAAAGCTTTTGATTTTCTTTCTGATCGGCACACTTCTCTAGTGGTGGTGATGTGACAGACTGATGAGATGGAAATAACCATTGAAACATCGATGTCTCTGTCTTCACCATACCGTTGGAGTAAGTGTGTCGTTCAGAAAGCATTATAGTTTAGCCCTGTTTAGGTTTTTAAAGACTGTGGACAATAATAATCGGGTTTGATGTATCTCTTTTAGCTGTGCTGATTGTGGTTGTTCTTAGACCGAAAAAAATAAATTATTAATGAAAGTCACATTTTTAATTGTTCAATTTGCCATGATATTGGAGCATTTCTGAAGATTTAATACTTAACAAATGTCAATTTGCATTGCGCACTGTCAAGAGGCATTGACAGCCGGAAACAGCGCCATTAGCGTAACCCATTCCGGTTCCACCACAATCACGCAAATGATGTTTGTGTATTCTTTACTCTCAGCCGTGAGTTGATATGTCCATACTGGTTGTAACCGGTAAGAGTCGCTTCAAATTTATACTATTGAATGGGGGCGTTCAGAAAGCATTTATATTATTACACATAAATTAAAATATTGCGTGTAAATTCCATAAACTCACTTATAAAGAAATCGAGTTGATAATAATTGACTAGATCATATTAATATCTACTAGTATGATTAGCGAAACGATTGAAATTAATTACATTTTTTTGATCTTCTGGGTCTAAATTTGATTGTCCTCTGAGACCTAATTCCAAAATTTGTAATTTCTAAAGAAAAACAATAACCAAACAATAATAATATCGGTTCAATCAAGTAGTTTTCGTTATGGATCTAAAAAATTGGTTCCTAAATTTATTATTATTATCATCTCTCAAAATTCAGCCAGCAACGAGGACCTATACACAGGTGCACCTGCATATATTCACAACAAAATTCACAAGATCATTAATTGAAGAATCGACTTCAATCCGACTTAATCAGTCAATCGACCAGGGTTCTCTTCTTTTTCACCAGGACGTTCGTCGAGAGCACCTACAAGATGGTCGTCATCTGCCATTTCTGAGTTTCTAAATTAGAATTACATCTCTCGACGGTTATACCCCTGACGTCGGCATGTCTCGAGTCCAGACAAAGGGGCCACTTGACGTGTCGCAAGAGACCACCGGGTTCTATCACGTGCCATTTCTGACTCTCCGATCCGTCGCATACCTGAAACGACATTTTAACGTTGAAGTTGATTTATGTCATAAAAAAAATGAATTAAATAAAATTACCCTCATAATGACCGATGTTCCTTTGAGGTACCCATCCAAGCCAAGACAAAGATCGTGGTGCTTGATCATGTCGTTTGCGATGGTCCATTGCTGGTTCCCTCCGGTGTGATGACACTGGTAGAGCCCCACGGTGCCGCCCAGCAGGTGCCCCATGGTGTCCAGGCAATAGGAGCCCTGTCGGAGCTCTCCCAAGCTGGAAGCGGTGGCGTGCGGCAGCGCCAGCTCGGGGTAGACGTGCCGGAGATACCATTTAAACGGTTTGCAGTGGAGCCGGTCTCGTAACTCTAGTCTCTCTTTGATGCTGTGGATAAAAACGATTTTTTACATGCTTTCAGTGATGGGCAAAACAAGAATACTCACTCCCCGAAGGGGATATTCTTCGCGAGAGGTACAGAGTTGTAATAATAGTGTTTGTACTCGTCCATCCACACCTCGGCAGCTCTTCTCGTGTTCCTGGCGAATACGTTCCCACTTCCGCCCGGAAAAGTGTACGGATGTCTTTTACGAAACACGTGCCCCACCTGAAAGGTTTACATTATGTATAGTCAGTGACTTATGAGCTGAGCTGTCTAGGAATCTTCAATTACTGACATTGTTATTTATTTAGACTGCTATTATCAAAATTTGACATCATTCTAATTTATAGTTTCTTTATGATGTGACAACTTGGCTTGAGGTACTGCGACCTTGACAGTATGACAGTAGGTGTAGCACATCTGAGGTGGTTGGTTTAAATAGATTGTGTCAAATATTGTAACTGTAAGTTGAAAACACACCTATGCCAAGAATTCGTTAAAATATTCTGATCAATTATTATATTGATTAATATTTAAAGCAATGTTGTCAAGTCGTGTTAAATTTCTTCACCCGTAAATAAATAAATCGTTTTTCCAATAATCAACTATTGGAAAAGTCAATCTTATTTTCCAACCCCATTTAACTCGCCCTTAGGAGGTGTTACAACAGAGCATGAAGTAACAACATCAAAGTTGCATCCTCCTTACAATAACATGATCTCTCAAAGCTAATTTCAGATTAAGTTTGGCTAAGTTAAAGCCGTCGCGATTCTCATGTTAAGGGTGGTTACTGACCCTACTGCAGGGGATAATCTCCAAACTACCACCGCACTGCCACACCCTGAAGGAGATCTCCAAGTTCTCGCCGCCCCACACGTCCATCTTCATGTCGTACTTGCCCAGCTTGTCGAAGTAGCTCTTGTTTATCACGAACAACCCTCCGGCTATCATCGGGGTGCGGATTGCCTGAAACAGAGAAGTTCCCTAATGAAACTTAAGTAGACAAAGCTGTGGTAAATGGTAATTAGAAACAGTGCCGGTGATGCTGATGCAGTAAGTATATTAACATATTAAAGCCTACAGGGGTTGGAAAGTTTGAGGGCGCCGGTCTTTACCAAGAACAGGGATTGATTGTGATTATGCAATATTTGCTTTGTTTGAAAATGTCCCGGAATAATTATTATTGTTTGTGAGATACCTGCAGAGGATTCCTGTTCACTCATTTCTCGTCTCTATCTCAAAAAAGTGTTATTTTATTGTTTGAGTTATTAGAAATAGAAATTGACAAGGCTAAAATCGCAAAGATTGATGTAATCCTGGTTTTTTGGTATGTTGAATGTACTAGTGGGGGTGCTTTGATTCCAAATTTTGCAACTTTGAAAAACTGCCAAATTTTGGGACTCATTCACTTTTTGTTCTAACCACCCTAACTGATGTGACTCCAAATTTGTGACTTAGTGACTCCACCCTAACATACAACAAAACAAAAAACCAAAACTATACATCAAGCTTTGTGATTTTGATGTTAATTTCTACTGGGCTAAAAGCTATCGATTTTAATCATGACAGATTTCGAGTTAGAGATAAAATTTCTGCATAAAAGAGTGAATGCAGGTCTCATGAGTATAAAGCACATAAAGTGCAATTACTATAGTCTCTTAAATGGGGTTGGAGTATTCTCACCCTAACAGTTGTAACAGTTGTCGTACTGGCAATGCCCGAAACCCCAATCAAGAGAGCCCCCACACATACAACAACAGAGCCAACCAGGGTACCAGAAAAAGCCCAGACACGTGTTTCGCCCTACTAGGGCTCATCAGTGTGCTGCATCTGGAGTATCCGGAGGATGTTGTCGAATGCATGGAAGCTTAAAGCGGCCAGTTACACGGTTCTCCGTGTGGTTTTAAGTAGAGCGACATCTAGCGATCAGTCTAAAGAACTAACCGTTAGTTCACTCTAAGTTTACTGTAGTTTCCGACACCACCAGAGATAAAATTTCGCCGAAATCTCGCTAAAGGTTTGACGAACAACCTTTTCCCTAAAATCATTATACAGGGGGTCCCAAATTTTTTTCATCAAGGGAGATCCGCGCGTTACTTCAAGACAAACAAATGAAATTTGGGAAATATACCCTTAAGGCTGCACCTTCAATACACTATTTCCCCTTTCAACCCTCAAGGAATCACCCCCTACTTGTTTTTTTTTCAAATTACCTACACCCCTAGTTTTTTTTGCTTGGAAAGATTAAACTGACTTGTTCTGAATAACAAATGACAAGTGATTTTTGAAAATCTATAAGCACATTTAGCTTGTCAAAAACAATAAACTATCTTTAAAAAAGCAGTATTGCCAAAGTGGTAAGAAAAACCATACCTTGAAGTCTTCTCAAAATGAAATTATGCTCTTGCCAAACTTTCATTTCCATGGTTACACTTGACGACAATAAAGGGTAACTATGGTAACAAATTCATCCAAGTTCGAAATGCCACACGTTTTATTGTTATATTGAAAAGAATAGTTGCCTAAATTTGACAATACAAGTATAATAGTTTGTCAAAATGAATCCACTTTTAGTGCTTTTCAAAAACCGCATGTCATTGCAATCAAAACGAAGTCGGTAGTCCTGTGTTGTAGGGGATGGTCACTTTAGGGGGTTGAAAGGCGTAAATGTGTATTGAGGATGCAGCCGCAAAACCTTGGCAGTATATTTGAAATAACCCACTCAAATAGAGCGTCATTTCATTTTTAAAAGACCTCATAAGGTGTGTTTTTTAACTCCTTGGCAACACTGGCTTGGCAAGCTAAGTATGCCTAGATTTTCAAATAGGAGATGATTAGTCTCGGGGGTTGATGGTATACCCTGTATAGATGAAATTCTATTATTTTTCAACTCAATCCTCACCCTGCTATAATAAAAAAAATTAAAAACAATTAAAACCAGATGAGTCTAAGAAGGAAAAAAAGACGAAAAGAAACAAAATTAATAAAAGCAGCCCCGGCGGAAGGATTCATATTCGAAATTCAGCAAGAGCTCGAAAAGTTCAATTAAGGGAACAAGGGAAGGAGCAGATGCGCCCGGCAGCGTCGGTGACGTTTTCAAATCGTCCTCGTCTCGGCGGAATTCATAAAACTAGAACGCTGCACCCATTTGCAAACAAATAAAGAATAGTGGCCGCAATAATCAATAGAATTTTATTCCGCAGAGAGAGGCGGCTCTTCGCCGGGACATGAGAGCAGGTGCCAAATTCACCTTCCCCGTCGAATGTCGCTCAGGAGGAACGTAAATAACAAGAGATCCAGGTTATCAATATCATACCAATACCAATTCCACTTATCGTTATCGAGCCGATTCGTGGATGCACTCGCTTGCTAATAAGACTAAAATTGATCGGGAAAATAACTTCGTGAAGGTGGAGTGGAGTTGTTAGGCAATGACGATTATAAATAAAAATATACCCACAAGGATTATTTCAAGGATCAATAACTCAGTACCTATATCAGCAAGTAAGGGGTTTTAATTCAAGAAATATCAACTTCATAAAAAGGTCTTGTCAGTTTACATGTAGGGAGTAAATTTATTAGTTCTTTCCCTTCATTATAGCATTCCCTCAAACTATACCGCGAGCCGTTCAATTGGGTATTTTCAGATGGTTTTTATGTTTTTTTTACTGATTTTTAAAAATTATCTTGAAATAAATAAATCTTGAGAAACAAATTTTTTTTTCTCCACTGAGGCTACCATTGGAATGACGTGTCTCTGAAGCTGATGTAATGGGTTAAGGAAGGTACTCAAATATTCACAAGTCAAGTACATTTCTCATTTTCATCAGGAAAAGAAACTGGAACTGGTGTTAAGGGGAATCTGTTATTTTATGAGACATGCAAAGCCGGATTTAGGTGTTTATAAGGGCCTGCATGGTGTAAATGTTTTTAGGATGTCTCAGACTTTATTCGGATCAAAGGGTGGTTGTTATGGGGGTAACTGTAACCGAGACAGCGCCACAGGCGAATTTTTTTCAATGAGCTGCTAAGAAAATGAAAACATTTTTGAAATCCTCTCAGAGGATTAAAATCCTCTTCAGAGGGGGGGGGGGGGAATTTTTTTCCATAGTTCAAAGTTTCCGCTAATTGTGGGGCCTGGTGCAACTGCGTCATTTCTCCTCGATATATCCGACGTTGGAGATAGGAAGTTACAATTACAAATTTGAATTATTTGCAGCGCTGCCGGATTGTCATAGATTTAAGGAATTTAGGGAAAATTATATCGATAAAAACAGCGTTAGTTTATATGAAGCAGAGACAAAAAATGTGCATAAAACCACGGTGTCATCCTGTCACATAATGTATCACTCTGTATAAAATTATAAAGTTCATATGCGATTTTATTACCACCCTGCATAAAATCCTACATAAAGTTTTTGCGACGGTGTCAAATCTCCAAGAATGATCGAATACGGGGAAAATTTACAGAAATTTTTCCATAAAAACAATTTGACAATAAAACATTTCTAAATAAGACACCGAAGTGTTCTTACTCTCAGAGATTGTAAAAGGGTAAAGCTTACATGAAATTGTAATTTAAGCAATCCGTGCGAAAAGACAGCCTTTACAAACTCAAATTGAAACAACTTTATAAAGATACAAGCTGCCACTCTAAAACATTACCTGTCCTAATTTCCAGGGACTGTTTAACAAATAAAGAGGTGTTCCAGCAGAACGAACTGAAATCCGAGCGCGCGTAAGGGCTGGATTCACACAAACGAGAAAAATAAATTCTTCAAGGGGTTAGTTAATTTCACGGTTCGCGGCAAAGTGGCTATCTCTGGGAGTGGTGTAAGCTTTATCTATCCAGGTCAAAACGGGATACAGGCAGCCGGAATCCTCGTTTTTACGGCACTGGACACATAAAGACTTAATGAATCTTTAAGGGCATGCATACCTATGAATTTTTTAAAATTTGCAATTTTTATTGTCAATCACGATTGCTTATTTCATTTGTCTGCGTTAATTTTTCATCGTTACAAATATAAAGTAACCGCCACAAGCGGGGAGTAAGTTACAGCTAACAATTTGGTTTTATAATTTTTCAGCTACCCGCAGGACGTTTATTTCTAGCGTTGAGACTCAGCACCGTATTACGGCCGTATGTTGACCGTCATCTCGGTGTGTCACTAAATGCATGGAACGGCATTTGTAAGTCGCCCGGGAAGGAAAAAGTGATGTGTGGCTCAACACGTCTAATTTCATTGCTTTTATTGGTATTTGTTTTATGATATATCTTCGTTAAACCTCAAACTTGAGCAATCTATAGACTGCCTCAGTCAAGATCGATAGTTTCAGATGGCGCTTTCACACTCCTTCAGTATTTAGAGCTAACGCCCAAACAGGAAAAAGTTCGTTCCCTTTAAGTAGGGGAGGGAATGTAATATAGAACCTAACGGGGGATTCTGAATTTGAATGTCACAGTCCAAAAACGTTCATAGCAATAATAAACTAGTTTTGCACTAAATCTTTAGGATCATCTCTCAACAACTTTAGACGAAATTGAGCTAGAAACATAAACGGCTTTACACAGCTCCCCTCCTTCATTCTAATGAATTTTTGAACGTTACACCAAAAGAAGAAAGAACAGTTTCCCCGGAAGTGTAGTCACTGGAAATTGACCTCCGACTCGCAGCTGCCCTAATTCTTCCAAGTCAAAGCAGGTATTACGCAGTAAGAAATACATAGACAGGCAGAAAAATTTTGAATTGTTACCTGCGTGGGATCCCGTTGCCGGCTTTCCCGCTCGTTGTAACTGAGATATTCCCACTTGAAGACGAGATTCCAGTCGAAACCGCCCCTCAGATCGGCCGAAGCTCCGATATATTGAAAGTTGTCCATGCTTATAACGTCGATCACTGGACATACAACGCGGGTAGGATCCTGAAAAGTTAGGAAAATTAGTCAAGAGAGAGGCGATTTTCTAGCTGGAATAGTTAACATACCTCAGCCACGCGTTCCAGCAATGGTTCCAGCCAATTAGCGTTGCATTCGCAATGGCTGTCAAGAAACGTCAGTACGGAAGCCGTGGCCGCGTCCGCTCCCCGGACCCTCGACCTCATCAGACCTTCTCTTTTATCGTTCCGCAGGACGCGCACTTTCTGGATCTTCGCCAACTCCTCCCCATCGGCAGCTGCATTTTATGATTACCAGTTAGTTCAACGTTACATGTTATATAAGGCTATTTTATACAGCGTTTAATTTGTAAATTTTGTTGCAAAAGTGCTGTAAAAAATTTCGTGAGAAGAAGAATGAGATTGTTCAGAATGTGACGAAATGTTGCAGATCAACGTTTGCCCGATTAAACTATAAAAGGTGCCACAACTGAAGTAAGAATTTGGCTTTCGCTTAAAGATCCAGCGTCTGGGAGTGATCTTCGACATTTCGTCGAGCCGCAAGCACCGGTTCTCCCACACTATGCATACGCGACGTGCTGCCGCTGTTCTGGTCAAGATAAACGAAATTTATTGATGAGAGTAAAAACATATTATTCTTTTGTAACTTTACTCATATTTGGAGGGTGTTCGCTAATATTTATTAATTTACTAATTTACTAATTTTGAAGAGAAACATTATCTTATCAAAAGTACATTAATGAAAAGGTGATATTCCAATACTTGGATTAACAAGGAGGTTTACCTCACAGAGGGATCGTCGCACAAAGTTTAAATTTGTACTTAAAAGTTTGCAAGTTCAAAGGCCGCAATTCATTAAGGCTAAATTAGAATTTCCCACCTCGGTCCGGGATGACCTCTTGATGGTCGTCTCCGGGGTTTCTAAAGGCCGGGAGAGAAGTTATTAGGTCGACTTTTGATGAAAGTGAAGTGGGTTCTCCTAATTCATCCGAGCTCGTTGCTTGTGCTACAGCTCCAGATTAATTAAACGGTTTAATTCAGTTCTAGCCGACAAAGGAAGAGGCCAACCTATTATATAAATTACTCTATTTCTACTCCGGGGGTTGATTTTCCCTGGAAGCGGGACCGAAGTAAATTTGATTAAATTTTTTATGGAAAAAAATACTTAATGGAATAAGACAACTTTTACATTAATGCGAAACGAAGCCGGAGGGGGCGGGAGTAAACGACGACGAGACGGACAAATTAGATCAAGACGGATGCAAGCGGAAACATCATAGGGTTATACTGGGGTAGGAAAATGAACGCCCTTACTTGTGGCGTTTTTCAATCTATAAAATTACATTTTACGTCTAGTTTCACTCGATTCGAAGTGACTTAATCAAAACTTCCAATTATTATAAGAAAAACTGTATTTTTGCAACATATTTTTCAAAAAATAGCGGCGGTTACGTTGATATTTTCAGAGTATATGTATAGAAATAGAAATATGGAACTCAGAAATAGACAGATTCAAAATTTGAGAACAAGTGGACAAGATCCACGTTCGCACTCGCGTGCTGATGTCTGTCGCAGTCGTAGACGAAACGACCACAATTAGTTACACTGGACAATGCTCAACATATCTTATAAATGAGTAAAATCTCGTATATTTAAAATACTTACGATTATCACTGAAATCATCCACTAAGATGATCTCTTTTATTAAATGTTCTGGACTCCTATTCAAAACACTG
Source organism: Malachius bipustulatus (assembly GCA_910589415.1). Lineage (NCBI taxonomy): Eukaryota > Metazoa > Arthropoda > Insecta > Coleoptera > Melyridae > Malachius > Malachius bipustulatus. The sequence continues at coordinate 13,123,961 of OU342634.1, forward strand.
GAACAAATAAGTATACATATTAGTGCGATTTATCCACGCTTTGTGAGTATAATGGGGTTCTATTTTACAATTATTATTATTGTGATTGAAAAAGTATAGTAATATACAACTGAACTCTGGATTAAACCTCGAGTTTACCTCATTTTACTCCAATGTCGAGGTCGCTGAGTGTATAAAAAAATAAAAAAATGACTGGAAAATTCTGAAGAAGACCAGAACATAGCTTATAATAGTAAGTAGCCTTTTTCCTCGTCAGCAGATTTAATATAGAGAGGAGTCCCTCTTCTCTAGTAAAGCAGCATCGTCCTCATCAGCCCCATTTCCACGTTCCATTGATTGAGCGACGTGGTTCAAAATTATTTTTTCCATGAATATAAATGAGGACGGAGTGGTCTTTCGAGGGCGGTTTTAAAGGAAACCAAAGTAGCCCGAGATATGGGTTTTATTAGACCTCCTTTGCTTTTTATCCTTATGATGTATTACTAAACTGAGCCAGCACAATAAAGTGAGACAAGCACTATTAATCTTGCTGTCTTAACCTTTCAAAGACCCCCAGTTTTTCTCCAGGATAAAAAATACGATCCTAAGATCGGAATATAAATTATGGAGCGGAACGTTTGCATTTAAGGGGAAATTCCTTGCGCTTGCCGTTCTCCTGCACAATTCGCGAAGGAGTTAATTAGAGAATCTTTAATTAATTAGGCCTGCCTTAAGATTACTAGCATAAATTCTTTCTCTCCTTATAATTAAATAATATACTGGATGTCCTTTATTTTATACATTACACAGAGAGTCTCGCGAAGAACCCCCCAAATTTGCCAGTGTGTTCAATTTTTTGCATTATTGGAGAAACAGAATTTTGTATGTCATAAAAACATGATGCTAGAATGTATAAATGCACAGAAGAAGATATCTAGATATATTAGAGTGCATGTGCATTAAGAGAGAGGTTGGAGAATCTTTACGTTGTCATATTGATACGGAAATTAACGAAACGACAATTTGCAACTTGTGTCAGGACAAATTAATTAAAAATTGACATGCTAGACAACATCGCTTATCTATCGCCTTCTCTTCCGGGATCAGAACACATGTGTTCATAATATCTTTATCCATGTCTACTAAATAAAATCCTATACCTAGTATCATTCCGCCACTAACTGATAAAAATTCTTCTTTTTTTGAAAATTTCACGCTCAGTTAAGTGCTGCGCAGTTGGTCTTTCGATCGAGAAGTGCCACTCTTACGGTCACTTCTGTTTTGTAAAAATTTTATTTCATGAGTCATCCACAAAGCAATACTCTAAGGGAGTGAGATCCGGTCTGGATCTTGAAAACTGGAGGTTTTTATTACAAAATAAAATTTTCACCCAATTTTTTGAGCCCCTGAACACGCTGTCAAAATTAACGAGGTTCCCCGTGAGGTACCCATCAGTATATCATTTAATTCTTATTAAAAAAAAAAGAAAAAATCTTACCTTACAACAGTTCTGAGTAAAGTAGATCTAGCTTCGTTATGAAAAGTGATTATTACACTAGTGGCTGGAAGATCATTTCTGTAAGCTTTTTTACGACACCTGAAACAATGAAAGAAATATAAATATGAATTAATAAAAACATTGGCTCTAATTTGTAAACAGTCTAATGAATCACCAAGCCCAAGGAGACCCTCAATAGTTCAAGGTACCGTTTTTTTAGGGTACGTTTCAGCAAAAGCGGCCATGACGTCATTGATTTCGCCTTAGAACTAATTAACATGGGCGACACTTTTCAAGCTTGCGTTTAGAGCCGATGCGACACGCTGATGAAAGTTAGAATAAATTTTGATAAGTTTGCTCAAAGTAAGCTATTAAAGACCTTTGCATTGGCTATAATTAACACTTTTCGTATTTTAGAGTTGCATTGATAATAATTACCCAATAAAAGCTTCGAAATTTTGGGTTAATAATTAATTAATTAATGTTGAACGACATAAATTTGACAGCAATTTTAATTCGAACAAACCCGGCTAGATGGTTCGGTCCTACCACCTCAAATCATACCACCACACGTTCAGAGGTGTACTTGCTTTGTGTAAATAAGGTTGGTATACAGATGACATCATGGCCAGTTTATGGGCATGACCCATAAATACTCTATGCAATTGAATCGGGACTTTTGCTATATCTGACTAAAATACTGCCCTAGTAAGCACAAAGGGGAAAAGCTAGTAAAGCTACAGTGGTTCATACCGATCTGAGATAATTACTTGAATGTTTCATTTAACGCTGTCATTTTCCAGTTTTAAACAGCAGGTCTAGAATTTAACCGGCTCGGTAGTTATCGTGTATCGGTGGTAGTATTCCTTTTACATCAAGCTACCCTTAAATCTACCTTTTGTCTAGCAACGCCCAGTAGGGGCTTTACCTACTTCTATGCACACCGGGGGAGCGCTGCACTCAGTTTGTTTTTGGCATGCATTATGGCTGTCTGGGGTGTATCCTATGGCGCAAGCCGAACCCACCGTGGCTTTTATTTCATTTTGATTTCATTGTACCCTTAAATCGCCAATATCATACCTAAAGCATTTCTGGATGTACGGTTTTCTTTTTTTTTTAATGAAATTTTACTAATCTACAATAGGGCAACTATACCTCAATACAAGCTGTAAAATGCACTCTAAAATGCCTAGGCGATATTATCCCATTTTTCTTCATTTTGTGGGTTACCCCCTTTGTGTTTAATAGGGCAGAATAAATGTTTGATGTTTTCTGGAATACGTATATTCACTAATTTTCAGTGAGCTCTGAAACAGGTAGATAATGCGTGTCATAAAAAAGAATGTTTTTATTAGAGCGTTTAAAAATGCGTATTTTTCAAATTAAACGCAAATTACTGAGCCAGAATTTGACGAGAGTATCAAACGCACCCAGACCGAGGCTAGCGGCTTGTGACGTCATTGCCCTCTAGATGCTGGGTCTGCTGCCGAGCGCAATACGGTAAAGTATAGGTGTTTTAAAAAAGTATGATGGTTTTAACCTAACACTTGGTTTAGACTGCCACCCAGGCGTCTCTACACATGGAGAGCCCCAGCAGACTGTCCCGAACATATAATTAGAAACCAAATAGACTACATATTGGTCAACAAACGTTTTGGAACATCAGTAACAAGAACATGTACATACCCTGGAGCCGATGTCCCATCGGATCATGTCCTTCTCACAACACAAATAAAGATAAAGATCACTAATATCAGAAAACGGAAACAGGAACCAAGGATAGATTATGATAGACTTTCAGAGACGAGAGCGTCAAAAGTGAGGTAAGCAAGGGAATAAATAAAGCGTTAGCACCGTTAGCCATATCACAACCGGCTGAGGGAATGAATCTTGATGATCCATGGAAGGACATGGAGGAGATAATGATGGGTACTGCAACGAAAGGAAATAGGATACAAACAAGGGATAAAAAGGAGGAAAGATTGGATGACAGACGAAATACTATAGCAATGTTTGTAACAAATATGTGGTGTTGCAGCGTACTATACGAAGAGCAATAAGATTGGCAAAGAATAAATGGCTGAAGGAACAGTGCGAAGAAATGGAACGCTTGCAGGAGCAGCACGATGAGTTTAACCTATACACAAGAAAATAAAAGAAACATCTGGAAGGTGACTTGTCTGGACCATCAATTACAATACAAGAAATTACTAGAGCAATAAATAACTCGAAAGATAAGAAAGCGGTTGGGCCAGATCTAGTGCCTGTCGAACTGCTCAAACTATTAGACAACGATGGTATTAAGGTACTTCAAAGGCTTTTCAACCAAATTTATGACACGGGAAAATTCCCAACCAAATGTCTTACGTCGCTTTTCATCCCACTCCCAAAAAAGAACAACGCAACAAGATGTGAAGACCACAGATTAATTAGTTTGATGAGTCACACTCTGAAAATATTTCTGAAGGTCATTCACTACAGAATTTCCACAAGATGCGAAAGTGCTATGGGATCCTCTCAATTCGGATTTAAAAGAGGTCTAGGTACGAGAGAGGCACTGGTCGCAACCCAGGTGTTAATTCAGAACTGCTACGACCAGAGAAAATATATAGTGATGTGTTTCATTGACTACGAAAAGGCTTTTGACAGAGTGCAACATCATAAACTCATTCAAATATTGAGGCGACTTGACATGGATCAGAAGGATATACGTTGTATTGAAAACTTGTACTGGAACCAATCAGCTGCAGTTCGAGTGGACGGCGAAGTTACAAACGCACAGAAAATCCTTAGAGGTGTAAGGCAGGGATGTGTCCTCTCCCCACTCCTGTTTAACGTTTACTCTGAAAACATCTTCCAGGAAGCTCTCGAAGGGCAACAATTAGGCATCAGAGTGAATGGCACATGGATCAACAATGTACGGTATGCAGATGACACAGTCCTAATGGCCGATAACATGCATGACCTCCAAAGGCTCCTGGACATAGTTGGAATACATAGCCGGCTTATGGGAATTAACATCAACACAAAAAATACAAAATTCCTAATAATCACCCGCAAATCAGATGAGTTCAGTAATGTAAAACTATCATGTAGCAATGAGGAGATAGAACGGGTAAAAAAGTGCAACTATCTGGGGACTTGGTTGTGTGAGGAATGGTCTTCAGAGGCAGAAATCAAGTGCCGGATAGGAAAAGCGAGGAGCTCATTCATGAGATTTAAAAGCGTCCTTACGAACTCTGACTTTGACTTTAACCTCAGAATAAGATTCACAAAATGTTATGTATGGTCCGTGCTACACTGTATGGCATGGAAGGATGAACACTGAAAGTTGATACCATGAACAGGTTGGAAGCATTTGAAATGTGGATCTACCAAAGAATCTTGAAGGTTCCATGGACAGCAAGGAAAACCAACGAGCAAAGCGTGAATTGCTGGGCAGGATAAAACGCAGTAAAACAGCATACCTCGGACATGTGATACGAAACGAGAGATATCATCTGCTCCAGCTATTAATAGAAGGAAAAATAGAGGGAAGAAGGGGAATAGGAAGGAAGAAGATGTCATGACTCCGAAATATCAAACATTGGACAGGGATAAGAACCACAGAAGAGTTAATTCACACCACCAGAGACAAGGAAAAATTGTCAAAAATGATCGCAAACATCCATTAATGGATAGCAGAATAAGAAGAAGAAGATGGTTTTAACACTAGGGAAATCATAAAACTAACTAACCAGTGGTTCTAAAAAAAACTACTTAGGCCGATAGATCTCTTCAATCATACTGATGAAGCCAGAATTATTAAAATTCATAAAAACAAGAATTTACAAATGTGGCATTCTCTATTTAATGAATTGAAACTTGAATGGTAGTCTGTTTTACTTACTGATGTGCTTTAGAACCACTGGACTGAGGCTGATTAAAATTAGTATCAGTAAAACGTACCAATTGTAAAATCGACAATTGGGCAAGTTATGACCGGCCTTTTGAGATCCTTCTTTCATATTAGTCTAATTTTATATTTTGTACTAAAGTTTCATATTTCGTGTCTACAATGTGCAAAATTAAATGTAAAACACCTCACTACACAGCGGAATGCCCGGTAGGAGCTGCAGGCGCAGGTCTAACTCAAAGGTAGTGACGTCACGCCAATAGGAGAGCGTTTAGCCGAGTCAAATTATTTCGGTAGGTAGGTACTTTTAAAGGGCTGTATTTCGCAAACGGGTAAAGATAAAATTAAAATTCTTGCGCGCATATAAAACTATCATCATCCTTAAGCGTTCTTTCAAAGTAGTTATTTGATTTTTTTTGTGGATCCAGATGTTCGTTTTTCGGTCTTCATATTGTACGCACTTGCTCTTCGGTGATAATATTCTGGTATCAAATATTAATCTCGAAATCCGTCTTGCTTCTGAATTATATCGTTTCGATATAATTGAATGTTTTATATTTAGAAATGAGGTTCATTATTATTATATTAATAAACATTGATATATACTTGTTAATGAGTTATCGATACGATAAGTATGTAAATGTAAATGTAAAGTATAAAAATAATACCAACGCATTCTTGCTAGACAGATATTCCTAGACCTAGACAGGTGTCAGTATGATTATTATCGATAATTACCACTCGTAGGACAACTATTCAAATGAAGAGGTAGATATAGGTATCTCCCTAATTGCGTTTTCTTCTTCTACCACTCAAGAGGAACGACTTATAACTTATATAACTCTCAGGGATATCAGAGAGTTTAGTGAACTCCAGTCTTTGAAAACTAACAGTGTTTATTGTATTTGTGTTAAAAATAAAGCAAAAATTACAATGTTTATAACAATGAGTCGCTTGTTAATTTGGTAAATATAAAAAACTTCATTACCCAGTTCAAACAACCAGAACTAGTGTCAGTGCTAAGTACTAATATAGTGGGAATAATGTAAGACTTACCTGGAACCTTCAAAATGTAAATTTTTACAATAAATACATACGAGTAGGTTATGTGAGTACTTAAGCAATGTCGTTTTTCCTGAGTAAGGTATTCTTCATAATTGCAATTATCGTGAATAATTGTGTCTGTGACGAAAGGACTGTTAAATATTACGAAGACCTCATTAGAAGAGAAGTGGAAAACGCAAGAAAATATAAATTACCCAAAGATAATAAATTTATTTCGTCTACAATTATCGATGAAAAAATATATGGTAAGTATTCTAATAATAATAATAACTGTGTCGAGGTAAAGTTAATTATTATTATAATATAGACATCACATGAAGACGCTTATTAAAAACATAAAATAGAATTGAGTGATAAATGTGTTGTAATTACAGTAGGTATTTGTTGACATTAATCACCGCTTTATTTTTTTTCTCGTTGATTTTTATTAAATATGATGAACAATAATAATTTCTAATGAAATCAATAATTGCCTTCGCATACAGGAGGTTTCGAGATATTATTTCCTCTACATTTGTGTTGTTGCTTTTAGATTTCGACCAGATTTATCATAAGAAATGTAAAAAGCAGGTCGAAAAAGTATAATAAAACAAATTTAAGCCTAATTGGTTAAAAAATAACATTTCAATATTTTCTATACCTACTGGCAATATTTATGAAGCGAATCAATAAAAACTGTTATCAGCTCGATAACAGTAATTATTATAAAGGCTATAGTACTGTCCAATTTTTATAAGATGTAGCATGCCCTGCTTGCTACTATTTAAAGAAAGGATTAATTACGGTTTTGTAGGGAAGTTTTATAAGTTTTGAGAAGCTCTACTGTACAATTTTAGAACATATTGTCAACAATAATTATTGACTGTACAGGAGAGAAAATTCAACGCACACCCGTGTAGGCAATAAAGAATCCAAGGCTTGCGAATTATCAAATTGTGCGTGGTTAGAAACTTTAAATTTTCTCTTTTTAAATTTTATTTTCAGGCGACGTGAAGGGTACCTGCAGATTTGAAAAAAAAATTCCGAGTATTTTTATATGTAGTTCATTTAGTTTCGTCCAGTATTTCATTTACTTTCAGCAGTCATAAGGAAGCGATAAAGAAATTTTATGTCATAAATTTCACGTTATTACCAGTCGTCAGAGGTACGAACAGTTGGCTACATTTTGTCCTAGAAGGACAAAAGCACGTGAATGAATTAGCTTGAAAATGGCAAGTAAGGGTAAATTTAGAATGAACACGGCAACAGCGGATAAATGACGTCGTAAGTACAGATCGTATGATTTTGGCTCGCTGATTGGCGGAGAGCTGCGGTAGGAAAGAGATGGCGGGTAAAGACTGGCGATTTTCAGTTCGTACCGGGAAAGATTTTGCATTTCGATTTTTGAGCGTTCCGACCAGAATCAACATGCAGTTTAGTGTTAGTATCAGGTCCGTGTTAGTTATTTGTGTTGCATTACGTAGCGTCGAAAGGAAGTCCTGGTGGAAATCTCTTCATATAACATTAAACGAGGAACATTTTCCACAAGTAAGTAGTTCGCAATTCCTGTTGGCCAAATTACTTAAAGTTTTTTTGTACCTCAAGACTCAGTTCCGGGTTAAGGTCCCAGCTCTAGAGTTTCAATTTCAAGATTCAATTTCAAGTTTCAGAGATTTCCAGGGTCAAGTCCCAGTTTCGGGTTCAGGTCCCAGCTCTAGAGTTTCAATTTCAAGATTTAATTTCAAGTCTCAGAAATTTTCTCTCAAGTTTATTTCTAAGGTCCCTTTATGGATTTTTAACTCCTTCTACCGGGAATTCAAGTTCTCCAGAACCAGCTAAGGAGACATAATCTGCCATTTCGTATTTTTAAAGACGAAGATCCCAACTGCTACCTTTCCAGGAAGCATGAAAAATTCTAGAAAGAGAAGAAACTCTAAGAAGACCAGGAAATCAGCAACAGAAATCTGCTCTATAGCAGAGATATGTTGCGCAATCAACACCTTCCAATCGTACAAGTCACCAGCACCAGGAGTGGACAACATATTCCCAGCCCTACTCCAAAGAGGGCAAAAGGAGGTTATGCCACACCTGGTCAGAATTTCAAAAAACTGCTCAGCGCACGGCTATACCGAAGGATTGGAGAAGGGTTAAATTTACCTTTATTCCAAAAGTAGGGAAGAAGGACATGACACAGCCATAATCCTTCAGACCATTAAGCCTAACAAAGTGTATATTAAAAACGATAGAAAAGGTTGTAGACAATTACCTAAAAATAGAAATAATGAAGAAAGTACCACTCCACCCTTATCTATCAGCATACACATCAAGCGGGAAAATCCCCGGAAACCGCCTTGCATCAGTTAGCAAGAAACATCCAGACTACTCTGGAAACAAAAGAAGTAACTATTTGTGCCTTTATAGACGTATCAGACCTTCGTCGTTTTATAAAAGCTGAAAGGTAGGAACAATGCAGCGACTATGAAGTTTGGATTCTCCTGGCTTTGGCAGGTAACAGCTGAAGAAGGTGTATAAAATCACTCCTCAAAATCTTTGAAGTATAAAGTTTAATAATTCCTTTTAAACTTAAAGGGCATGTAGTAAATGCTAAAACAGCGGAAATGATGCACTTACGTCTTACGTCATATATGTATATCTTCCTAAAACGAAAGCTTCGTAAGCAGTATGACTTATCGATCGAATTACACTAAACGACCACAGTTACTAACTCTGTATTAATCGTTCCAGATTTCGGCAGTTACGACTTCATCGTGGTAGGGGCAGGATCAGCGGGATGCGTCGTGGCCAAAAGATTAGCGGAAGTGTCCGGATGGAGCATTCTGGTCCTGGAAGCGGGAGGAGAAGAAAACGACTTTACGGATATCTTGAAAATGGCCCCTTACGTCCAGACGTCCAATAAAAACTGGGGATACTTTACGACTCCGCAGAACAATAGCTGTCTAGGTAAGGGCGGTCTGGGAGGTCTGATAGGAGGAATTTCCGGCGTAAGTCGTAGTTATTTTTTATTGCTTCATTAATGGCTCCAGACACCCCGAGTCGCCCTGATAAATAGTTGCACTTAGTTTGACAATGAGGCTTTAATTACTGATTCGCAGGGTTGGTAAAAAACATGTTTTTTTTATTTTAAACAAAAAAAACAAAAAACAGTGTTTAAAACAGTTTTTTATTGTTTTGAACATGTTTTTATATTCAATTGTTAAAAACAGTTTTAAACAAAAAAAAAACAGTTTTAAACACTGTTTAAAACGTAACGTAGGTAGGTTCCCGTCCCGGGTCCCGGGTATGGCTATGTCACCAGTTCATTTTTTATCATACCTATTAGACCCTCGATATGGGTATGATGGGGGTAAAAAGCTGTCAGACGACCAACTTGAAAGCGCAATGGAGTACATTGACAATTATCATCCTAACACCATGCCTGATATTCTCAGTTACAAAGCAAAAACGTATCCTTTTAAGGAATACTTATTCAAGGAAAAAACTCTCAAAAATATTACTCCCTTGACATGGTGGTTATCATTAAGAGGCCAGTTACAAAGTGAAAGTGAAACCATAAAATTGGTATTCCAGCTTCATAGTGCAGTGTCATCATCTGCTGGAATTGAACGCATTTTTTCATCATTTGGCGTAGTCCATAATAAACTTCGCAATCGCTTAGGTGTCGAAAAAGCCTCTAAGCTTGTGACAGTTTTTAAGGCACTAAATAAAAATAAATCAAATGTACATGTACCTAAGGAGTCAGATGAATAAAATGTTTCATTAATATTTTTAATTAAAATGTGAATATGTACTCATTATTTACTGTTTTACCACTTTTGCCAATAAAATTTATTTGTTTTTTTCCATGTTTTTTTAATCCATAAAACATGTTTAAAACATTCTGTTTAAAACAGTTTTAAACAAAACCAGAAATTTTGACTCATGAGTTTAAAACATGTTTTAAACACAAGATTAAAACATTTTGTTTTAAACTTGCCAACCCTGCTGATTCGGGTGATTATAACGAAAGCGCCTGGGTAGCCGATCGCATTAATTAAGAGAATTGTTATGGTTTCTAGAGGGAGATGTAGAAATATAATCCTTGATAAAGTTCCTGGGGAAAAATAATGCTTAATAACTTCCGTTTAAGAGCAGTTAGGAAAACGTTTCATGTTTCATTATTTCCCAGAAAATTGAGCAGATGATTAACCGCCAAAATAATTTCAAGACTATTATTAGGAATCGTTTAACATGAACGAAATCAGTTCCTAAGATATCGTCAAAAAAATGGAAATTTTTTTTTTACTAAAACGAGGCAGCGAATCTACATCTTCCTTTTTCCGACACATGTTTCAAAGTATAACGAAAATAGTTTTCCTTTTTTATTTTTAAAGCCCATTAAGACATTTGGAGAATCATTTTCCTTAATCAACGATGTCAATGAAGAAATCTGGGGACATCTAAAGCCAGAAATCCTTTGGAAAAAAATATCCCTTGTATTTTTTTTTAGGCTGGCATCAGACGGATTTATTTACTTTTCGTGAACACTAAAACGATGAAATTAACTGCAGAAAAAATCTCATCTCATTTTTTTTTCAGCTCGAGTAAGAAGAAAATGTTTCTACCCCCGAGGCAAAGGGATCGGTGGCAGCAGCGTCCTCAACAACGCTATTTACTCTCGCGCCCCGAGCTCCGATTTCGACAAATGGCAGCAAATGGGAATCTCCGGTTGGACGTACGAACACGTGTTGCCATATTTCAAGAAATCGGAAAACTGCACTTTCCAGGGAGATCCGAAATATCACGGCTTTTCGGGACCTCTCACCGTCAGCTACCGGAAACCTCCACCTTTTATGATAGACAAATTCCTTCAAGCGAGCATGGAGACGAATATTTCTATTATTACTGACTACAACGCGGGGGATAATTTAGGTGTGTCTATCGTTCAAATGAACGAGTTGGAAGGGAAGAGGAGGAGCAGTGGGAGAGCATTTTTAAATTCCCAATTAAACTCAGGTTTAACTCTATTAAAAAACGCTTTGGTTGTAAAAATATTGATTAACGATTCCTCGATGGAGGCTCAAGGAGTGCGATTTATGTACGAGGGGAAAATATACGAAGCAAAATGTGGAAATGAAGTGATCCTCTCCGCTGGGGCATTGAATTCTCCTCAATTACTCATGCTCTCCGGGATTGGTCCAATTGAGCACTTAAAATCGCTTGGAATCAACGTAATTAAAGACTTACCAGTAGGGAGGCATCTCAAAGACCACGTCTTGTACTCTGGATTGAATTTCAAATTCCAGGCAAGAGACAGCAGAACTCAGAAACTGGTCGATGCGATACGCGATTATCTCAACGGAGAAGGGTACCTGGCATCGGGTTATACTGCAGGTTTCGGATTTTTAGCCAGTAACATAGAATACATATTCATCCCTCCAGAACCGATCGAAGATCTTCCACCCCCTCAAGCTATTACCAGTAACTTCAACCCACAATTCGAGAGGAATTACCTCCCTCCATTAGATCCAGACACCCAATTCTCAATCGCTGTGGTTTACCTGAAGGAAAAATCATCTGGACAAGTTACCTTGAAATCGAACAACCCTCTAGAATTCCCGGATATAGATACGAACATCCTCTCCCATCCCCAGGATCTGGATGAACTATACGAAGGGATTCGGTTTGTTCTAAGACTGATCGAGAGCGAAGCGTTTCGAAGCGTTAACGCAACTTTGAGTTCGAATATTCCGCCCTGTGAAGAGTTCTCGCGTGCCTCGAAGAATTATTGGGAATGTGCAATAAGGCAGATGGCATCTCCGGCTTTTCACGCGACAGGAACGACGAGGATGGGAGTTAGCGAAGCGAATTCGGTCGTCGGTGATGAATTGAAAGTGCACGGAGTCGCGAAGTTGAGAGTTGTCGATGCCGGAGTGATACCGGAGCCTCTAAGGGCTCATACTTTCGCGACTACTGTAATGATCGCCGAGAAGATATCTGATAGTATTAAGATGGAATATAATCAAGTGTAATTTGATTTTGTAATATATTTATTTTGATGCGATGCTGTTTCAGAGGAGGTAGGGGAAAGTAACCTATGTCATTATTTCTCAAGAAACTTTATTCAATAAGAATGAGGTAACCAGAATTTGAAATAATTTTGCACTTATAAACTTTCCGGTTCCGAGCGTGTGAAATTAAAAAAAAATTATTCAACATTGTTGATTTTTAAATTTTTTTAAAGAAAATTGCTGCTGTCTTCGGATTAGAATAAAAAGTCAATTTTCTTCTATCTTTTTAGGTGCGAAAGCTATGATTTTTTTTGGTTCACGAAAAAGTTTTTCGTTTCTTCTAGAAATTTGTGTTTTTATGTAGAGCTGCAGGGAAAAAATATAACTTTCGTCTCAGAGCAGCTGAGGAATCGTTTTTCATATCATTGCGTCTAGAAGATTCCTTAGAATAAGGACAAAGGAAACAAACATTTTACATCGATCAGAAATAACTACAAAATGCTATGAAAATTTCAATCTGACAACGATGTAAAAATATGCTGAGCGCTCTTGAATTTTTTATGAAATCAAGCTTTAATTTCAATTGAAATAAAGGATTTAATTCTCTCATATTTTGACAAAATGTGTCCTTAACATGCGTCATTAAAATGTGTTCTTAACTTAAATTGATTTTGGGGTGTGCTTAAAATGAACGATTTAAAACGATGAGTTAACGCAGGGGTAATTTGTTTGTAGATGTAACCGAATAACTATGATTTGTTCACCTTATCGGTGACGGTTCAATTGCATTAGTATAGTGTCTGTATAGACAATTTTACCATTCCCAATTTAAACGTCGCTGTGCCAAACGTGATAACAGGACAGCACCAAGGCATGTTATTTTTACCCAGTGTTTATTTATATTTTTTTATGGGTGTGTATGGGGTACAGGGTTAATGATAAAGTTATCTAAACTGTAAACGTAATTTATAACGACGAAGTACGTTCGTAAGGCAGAGCGTTATTTCAAACTTATAAACGTAATTTGATTCTTTAATATTTCAGAATTGCTTTGATAATTTGTTTATGCACTGTGGTATTGATGGCTTTTCTTGTGTTTTAAATGTATTTTTGTGTGTTTGGTTTCTTTTCAGGACGTACGAGTCCTTGAAATAGAAACATAAAATGTCCTCTTTCTGAATATAAAAGAATTATTTAGTCATTTCAATTTTACACCAAAACGATAATCATTTTATGTGTTGTGTCATTTTTATTTATAATGTTTGTGACAGTCAGTTTTCTTCGCATGGATTCTTTCTCTGTTATGATCAGATGCATCGAACACTGCGCTAGGGGAGGGAGGTAAGAATTAATATAATAAAAAGTTTGATGTCATTTTATAGCGGGAAATTTTGTGAACTGGAATTCGGCAAAACTGGCTAACTTGAGTATTTTTGTAGCGTTTGCTATGAACGAAGAAAATTGGTTTACAACAACACAACAGAGAAGTAAGACCGACCCCGTTTAACAGGTTAGTAATTTCATTTTATGTGCTTTATATACTCATACGACCTACATTCATTCTTTTATATTTTAACCGTTGAGTATACTTGCCTTTTTCTCTTATTCATGATTGTCAATTATCTGGCATTGGTGGTGTCTGAAACTGCAATAAACTTGGTGAACTCACGGTTAGTTCTTTAGACTGACCGCTAGATGTCGCTCTATTTTACACCACACGGAGAACCGTGTCAATGGCCGCTTTAAGGCGGTCGAGAGGCGTCCATTCATCCAGCAGCATCCTTTCGGATACTACAGATGCAGCACACTGATGAGCCCCAGTAGGGCGAAATACGTGTCTGTGCTTTTTCTGGTACTCTGGTTGGCTCTGTTTTTGGATGTGTGGAGGCTCTCTCTCTCCCTCTTGATTGGAGTTTCGGGCACTGCCAGCATGACAACTGTTAGAACGATGGAGGAATACTCCGACCCCATTTAGCAGGCTAGGCTAGTAATTGCACTTCATGTGCTTTATTCTCATACGACCTACCTTCATTTTTTTATTTAACAACAGAGAAGATCCACGAGGTTAAAGACTAGACGAATACGATCACAGGTAAAAAAATGGGTCAAAGTTCAAAGGGGTTTGGTGTTGGTATCACATCGGCCATGTTGTTTAAACATTCGATGCCAGAGAATACGGGCGGGAGAATTTCAGTCAATTAAAATACTCTCTAAGACTTAAAGGCGGGATAACCTCAAATTCGAAGTTAGAAGTCAGTGCGGGAATTGAACAGAAATATTCATGATAGACAAGGTGACACTTCAAAAGTTAAAGAGGTTGTTCTTTTTGTTCACAGGTTCAGTTCTTTTGTTCTGAGGTTCACAAGAATCAATTATTGCAAAATGGTAAAGTAACTATTTGAAAAATCATTTTAGAGCTTCCAAGTTGGCAATGACGTAAAATGCAGAAAAAATCATCTCATCACTCTTGATTTTTTGCATTCTAGGGGTAATTGTCATTAAAGCGAGGGAATTACTCTTTCATAGCTACTCTGGTTCAGATGTTGTGATTTTTTTAGTAGATAGATAGAAAAAATCGATAAAACTTTGACTTATCACAAAAAAATTGGTGCTGAAGTACCTAATTATCAAAAATAACTTGATCAACATCTAGATCGATTATAATAATTAATAAAAAATTCTCTTCAAATAAATTAATGTCATAAAAATATAATATTAGATAATTTAATAGATAATATGATATAATACAGGAAACGATCAATTTTTACGGTAATATATTATTTATAATCTATTAATAGTTTAGTTAATTACCTAATCGAAAATATCAGCAAACAATTCGTTCTAGTACCTACTTAATTATTAATAATTTTTATGTTTCCTAAAAAAACTAAGTACCTACCTACCTAGACTCCGAAATGACAATAAACAATTTTTAATCGCTGAACCAGTGAAGACAAAGACATCAATGTTTCAATGATTATTTCCATCTCATCAGTCTGTCACATCATCAACACCACCACCACCACCACCACCACCAGAGGAGGAGTGTGCCTAACAGAAAGAAATAAACTATTAGAGTACAATGATTTTTAATTGATTTTTCCGACAAACTTTTCTACTCAAATAGTTTGATTTCTTTCTGTTCGGCACACTTCTCTGGTGGTGGTGGTGGTGCTGGTAATGTGACAGACTGATGAAATGGAAATAATCATTGAAACATCGATGTCTCTGTCTTCACCATACCGTTAGGGCAAGTGTATCGTTCAGAAAACGTTATTGTTTTCAATAACCGGATTGCTGTAAACCAGTAAACTTTGCCCTGAACATATTCGATTTTCTTTATTAATAAGCGAGAAACAGCCCTCTTGTTATGAGAAGGAAAAACTCCCTAGTTCACTATCACAAAAGCCGAGACAAAAGCACTACCACCTACTACTACCACCACTACCAGCTCAGTAGTTGTATAGTTTCTCAGATTATTCCTCGCACAATTCAAACTCCAAAGTTTAATCCGAGAGCTTTGTAAGTATTCTAGATCCAAAGGGTCGCCAGTAAAACTTTATACACCCCATAAAAGTTTGTCATTTAAGTTTTATCATCCTGTAAATGTCTTTGACTGTTTGCTTAATCGTGGCTGATCCGAAACAGTTCCACTGCTTTGTTCTATTTTGTTATCTCATTATTTGTTTGTTTCGGGATTTATGGGGTTTTCATGATTATTATTCGGTTCGGAGAAACGAAAAGCGTTCATCGAATGTTTGCAAAATTGTAATTTTCTTTATACTTACTGGTGCCTGGAAACAATAATAATACTAATGAGTCAACAGTGTTGAAAAGTTTAATTTTCTCTATACAATTAATGAATAAAATGTTCGTTGACACACGCGGGGGGGTGTTAATCAAAGAACGGAAGCTTCAGCTCAGGCTGGCCGTGTCATAATATGTTCAGATAATTCGTGTTCATATAGCCCTACAGAGCTCGAAAAGCAAACGAGGGCAAGCGATTGCGCTTTTCTCCTGTCTCATTAATTTAAACTTGCATGGGTCAATTCATGTCTTGCCCGCAGCACCGGCACCAGCTAATTTTCAAAGGAGTGTAATTTGAAAGAAAAATCTTTCTATTTTAATTATAATTATGGGACACCTGTTATAAATATGGAGTAATTAAATCATCAAGAAAAAATTCTATTTTTATTTATGATAGTAACCATGGTAAAATACCTAATGGATTAGTTGGTAATACCGGGGATTAGTGTAGCCTTAAAAGTTTGGAGTCTACAGGCGAATTTTGTTTGCTCATTTAATAAAACAACCATGAAATTATCTAAATATGTAATCTCCCGATGTCCTCCTCTTATCACTATCAAGTTTGCGATAAACTTACTGGGGTACTGCACAACATTGACATAATATTATACCTACTTAATTATTTATACATTTTAGTGTCGACTTTTATTTATTATTATTATTAATTTTACTCGGTAGGTATATAACACTGAAAATATAATTTTCCAGCCAGTCGTGTTATATCATCATCCTTACCAGCTGTCAATCATTAATTATTATGTTCCAGTTATTTGTATTGCTTTTTCTAAGTTTCGTGGCTCCAGGAATCAGATCGGAACACAAAACTGTGGAGTATTATTTGGATTTATTCGCCGAGTATCAGGCTAAAGTTGCGAATTTCTCTTTCCCGACTAACAATTCCGAGTTCTTCGGGAACTCTAATAATAAAATCAAATACCGTAAGTTTTCTCCTTCCTATCTTATCAAGACTCTTCTTTTGATTTATTTATCTTGCACCGGGATTTTTTTTTTTGATCACTCGCAAAAGGGCGCTTACATTTTAGAAATAATTTATTTGATTAAATTCGCTAAAGTGCCTTCAATAAAGCGATTTTATTACGATTTTATTAACTCGCGTTCTTGTCTGCCTGTCTGCCTAGATCTTGCAGTCTATTTTAAAGTAGCTTAAAGAAGAGCTAGGAAGCTCAGAACTGGATGAAAATGCAATACTAACTCGTTTTATTGAATGTCTGTTTGCCTGTTCGGGAAACACCGAGCGCCAATAAGAGAAAAATAATATTTAAATATACCTACCACGTGTTTTAAACACACTAGGACTATGTATTTTTAATAGCTATTGAAATGCTTGTAAGATTTAAGAACATGGGGTACTTGCAATCGATAATAGTCAGGTGTGTAAAGAGGAAAATAGATTTTAACTATAGGAAGTCGCCTTTCCACTTGAAAACGTAAGTGTAAAACTAAGCATGAATCAATTATTATTTATTGCATACGCCCCACTTTTATCGTTTAAAATATCTATCTAAATATAAATTTCCCATTTCCCTATCTGTTAATAATTTTTTTTCTACTCCCAACCTTTAATCTGCATATTAAGTATGAATCACCAGTGCTTTAATGGGTCTCATTAAGATACAAATTTTCATGAAAGCACTGGTCAAGCTATCCAATGGCAGAGGAGCATTTGCAATCGAATCGGGTCCTTTTCGCTCACGATCGGGTCGGCAAACCAACCGAAGTCACAGAGTTGTCATACTCACGACAAAAATTGCCTTGTGATATAAGTTCTGTATTTCTGAAAAAAAAATTCTGAACGTTTATTTAATTTAGAACATAAGTAACATTCAAAGAAAATTTATCAAGATTTTATGTTACCTTAATTAATTTGATAGGTAGGTATATCGTGTAAAAGATAGGAAGATAAAGTATTATATCATTCGTATCGCTCCGTGATAGTATTCAAAGCGGCAACGCTGCGACCGTCGCGTGCGCAGGTAAACAATATCGTAATTAATGGCTGTCGATGTTATTAAAATTATTATAACTTGGAAAATCAAAGCGTAAAATTCGGAATTCGAACTTCGCATAATAAAAATTACGCAGTAGTGAGTAGTGCCCTTTAAACTTGATACTAAAACATGTCTCAGCAGAATGATCTTAGCGACGAAGAGAAAATTTGGTTATATGCGTAAACAAATAGCAACCTATCTTAACCTCAATGATCCGCAATTGTACACGGGTCATTGTTAAAATATATAATTTTTTAATCTTTTCTATGAAATAAAAAAGGGTCGTAGAAAAAATAGTGTATGGAACTCGCAGATAATGGCTATTAATACGCTTTTATGATGGTTAAGACACTCGCCTACGGCTCGTATCTTAACCATCATACTCACGTATTAATAGCCTTCATTATAAGCTCGTTGCATAATATACTATTATAGTTTTTAGTCAGTGTTAAAAACATGGTAGGTGTATTGAAATGGATCGCACCTAGGTAGGATTATAAGGAAATTATTTCCTTCGCCTCAGTAAATCAGCTCAAACCGAAAAAGCAAATAGTGCGAGATTAGGTACGTAAATACCTAAAGGTAAAATTGTTAGAAAATTCAAAGCGCAGCCACCCGCCGTTACATCAAGTAAATGATCCCGCCAGCACATTAAATATTCATAAAACAAAATCGCTCCAGCTAGCCACAATTCAGTCCTTCGAGAAAGCGGCAACGGCGAGGGCAAACCTTTGCCAGATGTTAGGGCAGACACTGTCGGTCCGCGTGATGAAATAATAGGTGACCTACATACAAGAACGGATGGAAAGAAACAGACCGTGTGAAGGAATGTGAAATCAGAATTTAAACAATAAGCCTTCGCAAAGACAAAAGTAACTCAGTAGTTATTACACCTACGACAATGAAAAGTTCACCAATCGATAGGGCGAATTAATAAACCCCAATAGCCGGAAAAGCACCCCGGTACCTAAACGGCCATTAAAGGAAAACGCGAAGTGAAAGTTGTGTCGGTGTAATTAAAATAACTAGACACAATGAGAAGTACCTAAACGCGTCGGCCGATTTGAAGGAAAATTTAGATAATGCAGGTTTAGGACAAGTCAGTAAAGTAGCCGCGAGGTCAAATCGCTAAGTCCAGTAATAAGGAAAACACGATTAAGGACTAAATCACGGCAGGAGAGAAGAGTCAATAAGGTTCATTATTGCGCGGTGTTTAGAAATCGGGCGACTGCTTCTATAAAAGCAGACGTCCTGCCGCTGCCCCAGGCAGATGAGATCAGCTTTCGAGCAGGTCACGTCTAAACCAAACCCTTTGGACGTAAACCCGACGAGAAGGCGTTTAGTGAACTCTCGGTCGCCCAATCCTTATCTAAACCCAACCCTTTGGACGTAAACCCGACGAGAAGGCGTTTAGTGAACTCTCGGTCGCCCAATTCTTATCTAAACTTTACCCATATCAATTTGTATCTCTCCTCTAAACAACTCAAACTTCGCAGTTGGCAAACTCTCTTCACAACAAAATCCACATCGATAAATAATTAGACAGATTCGCCCAATCCATGAGTGCAGGTCCCATTTTAAATCAGACACAATAATCAACTAGGTATTAGGCGGCACCACAGTAGGTACCTACGCGATTACGTCAATAATTAGAAATAAACCAAGTTAGGCAGGAAACAGGAATAAATAATTACATATTCACGTAAAGGAAATCGAGATAGAGCTAGGAGCGAAAATAGACCCAGGTCAGGAAATGAAATGTAAACAAAACGGCCATAGTAATCCTGGCATACCTCAATCAAAGAGCAGGGGCGACTACGGTAATGACTACGGTAAACACAACGTAGGAAAACTCAGCGGTTCTATTAGGAGAAATTAGGGAAACTAGACGATCACACGGTGGCTTTTCGCGACAGATCATCGGGCCGGGGGTGCAAAGAAAATCGTCGAATAGGTAATGAGTCAGACATTTCCGCAATATCCCGGATCGTCTGAAACCAAAGTGGTTGTATTCTTTAATTAATTCAAGCCGTTGCTTGAAATGAAATTCAAAGAAAATAGAAAAAGGAAAATAGGCAAAGAAAATCGTCGAATAGGTAATGAGTCAGACATTTCCGCAATATCCCGGATCGTCTGAAACCCAAAGTGGTTGTCTTCTTTAATTAATTCAAGCAGTTGCTTGAAGTGAGATCAAAGAATCTAGAAAAAGGAAAATAGGCAAAGAAAATCGTCGAATAGCAAATCATTCAGACATTCCCGCAATATCCCGGATCGTCTGAAACCAAAGTGGTTGTATTCTTTAATTAATTCAAGCCGTTGCTTGAAATGAAATTCAAAGAAAATAGAAAAAGGAAATTAGGCAAGGAAAATCGTTGAATAGTTAAACACACAGACATTTCCGCATATACCGGATAGTTTGTAACCGAAATAAAAGCGAAACGAAATAATAAGACATTCCCGCAATATACCGGGTAGTCTGTAAACGAAACAAAAATAAAAAGAAAGCACAGGTGTGTAAAAGAGTGGAATCCGAAATGGATTATAGTTTGAAAGATGGATGAAAGGGATCCCTCTTCGCTTTCCATTTTTTTGTACTATCTATGCAAAATCACAGCCCATCTCGCCATTCACCATTTACGCCCTTGAAAACGAATTCTCTCGCTCATCACTCGCTTTTAAACATCTGATAGGAAGCCAACAGTTAACAACGAGTCTCAGTAAATTTCCCCGCTTTTCCGACAAAAGAAAAATCCCACTAGGTTCTTTGCGCATCCGTTTCGGCCATAGTAATCCTGGCATACCTCAATCAAAGAGCAGGGGCGACTACGGTAATGACTACGGTAAACACAACGTAGGAAAACTCAGCGGTTCTATTAGGAGAAATTAGGGAAACTAGACGATCACACGGTGGCTTTTCGCGAAAGATCCTGCGACCCGGGGTCTCGTAGTTACATTGGTGCCGTGACCAGGATTGAGGGCTAATACGCGGGAATAAATTGGCCGAGAAGGAAAACCCAAAACCAAAAACACGAAAACCAAGTAGGAGAGTTAGGGGGCGTCTTCCGTCTATCAGGGTACCCTCTGATAGCCTGAAGACGAGGGGGCGGTGAAATGGATCGCACCTAGGTAGGATTATAAGGAAATTATTTCCTTCGCCTCAGTAAATCAGCTCAAACCGAAAAAGCAAATAGTGCGAGATTAGGTACGTAAATACCTAAAGGTAAAATTGTTAGAAAATTCAAAGCGCAGCCACCCGCCGTTACATCAAGTAAATGATCCCGCCAGCACATTAAATATTCATAAAACAAAATCGCTCCAGCTAGCCACAATTC
The DNA here is from genome assembly GCA_910589415.1 of Malachius bipustulatus. Classification (NCBI taxonomy): domain Eukaryota; kingdom Metazoa; phylum Arthropoda; class Insecta; order Coleoptera; family Melyridae; genus Malachius; species Malachius bipustulatus. Next base: position 13,145,533 of record OU342634.1, read on the forward strand.
AGTCCTTCGAGAAAGCGGCAACGGCGAGGGCAAACCTTTGCCAGATGTTAGGGCAGACACTGTCGGTCCGCGTGATGAAATAATAGGTGACCTACATACAAGAACGGATGGAAAGAAACAGACCGTGTGAAGGAATGTGAAATCAGAATTTAAACAATAAGCCTTCGCAAAGACAAAAGTAACTCAGTAGTTATTACACCTACGACAATGAAAAGTTCACCAATCGATAGGGCGAATTAATAAACCCCAATAGCCGGAAAAGCACCCCGGTACCTAAACGGCCATTAAAGGAAAACGCGAAGTGAAAGTTGTGTCGGTGTAATTAAAATAACTAGACACAATGAGAAGTACCTAAACGCGTCGGCCGATTTGAAGGAAAATTTAGATAATGCAGGTTTAGGACAAGTCAGTAAAGTAGCCGCGAGGTCAAATCGCTAAGTCCAGTAATAAGGAAAACACGATTAAGGACTAAATCACGGCAGGAGAGAAGAGTCAATAAGGTTCATTATTGCGCGGTGTTTAGAAATCGGGCGACTGCTTCTATAAAAGCAGACGTCCTGCCGCTGCCCCAGGCAGATGAGATCAGCTTTCGAGCAGGTCACGTCTGACTCCATAACCCTTTGGCGTAAACCCGACGAGAAGGCGTTTAGTGAACTCTCGGTCGCCCAATCCTTATCTAAACCAAACCCTTTGGACGTAAACCCGACGAGAAGGCGTTTAGTGAACTCTCGGTCGCCCAATCCTTATCTAAACCCAACCCTTTGGACGTAAACCCGACGAGAAGGCGTTTAGCGAACTCTCGGTCGCCCAATTCTTATCTAAACTTTACCCATATCAATTTGCATCTCTCCTCTAAACAACTCAAACTTCGCAGTTGGCAAACTCTCTTCACAACAAAATCCACATCGATAAATAATTATACAGATTCGCCCAATCCATGAGTGCAGGTCCCATTTTAAATCAGACACAATAATCAACTAGGTATTAGGCGACACCACAATAGGTACCTACGCGATTACGTCAATAATTAGAAATAAACCAAGTTAGGCAGAAAACAGGAATAAATAATTACATATTCACGCATAGGAAATTGAGATAGAGCTAGGAGCGAAAATAGACTCAGGTCAGGAAATAACCTGTAAACAAAACGGCCCATGATTCAATCATCCTATTCTTCGAAGAGTCCGAGTTTTTAAATAGCGCAGATGGTTGGGCAGGAGGCGGTCCCTTTAAAAGCGATTTAGAAAGTGAAAGGAGTTTCTTGCCATTATATAACACCATAAATAAAGATCACATGGCGGAGCGCCCCCGGTTAGTACAGGTCTAGATAGAACGAGGCGGCGTTGTCAGATGTAGCATCCGCTATTTCGCAAATATTATCAGGAAATACTAATTCCATTACAACCCCAATTAGGAGTTAAAATAGGTAATCGATTAAAACCCGGGGGAGGCATTCACCTCGATGTCCAGGTGAAGACCTCCGTTGTACCGGAAAGTGAAAATCGTGGAACGCAACGGGGTAAAAAGCACCCGCAGTTGTAGTATAGGCAATTCCGCAAATAGGAATTCAAAGCAACCAAAAACAAATTAGTCTCGAGTATGTGAAAAGCCATTCAGAAATCAATCAAAACCAAAACTCCTTTAGCACATCATACGAATGTCAACTCCAATCAAAATTTAAAAACAAACTCCGCAGAAAATTGCTATAAAATGTTATTGCCAGTCTGGACTGAGTTATCTGCTTTCTACACAGGTGTTAGGGGTAAAAACCTGGACCACGGTGAAATCGATGGTTGGTCTCGATTATAGAACCCACCGGCTCCAATATAGGTACTCATAAAAATTCCAGCATTCAATTATTACCCAGGCAAGCCCACGGGAACCCTGAGGAATAATTATAGAATAGCGGCCTAGTTTGGTCAGTTGGTCATCACATTTAAAATAGCAAAACAAAACTGCGAATCGCAGAAAACGTCGTATTCGAAATGATAAGGTATATTGACTCATCGCCTTACGAGGCCAGGTAGAACAAAAAGGTAGCCGCAGGGCAAATAGGTATTGACGGTCCAAAAGTGGCCAAATAAAGGTAGCCCAAAGAGGCAAAACGACAACACAACAAATAAACAAAATGAGTTGAAACCACTATCATGAGTATGACGTTAATTCAGGAAAACCGCTTTCAAAAGAAAAGCAAATTGGGAAGAAATTCGTATAATGTTTAAAGAGGAGGTAGAAATCAAACAAACATGGCAACACTGCTCTCGACATCCAAGCCAAGTTAGAGTCTCAACCAACAAGCGATCATAAAAGTAGGATGGAGTGTGCCTGTGTATCAGGTTAAAGCCCACAACAATAAACGCTCATAAAAATTCCCAAACGAAAGGAAGAGCGAGTCAACGAATACAGCTCATTAAAATACAAAATGAGAATTCAATAATCATCGAATAGGTAAATCATTCAGACATTTCCGCATTATCCCGGATCGTCTGAAACCCAAAGTGGTTGTCTTCTTTAATTAATTCAAGCAGTTGCTTGAAGTGAGATCAAAGAATCTAGAAAAAGGAAATTAGGCAAAGAAAATCGTCGAATAGGTAATGAGTCAGACATTTCCGCAATATCCCGGATCGTCTGAAACCAAAGTGGTTGTATTCTTTAATTAATTCAAGCCGTTGCTTGAAATGAAATTCAAAGAAAATAGAAAAAGGAAAATAGGCAAAGAAAATCGTCGAATAGGTAATGAGTCAGACATTTCCGCAATATCCCGGATCGTCTGAAACCCAAAGTGGTTGTCTTCTTTAATTAATTCAAGCAGTTGCTTGAAGTGAGATCAAAGAATCTAGAAAAAGGAAAATAGGCAAAGAAAATCGTCGAATAGCAAATCATTCAGACATTCCCGCAATATCCCGGATCGTCTGAAACCAAAGTGGTTGTATTCTTTAATTAATTCAAGCCGTTGCTTGAAATGAAATTCAAAGAAAATAGAAAAAGGAAATTAGGCAAGGAAAATCGTTGAATAGTTAAACACACAGACATTTCCGCATATACCGGATAGTTTGTAACCGAAATAAAAGCGAAACGAAATAATAAGACATTCCCGCAATATACCGGGTAGTCTGTAAACGAAACAAAAATAAAAAGAAAGCACAGGTGTGTAAAAGAGTGGAATCCGAAATGGATTATAGTTTGAAAGATGGATGAAAGGGATCCCTCTTCGCTTTCCATTTTTTTGTACTATCTATGCAAAATCACAGCCCATCTCGCCATTCACCATTTACGCCCTTGAAAACGAATTCTCTCGCTCATCACTCGCTTTTAAACATCTGATAGGAAGCCAACAGTTAACAACGAGTCTCAGTAAATTTCCCCGCTTTTCCGACAAAAGAAAAATCCCACTAGGTTCTTTGCGCATCCGTTTCGGCCATAGTAATCCTGGCATACCTCAATCAAAGAGCAGGGGCGACTACGGTAATGACTACGGTAAACACAACGTAGGAAAACTCAGCGGTTCTATTAGGAGAAATTAGGGAAACTAGACGATCACACGGTGGCTTTTCGCGAAAGATCCTGCGACCCGGGGTCTCGTAGTTACAGTATTGAAAAAAAATTATCATTTAGAATGTAGATACAATCATGCATATTAGCAAAATTAAAATAAGCTATAATAGGTACTTAAGTATATTATGTAATACTTAAACCTACATACAAAGTAGGTACTTGCTTTGCATTTAATAAAACTTATCCGAAATTGTTGGAGCCAAATTCCATTTACATTTTATATTCAAACAATTCAATGCCTTGCAAAAAAAACACGTTTTATTTAATTCACACAAATATCCAAAATAACTTGTCCTAGGAAAAACCAGGTCTCTTCCGAGACCTTGGCCTGTCGCCGGCGTCGGGCTTTCGGCCCTCCATCCTCTGGGCCGTCGGCCTGGTGTTTCAGTAGATTCCCCGTCAAAGTTAAATTTTTTCCTGTTTTTTTTTTGTGTTACCATTTTTCTATGACGCTACACTGGCCTGTTATCAGTAGATTCCGGGTCATGGTTAAAATCTGTCCACATACCTACTAAAAAAAAATTATCCTTGGACTTGAACTCCGTACCCTCGAACTGTCAGGCAGCAGCCTTACCCACTTCCCATAGGAATTTCATTGCGATAGCTCTGAGCGGGTATTATGTATTACGTCAGATTTCTCGGTAGGTGACCAATGTGAAGACTTTTTTTATCCGCATTTAGGTGACTTAATTATCGTTGCGATTGCTCTTCTAATGTCCACAATCATTAAAAAAAAAGGGAGAAAAAATAAAAAAAGATATCATCAATTTATACAGGGTGGGCCATCGAAAAGGTAACAAGCCTAATAATTTGGAAAGCGAAGATGTATGCGAAAAACGCCGAAACAGGTCGATTTTGTTATCGAGGAGGACATAATTATTTTCCTGAGAATTTTAACTACCCAAGTTCACCCACTTGACAGGGCTACCCCTTTGCTTATCATCATTAGGGAACAGATATCGAGTGATACATCATTTGAAAGATACTTGAATTCCCTTTACAACGATATCCAACATTTTGGGTTTCGCTTACATACAGCGTGGCTAATAACATAACAAGTGATTAAGGCGAGTTACGTTTTCTTTGGGCCACCCTGTATGTAAGCGAAACCCAAAATGTTGGATATTGTTGTAACGAGAATTCAAGTAGCTTTCAAATGATGTATCACTCGATATCTGTTCCCTATGATGATAAGCAAAGGGGTAGCTATACCCCTGCCAAGGGGGTGAACTTGGGTAGTTAAATTGGTCACGATAATATGTCCCCCTCGATAACTATTTCGGCGTTTTTCGCATACATTTTCACTTTCCAAATTATTAGGCTTGTTACCTTTTCGATGGCCCACCCTGTATAAGTGTAAGGTAATTTTCGACCAGCATGGAAATTTATTATTTTTCGATAAAAGTGCCAACATACGCGAGACTAAATGAAGCCAATACTTCAAATTATATGTCGAAGAAAAAAAAAATGAAAAAAGTTCACGATGTAGAAAATACAGGACGATACAAATGGGCGACGCGGAAAACAGCTGGAATGACCTGCCGCAGTTTTTCCAGATTTTGACAGTTTTTACAACGTTTAAAGTAAAAAACTATATTCACTTTTTTGTAGGTAATGGACGGCTCTATGGCGCCGTTTAGTTATTTTTTCGATCGGTCGAAAATAAATGCGAAAAAATTCGAAATCATGCAAAAAATGATAAGTGCGCGGCGAAATTTTTTTCCGCTCAACTAATTTTTTTTTCAAAAAACTATCCCTAAAAAGTTTGTACCTCTATATGCCTTCCCGAAGTAACTGTGCAAACAGAATCTCTTCACCATGTATCGTTACCGAGAAAATCTCCTATAGGTTGTTGCAAAAAAAAGTAAGGAACTGAACGGGGGCCTTAAAATTCTCGGATCCGGCCCATTTTCAATACGGGTCCCGAGGTTCATCCCTGGAAAATTTCAACTCGATCGGTGCAAACTTTCAGACACTTAGAGTGATTCCTAGGTCGTTCCCGAAAAAGCCCGAAATTCCCGAAAAAATACACTTCCCGGTAACGGAGCCCGCTCATTTTCAAGAGGCGTCGTGAGACCGTGCGCCTCTTCCATATAGCTAAATTTCAACTTTCTACAACGAAAAATGGCGGCTCTGAGTGTGTCATAGCAAACGCACGGGCCCACAGACAGGCCGAAAGATATTTTTGGGAAGCAAGCCTCGGAAGCAGGTCTCGGAAGTTAATAATAAAACCAAATGACAGGACCATAAAGTGCTTTAAGGGGACAAAAATTGAATCTGACAACACCGCCTCTCTAGCCCCGACAGGAACCATGCAATTATTGCAGGGTTGACAGATCAAATAATTTTACCCCTTCATGAATACATTTAGAACTCAGTTCGTCTTCAGAAGCCTCAAGTGCCCAATTGTACCTAAATATATAACAATTATTTTATTGAGCTCCGGAAATTAATTCTTTAGCGATACCACATAAAACTAATTATAGCCAAAAATGCTGAGAAACTAGTGGAGGTACCCAAAATTGCAGCAACAGGCTGTTTTTACATAGTTGTCAGTTTCTAAAAATATTTTTTTTGCAGTCCATGGAATTTACGATTTTATAATAGTGGGAGCCGGCTCGTCTGGTTCCGCTCTCGCGAACAGACTTTCCGAGGTCGCCGATTGGAGAATCCTTCTAATAGAAGCCGGGAAAGAGGATAACGACTTCAGTGATATACCGAACGCGTTCGCTTACCTTCAAGCCAGCGAGATGAATTGGGGATACTTGACAACGCCGCAAACTACATGCTGTTTAGGTGAATAAAATAACGATCTGCGTTATTGGTAGACCTCGTTAATCTCTTCGAATAATTATTTTCAGGCATGAAGAACAATCAATGCGTTTACCCGAGAGGCAAAGTGATGGGAGGCTCCAGCACAATCAACGCCCTCATGTACGTAAGAGGTACCAAACAAGATTACGACCACTGGCAAGATCTCGGCAATGACGGGTGGAATTATTCGTTTGTCCTTCCATACCTCATGAAATCGGAGGGCTCCCAGATTTATCTGAACAGCGAATATCACGGTACAGACGGTCCATTGACAGTCAACACACCAACACCACCTCCTGGAATTATGCAGACATTTCTGGACGCAAATCGGGAGGCCAACAGAACTTATGTGGACTACAACGGCGAGCACGAATTAGGCTACTCCCATATCCAGAGCAACATCAGAAACGGTAAAAGGGCTAACGGTAACCGTGCTTACCTAAAACCTATCGTCGATAGAACAAATTTGATCATACAAACTAACGCCATGGTTACCAAAATTCTAACGTCGACATTGGGCAAACGTTCAGTCAAGCATCACCATTATGGGGGGAAAAATAAGAATTTAAGACAACCCCAAGCGGACGGGGTAGAATTCGTAATCAACGGTAAAACTTACACCGCTTATGCGACCAGGGATATTATCCTATCGGCAGGTTCAATCAACACCCCTCAAATTCTGAAGTTATCAGGGATTGGTCCCAGTGATGAACTGACAAAACTCGATATACCCGTCGTTAAAAATTTACCAGCAGTAGGACGGAATTTGAAAGACCATCCAGTTTTCGTTGGTCTTACTTTTAGAACCAACGTCACCACGAATCTCCCGGCACTACCGGAAATGATCAAAGAGTACTTGAACGAAGGCAAAGGAGACTTAACAGCATCCGGGTCGGTTTACGGTATTGGCTTCCTGGAAGTAAAAGATAATCCCATTAACGTGCCTGATTTGGAATACATCTTCATTTCACACGCTACATCTGGCATGACTGACTTACTCTACAATGCAAATGAACAACTCATCGAGGAATACTTCAGCAAACTCAATGCTTCAACCGACTTTACCATATTCCTCGTGCTGCTGCATCCGAAATCCTCGGGAGACGTTACGTTGAAATCAAACAGTCCAATAGATTTCCCCAACATAAATATCAACTACTTCTCAGACGAGATGGATGAGGATGTTGAGACAATGTACAGAGGAATTCAATTTCTTCTAGGTCTGACCAAGACTGAGGCTTTTAAGAAGTTGAATACGACCCATTTTGCGCCGATACCTGGATGCGAGGAACATGAGATGTACTCTAAAGATTATTGGTATTGTATTATAAGGAGAGTCACTTCAACTCTGTATCATCCGGTGGGTACTACCAGGATGGGTGTCGCAGTAGAAGACTCGGTGGTTGATAATCAACTCAAAGTACATGGAATGAGTTATCTGAGGATTGCAGATGCGGGAGTGATGCCTTCGACGGTCTCGGGGCATACTAATGCTCCATCTTTTATGATCGGTGAAAGAGCTGCTGATTTCATCAAAGGGACTTATCTGAAGAAGTAGTAGAATATTAAAAAAATTGAGTTTTATTTGATTTTTCCTTTTTTATTATTGCAGCATTGAACATTAACACGTACCTGCTTGAACATAAACTGTGACCTATGATCGCAACGCAAGAGAAGGCCTTGATGATGTCTAGAGAGTGTCATGTTCTAGGTGTTAATATTTTTAATAAAGTATGCACTAAATTTTGTTGTACTAGGTCGTTATTGTTCATTAATAACAAAGAAAGTTTTTTTCTGTGATATATTATTATGGTGAAAGTGTACATCAAATTGTGTAATTTATTAAAAAAGTTCAAAGTCAATCTGGGTCCCATTCAGGGAATTTCGCTTTCTTTTAATCACTTTTATATTACCTACTATAAATTTATACAGAGTGAGAATGTATCTCTTCTCATAAGTGTTTTTATAGGTAGTAGAGTTCAAAATATATATCATCATTAAAACTGAATCACCTTTACCTATGTTATAAATCTAAATAAAGTGATGCTGGTACTGTACTGGTACTTCATCTGGGTCGTTGATCAACATCAAACATTTTCATGGCGGTTTAAACCGTGAAGGTCTCTAACGCGTTGCATGCTTCATGCGATAGGTAATTTTTTTGTATGAACGATCACATCATACCTACTCCTGCATTTCTTGTGCAGTAAATTGCACTTTCCTATTTCAATGGATGCATTTCACCATCGCAATACCAAAGACTGGCAATGCAACGCGATCGAGAACGCGATGGACGTTGTCCTTCAATAAATAAGATCTTAATGTTTTATAAAATGTCGCGGACGATTTAACAGATAGAGAGGATTTTTTGTGCTGCACGTTAACATTAAACATTCTTAGCAGCACGCGATGCCAGGTACTTTACACGTTTAGCCACAAAAGGCAAGTACCTCCTGATCTAGTGATGCGCGAACTAACAGCTTTCTCTCTAACTAGCCACTTTTACGCGGGTGATTTATTATAGATCTGTAACACTAGTACAAGATCAGTAAGTCTGATGGTTTTACGCAAGCGCTTTGAAAGGAAAATCTGTTACAAAATTTTTTTCTAAACCATAAGACTTAAAAGATGTAAAGTTGTATTGAGGGTGCAGCCGTAAAGCCTTTATTAGGGGTATGGGTATATTTGAAGTTTCCCAAATTTCATTTATTTCTGTTTTGTAGTAACGCGGACATCCCTTCATAAACAAAATTTTGGACACCCTGAAAAAACTTTTAACGCGCTTCAAAATTACTTTTGACACTTTTGACTTCACTTTCATGCCCCGGACAACGTAAAAGTACCTTTAGGGCTCTATTTACTCCAATAAAAGTCTCCACACGCGTTTTAAAAATTGTAAAAATATTGACGGTCTCTGTTAGAGACACTTTTGACTTCCCTTTTATGCTCTGGATAACGTAAAAGTAACTTTAGGCTCTATTTATCCCAATAAAAGTCTCCAAACGCGATTTAAAAATGGCGAAAATATTGACGGTCTCTGTTAGGGACAATTTTAATTTCCTTTTTATGCCCCATAACACGTAAAAGTACCTTTAGGGCTCTATTTATTCCAATAAAAATCTCTACACGTGGTTTAAAAAATTCAAAAATATTGACGGTCTCTGATGTTAGGGACACTTTAGACTTCCCTTTTATGCCCCATATAACGTAAAAGTAGTTTTAGGGTTCTATTTATTCCGATAAAAGTCTCCTCAAGCGGTTCAAAAATTGGGAAGAATATTGACGGTCTTTGTTAGGGACACTTTTCATTTTCTTTTTATGCCTCATACAACGTAAAATTACCTTTAGGGCTATATTTACTCCAATAAAAGTCTCCACACGCGGTTTAAAAACTGCAAAAATATTGACGGTCTCTGTTAGGGACACTTTTCACTTTCCTTTTATGCCCTGAATAACGTAAAAGTAACTTTAGGCTCTTTTTGTTCCAATAAAACTCTCCACACGCTGTTTAAAAATTGCAAAAATATTGACGGTCTCTGTTAGGGACACTTTTAACTTAGTCTTTATGCTCTGGACAACGTAAAATTACCTTTAGAGCTCTATTTATCCCAATAGAATCTCCACACGCGGTTTAAAAATTGTGAAAATATTGACGGTATCTGTTAAGGACACTTTTAACTTCCCTTTTATGCTCTGGACAACGTAAAATTACCTTTAGAGCTCTATTAATTCCAATAAAAGTCTCCACACGCGGTTTAAAAATTGCAAAAATATTGACGGTCTTTGCAGGGATACTTTTAACATCCCTTTTATGCCCCGCACAACGTAAAAGTAACTTTAGTTTCTTTTTATTCCAATAAAAGTCTCCACACGCGAATTAAAAAATTGTAAAAATATTGACGGTCTTTGTTAGGGACACTTTTAACTTCCCTTTTATGCTCTGGACAACGTATAAGTACCTTTAGGGCTCTATTGATTCCAATAAAAGTATCTACACGCGTTTTAAAAATTGCGAAAAACTGCCAAATAAATGGGTTCGAATCCCAGTCTTCACGAGGATATTTGTTTTCCTCTGCTTACTTATTAATTAAAGTATGATTTGACACCGAGTTTGATCCGCTCGAGATCCAACCTTAAAGATACTGAAGCGGTGAAAATTTTGGTGTTCCTCAAGGAACAGTTCTGGGTACTATCTCATGCAACATTTATCCGATTCGCAACTATACCTACATTAACTGAAACTTTACCTCTATAAAAACACCCCCAAATTTAAACCACCTACCTATTCAGGTCATCTATACAGGTTAGAGATGTATAAAAAAAAAAACTCATCCCCAAGACTTCACTCACATTGCATTCCTTGTATCGGGGATGTCCCTATTGCTGGGGAGCCTATCGCTGGCTTCCTGGTTGAACCTGTTCCTGATGTAGGGATCCTCGCCCTGCTCCAATCCACCCCCGGCCACGTACCCCGCCTCGTCGAAGTAGTTCCACGCCAGGCGACCGTCCGTAGTTTCGAGACTCTGAAGAGCCAAGGGGACGGCCGGGCCGGGGGCAGAGTCTCCCTCGTTTTCTACCGCGATCGGTGGCGGCGACGGGGGATCACGCAGACGAAGAGCTCGATTTTCACTCTGAAATGAAGATGTTGTTAAAAATATTTTTCTTTTACGAAAAAAGTCTGTTGAAAAGTAAGTTTATGTATCTTAAAAAATTTTGATGGCAATTGAGAGAATAAATGACATTTTAATTCCACGAGAAAGTGACAGGAATTTCATCCCGATAATCCCGCTTCTAATGCAGCCCGATGAATTCCATATTGTCTATCTCGACGGAAGATAATCCCCGTTTCCCTCGTTGTCGTCGATAAATCTGCCATCTTTGTAGCTGAATACAGCAGATCTTGATTACAACAAGATTATCGGAGCTTTATGATCGGGTTTAATTAAGAATATTGATCGGCAACTTCATTGTCTAGAATTGGCACGCTCGGGCTCTCTATATATTGTTAAAATTGCTGGTAATTTTCTCCTGATCCTGCGGGTTATTAACTACTAAGGGCTGCGGCCGGGCCCATTTAATTTAGATCGAGATTTATTGCACCCTCATTAAATATTTCCTAATAAACTAATGCTATCTGGGTAGTTTATAGAGTTAAGCTACTCGTCTATTAAACCTATTCTTGCAAAACAGATACTGTTGCTAATATTAGCTCTTGCCTGTTAAATCTCCATAGTTTCACTTATAACAACTAAAATCCCCGATGATTAGAAAAATATTGAGATTGCTTAGTTAATTTAATATATTATGCTGACCTCTGTTGCTCAAAATTATTATTCTGGTAATAGTGGGAGAGGCCACGACCAAAAATTTTTTTGTCTAATAGCAACACGACCAAAACCACATCAAATTCGATTTTCCTCGGTATCGTTTGACCTGACCAAATTTTCAAAAATGTCAAAAAATGTAGGTATACCTAGGTATCTAATACATATCTAATACCAAAAATGCGCTCACGCCATATGCTACGCGCAAAATGTCTGAAAATCAACTTTTTCGTCATAAAATGACAAAATCTATGTACATTTTCAATATCAGATGTAATACGATACCTACACCGTTTGCCAGGTTTTTTTTACAGCAGAAATGGCCTCCCACGCAATTGCTATAATACATTTCTGACCGTAACCGCCCACTTAATAGGGTTTAGGATCCTCATCTAATGTAACGACTTTATATGGTTTTGGCCGTAAACCGATGGTTTTGGTCGTGGGCTTTCGTGCTATAAGGCATTATAGTAGAAAAGCGTGGTGGAGTCAACAGCTATAGACTAAAATGTGTCTAAAAAGTATCAAATAATTTCTTTCCGAGATTTACACGAATCAGGGTTTCAATATTAACCGCGAGCCTCAAAAAGCCTGAATTATTTATTACGTATGAGCGGATTGATATTCAGCTTGAACTTCATTTGAAATATTGAATTCATCAGCGTTCTTGATTTTTGAAGTCTCCTTATAAAGGAGCCGCTTTGAAACTTCTTGATGTCATTGCAATTTCATCGAATAAGCCCGAAACGTGTCCTTCACTTTATTGGATCTAGGAATTTTCGTCCCAGAAGCTGGCGAGTATCAGAAACTTCAAAGCGGGGGAACGTAAATATTTATGAATGTTGTCAAGTTAAATATGAGCATCAAGAGTCCCGTTTTTTAGAATTATTATAGAGAAATCGAAGAGAGGAACAATATTGCGCGATTATTATTTCAGGACGTGACGTTGCGAAAATGTTTCGCTTTTCGTTTGTTAATTAAATTTAATTTTAAATGGTTTAATTTAACTGTACCTAGAAATTGTACCTAACATGAATAATTGTAGCTGTACGCTCCGAGACTAGTTTTCATTATTCCTGAGCGATGTAATCGAGTCTAGTTGAGTGTTTAAATGGACGTAGCTTGAAATAGTGGCAATAAATGACGATCCGGATAAAAATCGATATAAAAGTTGATAAATCTGATGAAGAAGAAGAAGGAGGCGAAAGGAGAGAAAAAACACAAAGACAAAACGCACAGCAACACAACATAACCCCGGCAACAGTGAGAGTCGAGGCACCAGAGACACCACAGTCTTCATCGAGGTATAATGGTTCCAATTTTATGAAAAAGATGGATCAAAGCTGAAGAGTTTTAGGTATTTTAATATCAGGCTGTAGGTAGAGACGTGGGGTGGAAGGACAGTATATCAGAGGTAGTGTATATGGTTCCAGCTCCGGAGATATGCCCTCTATGTTGAGAATCCCACAGTTGCAGGATCTATTTTGAAATGGTTCAGATATTTGATAGATGCGTAGTGAATGTCCTTTCTGAAGACGACAGATGGTATGTGGAGGTTTGAACAGATTGAACCTGGTAGAGCCTCCTGAAATGGCCTCTGCAGGACAAGCCTGCCGGGATCCTAATGGTTCTCTTTTGAAGAAGAAAAACCCTTCGGAGAGATCTCTCGGACCCACCCAAGACATAATAAGAATATAGAAGAACCTCATGGGACACCGTGTGCTGAAGGCGTCTGAGAAGGAAGCAAGGCGACGGCAAAAATGATCTGTGTGATCCCACCAGTTTACGTTCTGGTCAATGTGGAAGCCCAAAAACTTCACGCCACCCTTCGACTCGCTCAAGGCACTCTGTCGGTGAGGGGGTAGACTCTGTGGTAAAGGGGGAAGACGTGATCGGCTACAGTGAAAATCAATCATCTCAGTTTTGTCTATTGGCCCTGAGCCATTAAGATGCTCTTTTCAATGGAAATTGAACGGTATCTATCAGACTAGGAAGGTCGCCTGGTTTTATCCTAACGAGAATTGTATCATCAGCATAGTTAACACAGAGTGAATTAGGGGAGGTAATTTTAGGATCCAGGTCGTTAATGAAGATAAGGAAAAGAAGTGGACCGAGAACACTACCCTGTGGCACCCCAGAGGAGATCGGAGTAAAAGGTGCTCGGCCATCAGACCCAGTAATCTGAACCGCCTGTGTTCTTCCCTGTAGGTAGCTGGTAAACCAAGAAAGGGGCAATCCACGAACTCCAACATCTCCAGTTTCCGAAGGAGGCACTCGTGGCAGACACTATCGAAGGTCTTGGAGATCCAAAAGCCACCCCACAAGAGCCATCTGGGTAGATCTCTTACCTTCTCTCGTTCCCATTCACCTGCAAGTTTATCTATAGTTCCCAATCAATTTCTATTGTTATTCTTTCAGAAAAAGTTCCTGAAACTTTTTACTTAAAAGCGCGAAAATTCAATTTATTAATAATGCACGAGAAGCGTTTAAAGACCAACTATGGCATAACTTATTCAGAAGGATATGAAAAACAATTTACTTAATCACCCTTTGACGCTCGCATGAACGTCATTGTATGACCGTTCCGAGTACTTTTATACACGCCGAGAGGGAGGAAATTTACTTAGGACTAGAGTACACAAAACTTCGTTGATTCAAACACTCGTAGCCGGATATGATATTAAATATTGATGAAACCGGAAAAGCTGCTTTGTGATGTTCGTATAACTAGGAGGGACACTAAAATGGTGTTAATATTAGCGATGGGTGGTTTCCCCCTCTTCTGCTGGGAGACTCGATCTATATAGGGAACCACTGATACGGAGCATGGTGTAAGAGTTTTTACTTATGACATTTGATAATGACATTTAAGGGTAAAGAGCTCTTATATTTCATATCGCGCTCCAATTCTTCCTTCGATAATCTTAATTAGAAATCGTCTCAGCATCATCTAAATCTCCATCAACGTTTAAAATTACATACGTTTAGATACATTATTTACCCTCGAGTCACGCTCATTTAGAAATTGAACTGGTTAGGTTATATAAATCCATTAATCTGATCCGAAATGAAAAGTGAACGATATTTACTTTCATTAGCAACAACATTAGAAACGACGGCCTCGCTGATGGTTTATCAAGGCGATGAATCTGCTGGTACTGGTGCTGGTGCTGGTACTTGGTATAGTAACAGTATTGGTATTAATGCTGGTCAGATGGTGCCACCGATGGTCATCTTATTACAATAATGGTGAAACTCGCAACATATAAATTAAACAGGTACACGGTTTCTGGTTGAGCATCTATCTACCTTTCTAATAATTGCATATGCAGCAAGTCCACTAATTGAGATGGAATCTTCATTCTTCTTTCGTCCTCATCTTACCGGTTTTGGTAAATCACTGAATCACTGAACTTAGTACCGTGCCGGTAGGTAGGTGCAAATTAAATCGTTGAATTTTAAATATTACACTTTTTCCTTGCTTTAGCTCCTGGCTAACTCTTCAGGTGTTTCGATGGAAATAGAAAAGAAAGTCGCTTCTAGGCGACCTTGTGTTTTTTAACATTATTTCAGAACGTTGTCGGAATTAAAATAATCTAACCAGCCCACAACCTCTTTTGAAGTGTTTTCAGGAGTAATTACCTAAATAGGTCGATTGCTTATTGAAATAAAATATAATTAGGACATTATAGTTGATCAAATATCTGGTAAAAGGTAAAGGCCATAAACACTAAAGAAGAAAAAATAAATGCTGGACTATATTTCTTAGAGCCAATCTGTTAATGTCCTCGAACTCTGGAGAGTTTCTGTGAGTAACTTTTTTCAAAGAAATTCGAAGCCTTCTGTCCCGGGTGTCCAATGAAAGAACTGTATCTTTATGTGAACCTTTCCATAAAAAAATTAAAACTTTACTCCTAAAGTTTATGAGAGTTGTTTTCTTCTTTAACTTTGTCGCCGAATCAACCACTGTGGAACTCATTATGAAAAAAACTATTTTTTGTACCTTTTATCAAGCTATTGGTTCAGCTCCCCCCCCCTCCTCGCTCTTTCTCCGCCAAGGACGAAAACTTGTATTTTTTTCAAATTCTAGACCAGAACAACATATTAAAAAAACTTCTACCCCTTCTTTTGTAAAACAAAGATGTTTTGGTCCCTACTGACTGGACTAATGGTTATCAGGAGACAAATCACTGAACGATTAAGGCCAGTAATGAAGCGCGGCTAAGAAATGCCTGACCTGCGTTTACAGTGAGAGAGAAAAATCCCCCCCCCCCCTTCTACTAAGACCAACCGAGTAATGGCGAAGGAATGACGCCCGGGGGTGAAGTATCTGTGTGATGGGTTCCAAGGGGTAGAAAAAATTTCTTGCAAAACTCGACTGAGCTTCCTTATCTTGGACAACCTCAGTCTGCCTCTGTCGTTCAAATTTTCTTGCAGTTCACTAGGCGGCGCCTCCTACCTCAAGGTGTAAGGAACCTCCCGCTTCTTACTCTTTTATCGAACAGTCGTGTGACCGAGCTTACCGAGGCACCTCTCCCCGCTCCACCAGCAGAATATGTAACTTATTGTCTTCCCTATGCAGAATCTCTCTACATGGACCAACAAAAATGTCAAAGGTAGTCATAAACAAGCAGGCACTCTCTTCTGGTTCGGCCGCCACTATTAAGGGACATGGGGGTTAAAGGAGAGGGGGGATATCGTTGAGTAACAGCAAGTTACTCAAGTTGGACAAGCTTCTTGTGATCTTCTCTCAATCAATGTTTGAATCTGGAGTTTATCTCGAGTTGCAGGTGCTTAATTTCTGTCCAATGAGAGGTAATTCCTAATGATTATTTACGTATTCCCTCTTCACGTCCGGCGATCAATTTTCTGTTACAGTCTTCATGAGAGTTGAAAATTGTTGTCCTAACTGATTTCTGGGGATTTCTAGCTTTGTTCATTTTATTCTTTGATATCTAAGAAGTCTGTGAGTGTGAAGATGAACGTTATGGCCCGTATCGGATAAATTAAAAGCGAATTCTTGTTAATGGATATCGTAAATAAACGCTTCTACGTCCCTGTGTGCGATCATCAGCTAAGTGCAATCGCTAATGCAATGTATAAAACATACAATGGATAACGCAGCTAGTTATCTTCAGAGCAAGAGTGAATGGGAAATTGATGATTACACCATTTTAAATCTAATCTTTTCAATGCAAAGAAGGAGACTTAATAGCTAATTTCTCACATCAGAGCACTGGCTATTTGTCCTGCTTTCACTTCCGTGATTTTCAGCTTAAAAATCATGTTAACACCATCAATAATAATAATAATAATAACGTAACCCGAGGAGACTGCCGTAATTCAAATTCGTCGCATTTCAATTCATTATATTACTCACTTAAACGAAGCGGATTCAAGTTGTAGGCGGCAAAGTACAAAGTACGAGTAAGTAAAGTTAAAATTAATTTTAGTCTACATATTCCTTGCGAAAAAAATTAATAGAAATCTCTGGCTTAATCCAGAATTCCTGTAGCCGAAATGAGAAATTATATCTTCCCATTCAAGCGAAAAAGTTTCAAAGTGAAGGAAAAATTAGATTAGGTGAACTCCTTTGTCTCAAAGTTGCTACAGAACAATCAATTAAGTGACTTGCATTAACCTTACTCGATCGCTCCAGAGTTTTCCCTCTTGTTTTATCGATGGAAAATCGCGAAACTTTCCTAATTAGTGTTAACGTAACTTTTATAAACAAGTTTTTTTGCCTCTCCGCTGGTTCTTGTTTTAGTTAAAGGTACCACAAAATCGCATTAAAATAAATAAATCTGTTTACGCTGTAAGAAAAATCTTATTGGCTCTGTAAGAATCTTACTGCTTTTCCAGTTGTTTGGATTAAAAAAGGAAAGCGCTGATTATCAGAGAAAAATGTTATGATCTGAGTTATATCTTTTTTTTTAAATCCGTTCCAGGTGATTACTCTACTGTGATTGCTCTGATACTGATGATATTGATGACTGTTAATTCTACAGCTTTTTTTATCAAGGAGTCGTCGTTGAGGTATGGGCTTCCTACCTTGCAGCGTGACTTATGTAACTACCTGAATAATAAATAAACTTTATAAAGCTAAAGCTAAAAATGCAGAGATTTATCCCCTTCTTTTAAAAGTGTAATTTTTCAAAATTTTGATCAGCAGAACAAGCCCTGCCTATACTTCAAGACCACCAAATTACCTACTGATTCGTCCCCGTGTATTCTTCTCCATAAATTCCCTCCGTTTTTGAATTATGCACTGGGAGCGAAAAGGGAAAACAGTGCGTGCGAATATGTCAAAGGCACTACAATAGAGTTCGACTTGGGTGCATCGGTACTGAAATAGAGCGAATCCACCTCGCATCCTGCAACGCGACCGTATAGCCCTTGTCCCCGAATAAGAGCTCTTAGCTGTCTACATGGGATTATACCCCTTAATTGCTCTCCAAATTAGTACTGGCTGATCCTTCTAATCTTCTAAATTAATTAACTTTAAAAACGCGCATGAAAAATAAAATGTATTCCAGGCCCCTCCCGGTTTTGGGGAGAAAGAAATCACCGACTCTCTGGCCAGAAGGGGACTGAATCCAAATATACAGGACCAGAACCGGTCGTCGGCATATCTTCAAATATCACCATGCATAACAACTATATACACTTGGGCTGAAAGAGAATAAAGTACTGCAGTACTGGCAAAGTCTACCAGGATTGGCTCATTCAAAGGCCAGCATCCAAGACCAGAGCCAAGAAACTAACGGAGAGGGACAGACCTTAGGGCCCTTACCATGATAGGCCTATACAAAGGACATTGCAGAGTGAACCACCAGTCACCACTTACACAGGATGGGTCTAGTCGATAACGCGGAATGTCAGCTGTACTAGGAGGGCGAAGAAACATTCTCACCCTCTAAGGCTTCTTAAAAAGCGGTGGCCTGCTGGAAAAGATGCATGTAAAACTCTTTGGTTTGAGCCACAATAGATCAACTTGGTCGCAGTGTGGAGTTGAAATCCACCCACTTACTAAATTACTAAACTAAACTTACCCCTGAAAACGCCAAAAAAGGGGGGAAAACGCACAGCAAAAAAATGAGCCTTCAAAAAATGCAGAATCAAGGTCATGTGTTGAAAAGACACAGAAAACTGGCAAAAATGTTGCCATCACCAGGTAGGACATAATCAGGAACAACCAATCAGTGCGAAAGAATAATTAGTCAAATAACGGTTTGGCATGAAAAAAGAACAGACACAAAAACCTACCGCTCGCAAGAAACAAAAATTCTGATAAAAAGACACACCCCGACACCATGCCCGCAAAATTGCCTCGCTCTAACTTAGGAAAATGACATACAAAAAAAAAACACAAATCATATCAAAAAATAAATAAATAAAAAAGATCAGAGAGCAAAGAGCCTGCGCAAGATTTCCTATTAATCTGATAAGTGTAATTCAGAAAAAAGTCATAAAATAAAGTTAAAAATCAGTGGTGTACTGCAAGGATTAATTCCTGATCCTATTTTATTTAAATTTGCGCATAAGTGGTACACCTATAAGTGGTGTACCGCTAGGATCAATTCTTGTTCCTATTTTATTTTGTGTACCTTTTAGCTCAATTGTAAATTGATGGAACATATTGGTAGCTTCAATTAATTAAAAAAATTCGTCAACTGTTTTTTTTTCAATTTAAATATAAAATTTTTGGCCGTTTGTTATTTCTGTGATATTAATAATTATACCTTTTAGCTATATCGAGTCTAGAAAGCGTAGAATGATTTTTCCTAAAGCATTAAATACATACGTTATGGTCCTTACAAGGTGTACCGCAAGGATCAATTCCTGATCATATTTTTTAAAATATTCTGATATTTGGTTGGCGTTCTTTTAAAGATTTTTTCTTAGTAGAATATTTTAGTTTCATTAGCTTTCAGTGGTATATAAATAGGCGATTACATAGGTGAGTGCGCCACTGGATGTCTGCTATAGTCATTATCATTGTAATGCACATAAAAACGAACAATTGTTATCTTTTTATGTTTACACAATGTACTGTAATTTGTAATGAAAGGTCTATTTAACAGTGTCTTTATACAATTATTATGACGGTTACAATAATAATTATGAATGTCATAACGCTTTTATCTTATTATGCATATTCTATACAGCGTGAGATATTGTAATAGTGAAGCTTTATTTTATTCTATTACCAAAATTAAGCCTTTTTCCAATAGATTCTTTTCATAAATAGTTAAAATTAATCCCGAAAGACCTAGAAATAAGAAATCCCCCTTGATTCAATACGAAATAATTATGTATTAGTCAAAATTTCTTTGGGCTGGTCAAATAGCTTTTGAGTAAAGAAGATTGAAGAATTCAATAAGAATCAAAAATATTGTTATAGCCTAAGACTGTTTTTTAATAAATTATATACATAGTGTTGTTGTTAAGTAATTATTGCGGCGAAACAACAGGCGCCATCAGTTATTTTTGAAAGTGTAACGCGGCCAATAAAATGAAAGAAAAGGAAATCCGAATCTTCATCCTAACGTAAAAGTTGTTAATCCGGTATGCAATTTTACATTTTACACAAGCACAAGACTTACCAAAACAAATTAATATACTTATTAATGTAAATGTATACTTATTTAAGATTATACCATCAAGGATATGATTCAATCATACGTTATTAATTTACTTTCTCATTATAATATTACCTGAATCGTGATAATAAACAGTCTTGTGCAAGTACAAATTGGGAAAAGGCAGCTAGCAGACCTGTCGGTCAAGAGCGATCAAGAAAAATTTCTTCATATAAGAATAAATAAGCAATAAGATCAAAAAGTTACAATTCCCAGTTATGTTACGAGTACATTAAGAGAGAGAAAAAAAAACGAATAACAATTCCGCCCCGGAATCGTGAGGATTAACATCTCGAAGGATCAGTAATTCTTAGAGCGCCTTAAAAGGCTCCCGCCGCCTTCCATAAATTTCATTTTCACCGAATCCCCCGGATCTCGGAATTAAATCATCCTGCAAGAAGGTGGTCCGTTTCGGTTTCAGTATTTCCGTTCCCTCCTTGTCTTACAAACCCGCAGATTTCAGCTAGAATCAGCTATCTAATCCTTGCGGGATCATTTCGGGGTGAAAAAATGGGTTCGGGATCATATTTATCCTCTCTGGCGGCTTAGGTTTTCGAGATTTTGTTATCTGGAAGCAGTACCTATATTTATTCAGTTTATCACTGTGTACGTCGCTGTAAAAATTATAGATAATCCATCAACCAATATTGTAATTTGAGTTTTGCATAATATGATTCATACCCCGATGAATCATAGCACACTGACTATACCTCTTGGATTTGCACATCACTGGAGGAACCGTGCCAGCCTTGAAGCGGTTAGATTTGTTCGATTCTACAAAACATGATAGCTCTTTCTCCACGTTTCGATAAATCTCGTTAATTATGTTGATAAAATTTTTTCTATGCTTCTTTTTTTTATTATTTGACACAATTCAAAGCAAATTTGATTTGAAAGTTTGAAGAAAAGTGATCATACCAATCCTCGTCCTGTATTAGGTGTCTCATCTCCATTGCTTCGTCCACTTCATCTCTCCACGATTTTCTTGGTCACTGTTGCGTCCAATTTTTTACTTTCCGCAATCTTCTTTCCTGTTGTGTGTAAACCACTGTTAAAGCACTTCGAATGTCCGTTGGGTTGTTTAACCACAACGCTTATACCTAGAGCGAGAGTGTGAAAAGGGCATACAGGAGAGGGGAAAATATATCCTGCAAACCAGCAGGAAGTAGTCAAGTAGTTCTTTTCCAGCCGTCGCAGGAGAACTTTCAAGCCGCTCGCATTGTTACACATAACGCATTTTTATCTACTCGATCCAGTTATCCAAGAAGGAACGCCTCCTTGAGTTGTACCAAGACTACTTCAAAAAACGTAAGTTTGCGCGCATTCCTTAAATAATCCGCACTTCGAGCCGAATGTTTAAACAGGCACCCTCGTTTTAGTTACCCTCCGTGGTCGGCTCCACTCGGTTATTTTATGTATCCAGCGATTGTGATTGGATCGTCTAACATGTCCATGCCGCAATAACTTCTTCTCCGCGATGTATTCCCCCACCGCCTTTTCTATGCATTAATTCTTCTTCTGATTTCATCGTTCTTCTTATTCGGTAGATTCTACTTAACCCACAGCTTCTCCTCCAAAAGTCCATCTCTGTTGACCTAATCTTCCCCTTGTTTTTTTTTTATCACCCCCATTTTTTCCGCTACATATGTCATTATGCTCCGTGCTATTGTGTTGAAGATTCTGGTCTTTGTTTTATTGGCCTTTGTTATATGTCTATTCCTCAATACCGGGTTAAGTTGCCTTAAGTACATGGTCCTAGTTTGGCCTAGTCTATTTTTTTTATTATTTCTTCCATTCTTGTACCATTTTTTTTTATATTATGAATGCCAGATATTTGAATTTATCTATTCCCTTGACTATTTCCACCTTCACTGTAGATAAGTATTCCGTTTTGTCAAAGTTAATTTCCAGGTCGTTGTTTGATCACTCTTCTTCCAACTTCCTCATCACGAACCCCAGATCTTCGTCTTCTTGTGCGAAGATTATGATCATCTGCGAAGCTCAAGGTATAAAGATGACTGCTTCTGATTGGTACCACCATTCTTTTACATTTCTCCTTCCACGGCATCAGTTTTTTCTTGCGTGAATATCTTGAATAGTGTGAGTGATGTTAAGCATCCTTGGAGGAGCTCTTTGGTTGTTCTGAAGCTGCCCGATTCAGTATTCCCCGTCTAGATTGTCACCCTATTATTTCCATACAAGTTTCTTACCGCTCTATTCAACATGAACTCTCACATTCTCTTTTGAGGGACTGAGTCATACGTCTTTCGAGTATCTGCAAAGACAAGATACATATCTCTGTTCTTTGCCATCCTGCCGGATCTTCATCAATTTAATTATTTAATTTATTTAACCTCTTCTCATTCCCCTGATATTGTTTCTTCTTCTTTCTCTCTCTCTCTTTCTTCTCTAGTTGATCATGAATTGTGGTCTTGTCTCCGTGAGTAATTCTCTGTAATATTCTACCCACCTCTGGTCTTTAATATTTGATATATGGGTTTTTCGGTTTTGTCTCTTCTGAGTGCTTTGAGTACTCTCCAAGATTCTGAGCTTCTAGACCCCTCCCCCTATATGCTGGTCTATTCCTTCGCATGTCTTTTCACACCTCTTATTCTTCTCCTGTTGTACTTTCCTATTTACTCCTCTGTTCTTCTCTTTATACTTTTCAAGGTCTCGGTTGTACTCAGATATCTACTATAAGATGCTTTCTTCTCTTCTATACCGTGTCTCGTGTCCCTTGATATATCTTCCTTGTATCTGTTACGAGTTTCTTCCTCTCTAAGGGCTTCTAATATAGTTGCCTTCTTCATACACTTTTTGATTCATTCATATGTATCCGCAATACCTTCGTAAGTGAATTCTTCTCATTTTTTGTTCAAGTGTCGTTGGTATAGGTCTCTTATAGATCCCTCCCTGAATCTTTTTTCAGGTTTATTGTTCGACTGTCTTGCTTGAATCTTTGATATTTTAGTGAAGGGATCCTTGCCCCTACTACTCAATGATCTCAGCCACATTCTGCTCCTCCTCGATCCTGACCTTTGATCTTGATAGTGCAATTTTCCTTCCATGATGTAATAATAATTGATCTCAGATTTCTCGTCGTCCTATGGTAGTGCCATCCCTTTTTCTTCCTACTATTTCATTTACGTCTCCTGTTAGGGTCATTTCATCTTGATAATTTCCAGCTGTATTTTGACCATGAAAAGGTTTTTTCTGTTTTTGGGCTATCATGTTTTGGGCCCTAGGGCCGTAAGTATATCCTAAAGATATATCCCATAGGTCGTTTCTATAGCTTTGTATATTTTAACCACCGCCCTAGTCTCTCCTCCTTGTTGATCCCGCTCCAGCAGAGTAACACATTTTTAAGACTTTATTTCCCATTTTCCTTTTTTTTTTTGGATTCACTAATTACGATGAGGTTCACGTTCATATTGATGAACTCTTCCAAAACCTCTGTGTCTTTAGTTCTCCATCCTTGGATTTTCCAGGCACCGACTGGGAGTTTTCTCTCGGTTCTTTTTTACTTTTATTGGATATTCTATCTCCGCTAAAATTTTTAGGTCCGGTTATTCACATTTTTGAGATTAATTATTAATTAAATATTAAATTTTTAAAACGTTTCTTGTGCTTAATTTTTCTTTAATTCTGTATTTACTGGCTTTTTATCGATAAATTTCATTTCTTAAGTCATATCTGTATTGAATTTAACTTTTTTTTTTTACAAAAATTATTTCATAAATGTAACAGAAATTTTAACTAAAAATTTAGAAATTTAAAATTGACATATAAAACACAATAAAAATACAGACATCGGGCCCCTGACTGTTTCTAATTTAATCAACCATCTTCAGAGCTGAAAATTACCTAAATAAAACAAGACAGTTGATTGGATATTCCGGTATAACCGGAAGTGGTGTGGGGTTGTAAATATTTTAGAGCAGCTCGGTCAAAATTGAAACCATTCATGTACAAATTTTTAGACTTCTACTCGCAACACTTCTTCATATAAAAATGCCTTAAGATTCTCGCGCTTCATCTTTGATAGATCTTACCGCTGTTTTTAATTAAAAAACTCCAACAAAGATGAAAAAATAAGAAAACCAAATTTTTAGTCGGTCTTCAAATCTGAAATCAATTTTTTTTGAAAAATCGATGGAAACAATGAATTTCAATAACACCGGAAAAAATTACTGTTAGGCCCAGTTGACACAATCATACAATGAGTCTGAAACAAAGATGGCACCGTTTCGCGGTCATATTCTCGGCCAGTGAGTCTTCATCAAGGTGAAACGGTGCCGTTTATACCTATATCTTTAGATACACGTGATTAGTTTATTATAAATATGGAACCGTTTTTTTTTTTGAACGACTCCATAGAAATAAAGTATAATTAGACAAATAAATTGCACGTGCGTGCAGTCTTTCTAATATTAAGTTGCTTTAAACTGACGAAAAGACAAACATTTACAGTAACAACATTCTAATAACGAAAAGTACCACAAATTATTGGAGGTAGCGCGTTTTTTCGCAACGAGAGTAACAATAATAATTATTTACTCAAGACGAGAAAACCGTAAATCTCATCATCAACAAATAAAAAAGTGGTAATGAAAGTGGCGAGTTCTATGATGTCGAAGTCACGAATTCATGAAAAGTTGGTCTCGTCTTCTTTGCCTAGTTTTACATTTTCTGGCATTCATCTACTTATTATATTCTCGTACACCTACTGATCCTTGAAAGCTGAAGGTTGGAATCTGCCGGTTGCGTAAGTGAAAGTACGATGATGTTGTCTGATCAATTGCTAACCATGTAATTTAGATCGAAAGTGTCTTTCGATGGATGGAGTTTGACATTAACATCTTTAAATGCTAAGGCGGGTAATCGCAATGAGAGATCTAGTAACGATATTTAATTTAATTTCAAGATCATCCGCAAGCAGTAGTAGTTACTTCAACCACCAGTAGATTATAAAAACTAATAAAAAACTTCCATCAGTAAGAATCGAAAAAAGTCTAAACACATGCAAGGAACATATTTGGTAATGTAAATTTAACTGCTCCAGTTAATTGAGAAATTGTTTCAAGAGCAAGACATATTTATTAGAACAACCACACAGGCGATTGGAGTAAATTAACAGATTCGAATCATGACTCAGTGTGTTCTATTGTTTAATAACAAGAACGTTCTTACTCACAATAAAATAAAAACTTTCAACAACAAAAGTGTAACAGTTTCAAAAAGAGAAAGGAGTAAGATAAGGGTACATTTGTAGCCACCATCACTATTCAGACTGGATTCAAATATTCAAAATATTTTGACGATCAGTTTCAGCTAACTGAAAGTTATCTACAGCGTAGAAAAATTGTAATGTTCCGCATCATTCGAAACGGTTTTAGTTTCATTATTTCGTAATCAAAGAGAGAGAAAAAACAATCTTGTTAAGCTTTTTAGCGCCAGCTTTTAAATTGCTGTCATATAAATCCGGCTAAAAGGACCAAAATGTAACATTTCGACTCCTTCGAAGCGGTTTCAAATTTGTCAAATCTCATCGTTGTAAGGATCATTATCCACGCTATTCATTTGTCTTGTAAATTGATTTGAACAATTCAATTTATTTCTACCAGCTTACGATCAAAAATAAGTGTGAAATTGTCATGATACACGATTATTTACGAAATTCTTCAGAAAACTACATTTGGTCCTTCGAGCTTGATTTTAGATTTCACAGACCAGATAAATTCGACTTGACTAAGCATAAATTAATAATAACATTTAACCTCATTAAAAGCGTGCTTAGTTGTGTAAATTGGGAGATTCGAGAAAGAACAATGCGATTTATTCATTTCAACTAATCTTTTCTGGGAATTAAATATAAAATGGTGACGAAAAGTAATTAATTTTGAAATTTTAATTTAATCAGGTACTCACGACTTGTTTCAGGAATCATAATAAAATATTTATTTGTTCATTGGAACCTGAATTTAGCCAACCGCTAGACTATAAATCCGGCTCGAAGGACCAATCGTTTTGAAACTTTTTGAAAACTTCAAGTTAATTGGAACCTTCATAAAAATAGGAATATTTGTTTTTTTTAACAAGATTTTCTTACGGAAATCTTGGCCTGCCGGTGGCGTCGGGCTTTCGGCCCTCTATACTCCGGGCCTTCGGCCCGCATTTTTTCTATTTCACTACGGCCCTTAAAGCAGTAGATTTCCTGTCAAAGTTAACGCCTATCACCCCTTTTTTGTTATTATTTTTCTATCAATTCTATTATTATCTTCCTGAAGGACCAATATGGAAACTTACGAAAATAAGTTACTTTCATGTTAGTTTGACTCAAGGGCAGGCGGCGAAAACCTCTTCTTAGCTAAACGCGGGTGCCTCCGCGAACTTATTCTGACCAGCGCGAACGGAGTTACGAGTTACAGCGAAAATGTGCGAAAGACCCTTTTCCCTCGAAAACATGAATGACCATAGAAATTTTCCGTTTCCACCCGACTAAATCGAGCGCCATTTTATTAAAAACCGATCAGACAAGTTTGGCGGTTGTATTAAAATTGAAGTAAACACGTGTGACTACATATCAGCGAATTAAAATATCAGCACATTAACGGAAAGTCAATTTTTGCAAACGTCAAACGTAAAATTACGTCAAAAAAGATGGCCATTTTGTAGACGTCGTAGAGCCACCAATTTTTTAATTTTTTTTTTTGCGAACAATATTAAAAATTGTTACAGATGAATCCTTCGAATATGTAGCGAGTTGTCGTACAGTCTTGACTCGCGGAAAACGCGAAAAAAAATGAATTACCAATTTTAACTGACTTTCTGGAATATTGCAACGAAAGCGGTCATTTTCTTTAAAGAGAAAATGTCAGTTTCGGACATTTTCCGTCGAAACTCCGGTCTCGTTGGTGGTAATGAGATTCTGAAGATACCAACACGTAGCTTATTAAAAAAAGGTTCTCGACGACTGCAAAATTTCGTCGAAATTGAAGAATTCTTCTTTCGGAAATTTTTTTTCTTCTAATTTTTGAAAACTCCTGTGGCGGCCATTTGAAAGATATCGCGATGGTATTTTGACGTTTCGATCGCTAAGGAGATACCCTATCGGACGGAAAACATCGTCGAATCCGAAACGCCCACAGTTTAGGAGAAAATAGCCGAGCAAATTTTTTCAAGAAAATGAAGCCGGAATCGAAAGCCGATTGCGGTCATATTTTCGGAAGAAACGGCGTGTGGAGGTCAGATTACACGGTAATGAAGGAAACAGAAATCTCTGTTTTGACGAAAATAATTTTTCGACGATTCAAAACAAAAGATGGCGGCCGTATTATGATTTTGACGTAAAGCATAGACTCCAAGCCATGACGTGCCTGTGAGAGAAATGTGAGAAAAAAGTGAACCGTCACTTCGGAAACATAAAAAGTCGAAATTATTGTTACGGTTATGCAAAAAACGCAAAGAACTGTGACTCCTCAAACGTCAAATTGGAGAATTCTCAGTAAAAATCGACCATTTTCGATCCGTTGTAGTGTAGCTATCAATTTTTTGTGGAGTCTATAGTTTCAATTAGTAAAAAATTGGCGTCATCTTTACCGAATACCTTTTAGCGACAGAGATATAAACAGAAATCGAACATATTCCCCCA
Source organism: Malachius bipustulatus (assembly GCA_910589415.1). NCBI lineage: Eukaryota > Metazoa > Arthropoda > Insecta > Coleoptera > Melyridae > Malachius > Malachius bipustulatus. The sequence continues at coordinate 13,173,519 of OU342634.1, forward strand.
AAATAATGGAAATCTCTAGCTTCGTGAAGTGAGCCGGAAAAACTCGAGAAAACCAGATTGCTATACTGATATAACCTTTTGTTTTTGTGTAATTGCAAAAAGAAAATTTTCCGGCTAACTTCACAAAATTTCCAAATTCAGTAAATGGTGATGTTTAAATACTAATTCTTTCAACCATCGTTTGACCAGGTTTGACCATCCAATAATTTCGTTTGACCACGTCCAGGAAAAAACGATATGATTTTTTTTAATTTTCGATCCGGCTAACTTCACAATTTTACATTTCTCTCTGGAAGCTAAACGGTTTGATTTCGGAAGTTGTAACTTGCTCACCCGTTTGAATCATCTTTTGACCAGATTTTACCAACCAATAATTTTTTTTGACCACGTCCAGAATAAAAGATATGATTTTTTTAAATTTCCGATCCGGCCAACTTCAAAATTCTACAATTCTCTCTGGAAGCTAAACTGAAGAATTTAAAGTGTCATATAATTCAACGACCAACTTCACGGTAGTGTTTCAAACCTCGAAAAGAAAATTGTGAAGTTAGCCGGATCTAAAATAAAAAAAAATCATATCTTTTTTCCTGGACGTGGTCAAACGTGGTCAAACGATGGTCAATCGAATGCGCTATAGCAATTTATTTTTCCCGAGTTTTTCCGGCTCACTTCACGAAGCTCAAATGTCTATAAGGATTAGATGGAGCTCGACATATTTATGTCAACTAAAGATCCTTGAGTGAAAGTGAAGCGCGTCCTTCAGTTACATTTTAAATCAAGTTCATGTCTTCGTATTTATTCACCTGTTGTGAAAACGATGTCGATGGCGTTGTAAAAGCTTCTTTTGATTACTATAAATTTAAAACAAGACTATACCATACCAATCAGCGCACATAAATTTTTGAAAGGTTGATAAGGAACGACATGGATGTAACTTTCTTTTAAAAACTCTGGTTTCTTTCACAGCTAGATCGTTTAAAAAAAATACAACTATTCATTATTCAACCGTAAAGAGTTGCTCTCCTCGTATATATTTCATCGAGATTTATGAATTATATAAAAAAAAATGAAAGCAGATAATTGGTCCTAATATTTGCTTTTATACCTCGTAAAGACCGAATTTTTTATTTAGGAATTAAGTAGATAGATAGACTTATTTTGAAATCACCACTTGATTGCTTTGTTTTCACATTTTCTTAGCGAAAGTGAGCTTTAACCTGACCTCTAACACTTATGGTCATCTAACCAATTAACGAAACAATCATATAAATCGATGATAATATTAGGAATTTAGAGGATCCCTTGAATCGTTAATTTACGGCGCAAATTAAATATGATATATTGTTACCTCTTTTCGCTTCATTATGTTAATTCATCCTTTACAAACACATCTTACTTAATATTTACAGTAATTGTTTTATTGGTCTTTAGGTTGCAGGACCGGCTCGCATAAATCGCTCGCAAAAATATCCACAATAGTTGGAGAGACATCAATTTTATTTTACTGGAAACGATCCAACTCGCTAATTTACAATTTGGTAACAGTTTGTATAGCGTGTCATCAATAATTTGTGTATAGAAAAGTCGTAAATCTATCCTTACACAAATGCTACTTACTACTTACACAAAACCTGAATCAGCTTTTCTGATTTGAATTCATATTGCTTTTAAATGTATAGGTATTCATTTAAATTACATCATTATTTGGTTTTAAAGTAGGTATCTCGACAAATATCTTGTTTATTGAATGACGATTTTCTGGAGAGAAAAGTCTAGACTTTGGTAAAAATATCGTGTGTAGATTCACAGACCTTTTATTTACGCGAAGGGACGATTTGACAGCGCAGGTCAGCCTGGAACCAATACGTGGAGGTCGGAGGTGATGCGGCCGGTCTCGCTACAATTTTAGAAAATAGCTTCCGGGCAATATGACGTCACGATTGGAGGCAGTAAAGACATATTTTTTCGCGAATTAATTTGTTTGTTGACGCAATTGCCTACTTGTCTGGAACATCTGCCACAAATAGCTGACTAACTCGGTCAATTAAACCAAAGCGTTTCCCGTCAATAATCACCAGATTAATATCAACTTCCGGAGTTTTTTTCATTTCCGAAATCAGACGCTGCGTGTAATCTTCAAGAGACTCTAGCCAATGCTAATCTTGTGAAAGCCGCCATTAGAAGTTCAATTTTTTAGCAGCTCTTCGCCTGACTGCCTTGCGGTGCTTGATTGAGAAACAAGTAATTACCGTTTAACTACAAGTTCACCTATTGCATCATCTTAATTCGGAGCAAGAGCACCAGCTGGTGCTCATAACTAGAACTCTAAGTAAAGTTCTATTTTATTTAAATCCACCAACTAAAAGAGCCTATCTCCAATATCATACCTCCAATATTCACGAGTTCACCAATATATTCTTAAAAGTATGTATACTGTTCAAGAACTCTTCAAAGTGCTAAAATAAAATAAATAAAAAGCGTAATAAATTTTCTGTGGCAATCCGGTCCTGCTTAATGGAATCTGCATACCTATTTACGGGTAATCGCATTTTAATGTACCATCGACACCACTTAATTTATTCATTGCGGGCTCCATAATTAATGCGAGTAGGAATCACCGGCTGACCAGGTAACATAACTCTAAATGATTTCAGTTTCCTTTCACTTTGACACAGATCCCTGATGATCTCCCTGCTTGTAAGATTTTGATTTGCTTATTGCCTGTTGTTTGTTGTTTATTGTTTATGAATAAATTATTGATTTTATTAACATAGAAAGATCGCGGAGATGATAATTTATAATACGCAAGTGAACAGAGTGGACTTTCCTACCTTTTAAGAGCACCGGCACCGGCACCAGTTTGATGCTGATAAGTGAATTGTAAAATTTGTAAATAAATAAATATTCAATTATTTATCGAATGAAATGCAATGCAATGCAATGCAACGAAATGAAATGATTACAAAAGTGTTCTTTGAATTTTTTTAATGCAATCATCGATGATAGAAATTCTTTTCTTTTATGTAATCCAGTCGCTCGCTCAGTATCGCTCTCTGTTCTCTCATAATTTATAATAAGCAATTTTGTTACAGAACAGTCTCAGGATACATCCACTTCTTTTATGACTCGATAAAATAAATTAGTAATTACCTAAGATGGGTATATAATATAGTATAAGAAAGGTAACGAGTATAATAATTCTTACATAATATGAAGATAAATTGGTTTATTTATAATAGCTACTAGATGGAGATGAAAGGACGTTTCGCTATGTCATCCTCATCTGAATATTACATACTACTCCCATCACTTGAACCTAATAATTGCATAGATATATACATCAGGCTTACAAACAATTCGATCTTAGAGTTATTTAAGTGAATCTGACAACTTAGCATAACAAAACAAGTGCGTTCATATTAATTTTCAGATGTTTATAACTTTATTAGAATACTGACGTAAATGTTAAACAACAATTAACTTGAAGACTATTGAAAAATTCTTCTTCTTGTAATGCTAAGAGGTTATTGAAGTCATCTCCAAGAGGGCATTGAATCCTTCATCCTAATCTGACCCAACAATAATTACAAAAAAATGATTCCCCAAGACTTGCAACAAACCCAGGAATATGTATAAACAATTTCCCCAATTTCTCCAAATTTTTCATGATTTTTTTTTAATTTTTCGATAAAAGTGACAACATATGCGAGACGAATCGAAGCCAAGCCTTCAAAGTATATGTTAAAGAAAAAAACTTGAAGTTCACGATGTAGAAAATACAGGAAGATACAAATGGGGGACGCGGGAAACAGTCCGAATGACCTGTCGAAATTTATCCCGATTTTGACAGTTCTTCCAACGTTTAAGGTAAAAAATTATATCTACTTTTGTTGTAAGTAATTAACGTCTCTTCCCACTGTTTTTTTATTTTTTCGATCGGTCAAAAAAAATCTAAAAAATTCGAAATCATGAAAAAAATGATAGGTAAGCGGCGAAAAATGATAGATGCGCAGCTAAAATTTTTTTGCCGCTCACCAAATTTTTTTTTCGAAAAACGCTCTCTACAAAGTTTGTACGTCTATCCTTTTCCTAAGTAACTGTACAAAGAGAATCTTTCCGCTATGTACCGTTACCGAGAAAAAACCCTATCGGTGCAACTTTCAGACACTTATTAGAGTGTTTCCTATGATCTTCGGGAAAACCCCTAAATTCCCCCCAAAAAATACATTTTCCGGTAACGGATCCCGCTCATTTTCAATAGGTATCGTGAGACCGTGCGCCCCTTCAATCGAGCCAATATTCAACTTTCTACGACGCAAAATGGCGACTTGGCGAAAAAAAGTGTTTCCTAACAAAACGCACAGACACACAGACCGAGCGACACCACTTTTTGGGCGTGTAGTCTGCGTATAATACCGAGAATCGGCTTCGCCGGTCGCTGAATAAGCTACTTTAACAATCGCATCATACATATGACTGAGCTCTTGTGTCCCTCATCAAACTTTTGATCCAAAACTTCAGCAAAAAGCCCTCCTCAATTTCTGGGGCGGTAGGTGTTTTCGCGTGCCTTCTTCCAATTCTTATCTTCCATAAACTGTAACTACCTCCTTCAAAATGACCAAAATAGTCTTCAATGTCAAAAAAGTTCGAAAACCCTTTTATGCCTCAATACTAACGAATCTTCTGGTCTGGATGACATATATCTTCCCACTGTCTTGAAAAAGTGTTCCTAAAACTTTCACTCATCCTTACTGACCAACATTCTAAAATATCTGGAAAACTATACACTATTCCACGAGAGATCATTCAGATCATTAAAGGTACATCCGATCAATGATGGTGTACCTCAAGGCAACATTCTGGCACCAAAATTAATAATCTAGCTCTCAATCCATTAGTTTCACTTCCATATCTATTTCATTTCAGAATAATAAATTGACGAAAAATTCATTAAAAAAAAATTAATAGCAAGTTTATGAATCCTGTCGGATTAGTTCAGACCTTCAGGGGTAGTTTTTGTGTAACAATAAAAAAAAAATTTTAAATGTTATCTCATGGTTATTTTTAGAGTTTCATTCGTGTTTATGTGAGATTAGAGAAAGGCGAGCATTTCATTTAAAGGAAGTTTTTCCTCAACCCTTCGGGACGCGATTATTTTACCCAGATAAAAACATTGGTTGAAGTTTCAGGGCTCTAATTCAAACTGATTCGGGATAAACCGAGTTTTTATACTTTACTGCGTTCATCCTCAATAATGAGAAGAGTAGGGATCTGCAAATATAAATAATATTTGTATAACTGACGATTCCTTACACTATTTTAAATTGTTGTGTTCCTTTATATTTTATATTTAAAAATAAAGATATCTTATTCGTGTAACGAAAGAGGGAGTAGGGAGTGGTTAATAAGGATATTATAAATTTACTTATTTAAAAAAAGACCTCTAGAGTCTAAATTTACATATCCAGAAGGATGAGTACATACGTATCCAACTCCAATTCCAGGAGTTAATAACAAAGCTCCTGTTGATCTCTCGCGACTCCTCGCCTCGTGTCTATACATACGCTAATTCCGCATCCCCTCAACTGAAACGGGAGTTTTATTTGGGAAGTCTTCATTTGCACACAACTCGCAGCAACACACTCCAATGTTACTTTAATTCCAAGAAGCGGGGCTCCGTTTTCGCTTCCCTTTACGAAACTCCGGCCAAACTGCGAGTCCTGGCGAAATTGCAATTCTGTTTGTGCATCTTCCGAGTATACTCGGCTGGCTGGTTAATGTGCCAAGCTTTTCATGCCCGCCTCTCCGAGGAGTTAATTCCCATGCAGATTACTGGCAATCAAGATCGTTAGTGTTAGTGTTAGTGTTGGTGTGTTAGTGTTACCGTGACTGCAATTGCAAGAGATTAGGTGATAAACTTTGCTTGGGCGTCTGGGTGGAATTATTTCACCTTAATACGTGGAAAATTGCATTCAAATTCACGTAATTATTCATTAAAGCAATTGCCTATGATTACGAGGAGTGAGGGGGATAGTAATGAGCGTTGAAAGATCTAAAATTATGATTACAACAATGAAATTAGGGATACTTTAATTGAACAATCCTGAAAAGTAATGATCATTTTCATATTTGCGGCAATAAAATATCAGATAAACTCTGCCGTTAGAATTTGGATCTACAAACGGGAATAATGAAATTACAAGAGCCGACTAGAATTCACAAGTGGGAATCATGAAGAAGTGCCTTAAGAAGCAATTTTTGCCAGTAAAATATCTTCGAAATAGACTAGCAAGGTCTCTCCCTGATCCCTGATCCCCGACTAAGTGCTTTGCAAAAGTTATTTTTTACAGGAATGGGTACCTCCAGAATACAATGGATAAGAGCAAGGCATGGGTGTTCTTTCTCGGACACACTGGTTTGGCTTCCCCCAGGTGCTTCAGGTGCCACTTGGAGGAACCTCATGCCTATGGCGTGGATCGAAAAGAGTAAAACTTCAGAAAATATCGTCTCACTTTTCTCTCTCTCTTTTTTCCACGCCTCTTCAGAAAAATACCTACAGGTAGATTCGTGGGATACCCTCCTAGGGTTCTCTATTCACCCCATCCTTCCTTATTATTTTTCTCTTCACTCTCTCAGAATGCCTCACTACTACGTTAATGGGATTTGTGGTAGGAAAATGTTCCGTCCGAGCCGTGCAACTGAATGAGCCTACCATGATGGAAGTCGGTGAAGAGAAGATGAAAATACAGCGTTCGGAGACTACGGGGTAGTTACCTATGAGAAACCGCAGTCCTCCGTCATTAAAAGTGACTTGCCGTTTGCAATCCTCCACTAAATATGAGAGCTGCCCGTTGACCACACGCTTTAGGTGGAGGACGATTGTTACGCGCCTTCTTCTTCTCCTTACATGCCTGATGTTGTATGGTCAAATTATGGCATACGAAGCGGGTTGGATGGATAAAGGTAAAGGTAGGTAAGCCCTGAGAGAGACTCCAGGCATAGTGTTTTGTTACGGGGTGGAAACATCATATCATCACACGCTTAACCCCCTCTCACTCTCTCTCTCTCTCTCTCTCTCTCTCTCTCTCTCTCTCTCTCTCGCTGAGATCAAACCAAGGTACAATCCAGAACAAACGTGGTCAGCTCGCTATTCTGGGCTCTGACAATTTTTGCTTCCCCTAGCGTCTTGCGGCGCGTGTAAGTAGGGTAGAATCGTGCAGGGCGAATTTTTACTGAAGTTTGGACACTCACAGAGCCGTCTGTCCGGTTTGACAAGGTCGTGGCTAAGGAGACACTCCACCGAGGTACACCTATGCCCGCCGTCGCAGTGGGTGAGGTATTAGAGATGACAAAATGACGGAACCAGGGTCCTCTAGATCGACAATAATATCCTTAAATTCCTAGCAATGTGGTCAAGTAGCCCTGTTTTTATTGCCGAATTGGAGTTCTCTCCCAATCTAACCCGATGCAATGAAGCAGATTAGAGTTCAAGAGATGTCTCTCTCTTTCTCTCTCTCCTTCACTTTCACACACATACAACCACACAGGAAAACTTGGTCCGTCGTTCCTGATAAACTTGCCCCGACGAAAAAGAGATGAGTAGAGTCGTGCCCTTTTTTCCAGGTGTCAGGGAGGAGTCTAAGTACTCCATTTCATTACCCAACTTATGAACCCACGCCCGAACGCCCCCTGCTCTTTCACCCATCCTCTCCTAGAGTTCTTCTTCGGTAAGTCAGACTTTGTACTTTCTTATATGGGGTGTCTTAAATGAGTCACGGATGTTTGGTTACTCCCGCCGTGTGGACCAGCGATGTCAACAAGCATGGACAACTCATATGACTCTGAGGCGTTAATACGTCTTCCTTGATCCCTTGTTATACCGTCGGAAGAGTAGAGCTCCCGGCCAGGGTTTCACTTCACTCCTAGCGAGGGAAAGAGGTCGAGGAAAACACGTCGTTTTCCACTTTTAACACATCTGCCTCTTGATCGCGCTCCTCTCTTCTCCTGTTTTGTTTGGGAGACGCGAGTTCGTGTCTGTATGGGTCCTACCTCTGGCCAGTGCACGCTGCCATCTGATGGGTTCTGGAGGTTGACCGGCCGCTGGGCTTCCAACAGCTGCCCCAACCTCTGAAAATTTCTTTTTTCTCATTGTTAGCTGCCCTAAATTTCCCCTACTCAAGCTAAGCGCTAAGGGGAGAAGGAGTTTCCCCAGTAGTAGTAATGATTACTAGTTTCAATGGTAAAAACTTACTCGACATTGTTGCCACCATAACAAAATGGTATCTAAAAGTGGGAATGAGAGGAATGTCTGACGAAGTGACTTTTTCTCCTCGCGTTGCTGCAATGAAATGAAGAGAAACTGAATTCATGCAGTTTCTTGTAGTGTGAAGACTGGGATCCGCAAGCGGGAGTAATCATTTTCTACTGAAGTCGTCTTTTAGAAGTGAAGTCTTGAAAATGACGGCCATTATTACTTTTAATGGTAAAACAGTACCTTCGAGATAGTTGCCATTATGAGTAAATGGGATCTACGAACGAAAATGATCCTTGAAAAAAGTTCCTTGACGAAGTTATTTTTATTCCTTACCTCTAGGAATGAAATGGAGGGAAACCTTAAGAATTTATTATACTGTTACGGATTTCCTAACCGTAGGCTCGACGGATAATTGAGAAACACAAATTTACTGTGTAATTTATTTATTTAATGTCCACAATAATTTCAGATTACAATGTCACAAATACCACTACTTCTTATAACAACTTTACTTGGTCTATAACACTTTACTACTACTTCACTAGTCACTAGGAATACCGCACTGTTCTATATCGCCACTAGTCGCTTGGTTCTTTCGCTTGTTTCTTCGCACACTGCTAGACTAAAACTGCCTCAGTTCACTTGCCTGCTGGCTATTTATAGGAATAGGACATCCCTACCTCTGGAAGTAGCTTCTGGAGGATTTGCGGACGGCTCGCTTCTATTTCCCGAACAAATCCAAGAGAAAGATCTCGAGAATATTCCCTTCCTAGATCTTCGGCTCCCAGACACTCAAACATCCATTTCTGGAACTTCTCCACAGGAAATGACCAGAATTTTCCATTCATTTCCCGTGGTTTTCAACGAGATCATTCCGTCGGGGTATCAGGGTTCCAGAAGTGTACAGGACGTCAGCTGTTGTTGTCGCTTACTGGTGGGCGCGTCCGGCTTGACCCCTCCACCACGCGCCCCGGTCAGCACAGAACGCTGGGGGCCGTCGCCTGTCGATACTCATGGCTACCGTTGCTCTGTCTCGCCCACTTTCTAATACAGAATGCAGTCTTTTATTTATTCGTAACAATACTGTTAAGAGAGATCTATGAGCAGGAATAATTATTATGAGTTCCCTCATCATTTTTTTTCAAACGAAACGATGTGAGAAACGGCTTTAATGATAAATTTCTTCATCGAGCTGACTTTTAACCCTCTATAAGATAAGAGCAATGACAACAATTATTATTCTGGCAATATAAGAAGCTTAGGGAATAAGAGTTGAGTCACAAGATTCTTATACCTACAAGAAAGAGTCCAATATATTGCAAAGAAGTGAATGCAATAACGGATTCTTGGACGTGCCGACATAGAAATTCTTTTCAGACATTCTGGTGTGTTATTTAAATAATCCTCCTGCATTAACGTCTTGTCAACTAAAACATAAGCCCTGCTGATTTATAAGAAGGGTATTAAGTGAAACGAGCGTATTTTCTAGCGTAGGTGATAAATATAAATTGGGTGAAATAAAAATAAATCATGCCATTATTTTTTTCCCTGAAACATCTAATACCGCGCGAATTATCCTGAAAAAGTCCTACTCTACGTGATCTATTTACCGGAGCCGGAGCTTTAACTACTGTTTTTCGTGACTTGAAGTTATGATTTGCAGTGAATTATAACTTTTGACGAATCAGTGCTGGGAAATTAGTCGTATGATGAGTGACTTTCTCATTCTTAGCAGCTCTTTAGATTTTCCTCCTTTGTATTTGTTGCGAAAGTTTTAACGATTATAATTTTTTTCCAAAGGAGATTTTTTTACTTAGAAGACTTCCAGAGCAAGCTTTGAACACTTATTACTGTATAACCAAAAGCTAAAAAATTACAGAGCCTCTTTACTGAATTCCACGCTTCAGCAGCGAGGAATATAATGAAACTTCAGTGACGTGCGATGATAAATGGAATTACTACTCCTACCTGGGGGTGATCGTAATTCTAAATTCGGTAAAAAAGCGACGTCATCGTAAATGTTAAATAAATAAATAAATTTCAATAAAGCGTGTATACTCATGCCGTTTGCATATCCTCATTTCGTAACATTTTTCATTGATAATCAAGATTTATGAGTGGTTTTTATGGTACCCAACAACAGCAACCTTTCACCTCCGATCATTTATCCAAATTAGACTTTTTACTGGAACTGAAACTGTTCGAATAGAATAGATTCGAGCCGGAACACTCGTTCGGTAACGATGAACTATTTAGCGAGGAGGTTGAAGGGGATGTTTTTAACGTTTTCTGCTCACGCATCGAATTTGAAAGACTTGGCAATTTCCCCAGAATATCAATCAACGGAGTGAACACAATCCGGTCCAGCGAACATGATTAAAGGGCTTATACATAAAGTGCTAACTTTGGCTTATTTGATTCAGCGATAAACCGGAGTTTATGCTCTGGAGAATTAAAGATGATTTCTAAACACAGCAGCGGCCGACACCAATTCCTGTCATTTATCAAAGCCTTGCATGAGCCCGCAGTAGCACAGAGTTTAAATTGGTTTATTCGGGAGGGACCGGGAGGTCGGGGGCTGTTTTAGTATCACGTCCCCACATTTTGACCGCTTTTAAAGTGGTTTTTGATTGTTCGGACAATATTTGTTTCCAGATATTTGAATTTTTATTAACCTGCACCACCATGTTTCATGTTGGGGGGTTTCGGCAGACGGGAGGGGGTGAGCGAATCGATAAATTTAACAGCAACAAACATATTTCATCAGATTATCTTATCAAGCTTTAATCTCTAAAATGTGTCGATAGTTTCGATAATTTTAAGGGAATATAATTTTTGAGTTACAGATTTTTTAAAACCGCCGTGAATTTTACATACCAGGTGATTTTTTTAAAAACTTGTCACGCCCCGAATTAATAGAAGTGTGATATCAAGATGAAAATACTGAAACAGGTCAATTTTATAATTTGATTTACTTCCTATTGATGTAAAAAAATTTATAAAAGGCGTTTCTTGGCTCAGTAATGACATTGTTTTTTTTTTGCAGTTTTATGCCCGTATTCACAAACGATAATTTCCTAAATAATTACGTAATCAATTATCCCCATCTCATTCTATTGCGAAAAAACTGCATATCTCCATCTCACTCATTTAATTAATTACGTAATTATTTAGGAAATTATCGTTTGTGAATACGGGCATTAATCGAATAGATTATGAGTTATAACCAAATGAAAATTGCAGTTTGTAACGAAATCCGAGGCTTTCGTTGATAATTATTATTTATTTCATTCTTAGAGGGGTTTATCTGGAATGATACAGTTTTCACGACAGTGATTAGCAGGTTATCTCCACCAGCACCGGCTATATAAAGAGCACCAGCTGAAGACTCGACAGAGCATCGTGAGGAATTGACTTACGAACAACTCTCTCTCCTAGGTGAACTGAGCCTGGAGATCAGCTGGGGCATGTAATGAGTGCCCCGATGGATATAGGAGGTCGATTAATTGAATTGACCGAACCGTAATACAACATCGGAATCGCAACCAGAGTGCAGTGAGCTCTGGTAGGCGACCGATCAGGATACGTAATCAGCCGGCGCTGCATTGAGGCGCCGGCAGACCCCTTCATTCCCTAATAGCCGCCCCGAGGTTGTAGTGAAACATCGGGAGCGGTTTTTGTTTCAGATCGTATCGAAGACGATAACAAGAGAGCAGCCAATAGTAACAGTATACGTCCCGGCGCGGCTATCTGGAGCCAATAAGACCACTTTGCAAAATGAGAGCCGGCCCACTCTAACACTCATCGGTCTGGACAGAATCAAGGATACAGGACAAGTAGTTTAACCAATGTTGATATAATTACGATATATGTAAATACGGTAGTTTGTTAATAAATGTCATAAATTTTAATCGACTTGTCAAGGGTACAAAGGGGCAATTATCCATTCCTGGGAACTCACCTCTACCCACAGAAAAATCCCGTTACAAGTTTTTCATTTTAAAAGCGCTGTACATCGATAACGGCTCAAGATGTCGGAAAACGACTTACGTGTCCTTGTTTTAACTTTTTATGTACTATGAAAAATCTGATTATTTTCATCACCCTGTATAAAAATTTCAAGTATACTGTGTATTTCATGATACTTGAAAAGTTAAGATAGGGACATGTAAGCCGTTTTGCGATATTTGGAGCCGTTTCCGATGTACACTGCTTTCAAAATGAAAACCTGCGATTTTCACTTGTTTATAACTCATAGCCTACTCAATTTAAACTGCAACTATAAAAACCCTTCTTACTGGATTTTCTCAGTTATTGAGCCACGGAACAGCCTGTATAATTTTTTTACGTCAGTAGAAGGTAAATAAAATTATAAAATTGACCCGTTTCGTTTTTTTTTTAGATCATACTTCTATAAATTCGGGGGGGGGGGGGTTGGTTGACAAGTTTAAAAAAAAATCACCTGATATATCAAATCTATCCAAAAAAGAATGCAATCTATCAGGTTTCGATTTTCCTACATATAATCGATGTAGCTATTCTCATTTGAATCGACTTTAAAAGATATTTCTTTCGAAGTTCCCTGTTCTTATGTAACGCATTAGTGGCGAAAGTCTATCTACGCGTATTTTAATGTCAAAATGAAAAAAAAAATTATCGGGCAAAAATTGTTAACATCCTTACAACCTTTCCCAAAACAACATCGTGTTTAAATTCACGGACCTAGATCAGTTGCGATCTCGCGATTGCGATATGACCTGGCGTGCATCGCACATACCAAAAGCGATAATCTAGAAAGAAAAGAGAAGAGAAATAAGTTTTGAATAGGATAGGTCAGAAATTACATAATGGTTCCTGATTCGTCAAGAGAGCCGTAGAGCGGACGCACGACAATGTAGAAGGTGAAGCGTCGAGGACAGACGGAGAGGAGGCGGCGAAGAAAGCGGGTCGCATTGAACCACAAGCCTCCCCTCCATAGTATCTGAATTTTCATCTACCTCTTATCTTCAAAACTAAAAGTTAAATCCTCTCTACTAAATTATCTTAACCACATTCGCGTCCGAGACCGAAGGGCCAACGAGTGTTCACCTCCGTTTCGAGAATTCACGTCTCTAAGATTTTCGCGATCGGCTACCATATTGCCGTTTGTTGAAAACGCTGTATCTAAATTGTAAATCACAAGTGTTACCGGAAATTAACCATTTTTGATTTAATTCATCCTCCTAGCCCCGATTAAATAAAACAACGAAAGGCGAATTTCGTACAAGCCTCATCCATTTGGTAAATTTATTTGAATCCTAACAACTTCACCTGTAAATATAGCTTTTATATTAAAAAAACCCTTCTAGTAGAAATGGTGAAGTTTTTATCTGGCAAGACAGTTCGAGTAAATTAGTGTCTACCTACCTCCATTTTCTTTTTACAAGTTTTGAACTATCAGAAACGAAGAAAAGAGGTTTTAGTCGACTTAGCAGAAACTCATTGACAACTGCTCACCCTGTTAAAATATCAAACAGTTGGAAAAGAAATAAGTTAAGCAACCTACGTGGGTTTTTTTTCTAACACTTGAAATCAAATTTTAAAACAATTGGAAAAGAACTAAAATTTTGCGCAACGTGTATTTTTTTCCAATACTCTGCTCTGATGATAATAAGGAAGCGCTTGGCAAAATTCGACCACCGATTGCAACGAAATACCTCATTATAAAGGGTTTTAAACTTCCTTTGATTTTATGAAGCTCAGAAACACAGAATGATCAAACTGCTGATAATACACCCAAAAAAAATTAAATAATCGGCCAATAACTTTCAAATTCGAATCTAAAGGATAAAAAGTTATGTAGACAATAAAAAAAACCCGTGCTTCGGTTGGGAATAGAAAAAACTAAGGTAAAATTGAAACAAAATATTATTGCCATCTTTTGACAAAGAGAGACAGAGAAAGAGTTATTGCCTAATAATTGATGTTGTGTATAATTAGAAAATCCTGAACTAAAATTAGATCACTCGAGCAAGCTACGCGAGATAAATAATGCATTTGCCTTCAAAATATGTATGTATTACAGACTCAGTAGTCATAACCATGTGTTCCACCACCACCACTGACATGCCATCCAATGCTTGATGGGACGTTATTTGAATACAAATTTAGACTTCTTCCGTGAAATGCAAGGAATTTAGAAGGAGCTGAAAAAGTAGTTAGTCTATTTTTCTTTAAAGCTTTACATTTGATTTGAACCCTTCCACTCGGGGTAATATACCTAATTAAAAATTTCCCGATGACATAACACAAACACATTATTATTATTATCAATTTTCCTCCAGTATTTAATGATATGAATAATCGTCAGCACAGCTACAAGATTAAAGGGCTGTGATTCCCCAGATACTCAGCATTCATGACCGAAATAGCCGGGAACGTGGGGGCACGAAGAACAATAATAACATAATCGTGTCTGCAACACAGAAAGGCGTTTGCTCGTATACACGTAAACTCGCTTTTACATAACGTATCCCAGTCGTTAAAACAGTTAAATTACACAAATTACACTCTGTATAAATGAAAGCGGATGTGTTCCTGACAGTTGAATTTCGTTTTTAATTGATCAACTACATTAATTTAAAAACTTAATGAAGCTACAGAAATTTTCACTTATCCGCGTACCATGCCGATATGAATATTATTTTGTTGATTAGGCGAGAGCTAAAATGCTAAACATTCGCAATCTTCATAATTAATTATATCTGGATCAAACGAGCTGTGCGTGTGGGCCCGGAAAATTGTATAATTTCCCTGGAAACATTACAATTTTCATCCACTCCCTTATACCCTTTCTGTATCTACCTATATAATGCATATACGTCTGTCGTTCTGGGACAAAAATTTGATGAAGCTAACCACGCAGGGGAGAAAATAGCAACTTTATAATGGAATTGGGATGCAAGACAACAGAGGTGGACCGAGCGGATCATAAAGTGGAGACCTAGATAGGATGCCCTAAGAAATAGAGGACGACCACCAACGAGATGGTCTGATGATATCAGGCGGATAATAACGTGGAAGCAATCTCGTGATGATGATGGTCTTGCATTTTTGGAACTGCAGGGTGTGAATCGCCAATTTTTTGATCAATCATTTTCAACATTTCAAGGTATCAAAAATGATTTGCGATGATTTTCTTCAAAACTGGTTTCTGTGGAGTTTTCTTTACTCTTCGTTCTCCACTTTTGATGTATCTGGACTGCAAACAAAAGGACAAAACGCTCACCGGTTGCAATAGCGGCACAACTCAAAAATACTTAAAATCGCACTAACTGTTGCATCAAATGTTAAATTTAATACTCTTCCTTGCAACAAGACTGGCACAACATTAGGTATCATAGATTTCCCGATATGGCGAATTTGTTTCAGCATTTTAACAATTTGTGCTTCTATAAGTCAGACCAATGTACATTTTCAGTATGCCACTGACTTTGTAGGAGGATGTCTTGTGGTGTACGTACAAAAGTGACACTTTTGACTTGTGCCGGTTTAGTACGAGTTTTATTATTTGATATAAATTTATTTATAAATTTTATAAAAATCTTTAAACTCAAATATCTCCAATATTACTATTTTTGAGTTGTGCCACTATTGCAGCCGGTGAGCGAAAAGTCCTTAAAATTGGAAGCAGAAGAGAAGAGTAAAGAAAAGGAAGAGACTTTCCTCATATAAACATGTCGGAGTAGAGTAAATCGACGTGGCTTTCTTGACAAGTTACAGGAAAACCCTATTTACACGTGAAGTTGGATATTTTAACATAAAAATCATAAAAATAAATTTCCCAATAATAGGTTTGACGAGATGTATTATTGTAGTTTCAAAAATGCAAAAAATTCGTCTAAAATACCACGAAACGAGTTTTTAGCAATACCCTATGTCCCCTTGGTTACTTTAAACATTTCAATTATCGATAAACGTTCATAAATTAACAAAATATCCAGTAAACGGTCAACCTCTTTCGTAAATTTCCGCAGTTTCATAGTAAATTTCATCTACCAGCCTCAAGAGACCGGAAAAAGTCAAGGCGAAAAGCAGTTCGGCTGATGTTCGATAGTAGCTAGGAGAATTAAAATCCAAAATGAGGCGGAGGGGATAAGTGTTGATTTGTTGCCAAAAAAGTTTTCATAAAATTGCGGGCTAAGAAACTGCCTAGTGCTAAAAAAATTCGAATCAGAAATTCGGTGGAACATATGAAGGGGGTGGGGGGGGGGGTTTGTAGGTACCTACAAAATTTTTAATTCAATGTGAATTAAAAAAATAGGGGTAGTTCATATCGAGTATTGAAAAACGTGGTATACAATATTAGTATATTCTGTAACAAGCTTATAATGAAAGCTATTATTATGAGCCTTGATCTGCGAGTTCCGTACACTGTTTTACCTATAAAACCTTTTTTCATAGAATATGAATATACATTCATGTATAATATGTACTCTCATTCTCAAGCATCAAAGTTCAATATCGCGCACTGGATGCATAAATAACTATTTATGCTTTCTATGAAATTTATTCTATTCTTGACTTGCCGCTTCACCGGTTTTATTATAATTTTTTCTCTCCATTGTATTTAATGACCTTTCTATAAAAATGCCAGTAAAAGAAAGAAAACTGCTTCAAACGTAGCTCGATCATTTCGTCGAAATAATTTGATCGAAAAAGGAAGACATATTCTCCCATTTATTCGAAATTCGTCTTGCTGCTTCGCGGGTTTTTTAATAAAATTATTGTCCTTTTTAATAAAAATGCCCTTTCTATAAAAATTCCACCTCGAATGCCACTAAAAGAAAGAAAACTGCTTCAAACGTAGCTCGATCATTTCGTCGAAATAATTTGATCGAAAAAGGAAGAAATATTCTCCCATTTATTCGAAATTCGTCTTGCTGCTTCGCGGTTTTTTCAATAAAATTATTGTCCTTTTTAATAAACATGCCCTTTCTATAAAAATGCCACCTCGAATGCCACTAAAAGAAAGAAAACTGCTTCAAACGTAGCTCGATCATTTCGTCGAAATAATTCGATCGAAAAAGGGAGAAATATTTTCCCATTTATTCGAAATTTGACTTGCTGCTTCGCGGTTTTCTAATAAAATTATTGTCCTTTTCAATAAACATGCCCTTTCAATAAAAATGCCACTAAAAGAAAGAAAACTGCTTCAAAC
This sequence comes from Malachius bipustulatus, assembly GCA_910589415.1. NCBI lineage: Eukaryota > Metazoa > Arthropoda > Insecta > Coleoptera > Melyridae > Malachius > Malachius bipustulatus. The sequence goes on from OU342634.1 coordinate 13,190,972, forward strand.
GTAGCTCGATCATTTCGTCGAAATAATTCGATCGAAAAAGAAGAAATATTCTCCCGTTTATTCGAAATTCGACTTGCTGCCTCGCGGTTCCTTTAATAAAATTATTGTCCTTTTTAATAAACATGCCCTTTCTATAAAAATGCCACTAAAAGAAAGAAAACTGCTTCAAACGTAGCTCGATCATTTCGTCGAAATAATTCGATCGAAAAAGGGAGAAATATTTTCCCATTTATTCGAAATTTGACTTGCTGCTTCGCGGTTTTCTAATAAAATTATTGTCCTTTTCAATAAACATGCCCTTTCAATAAAAATGCCACTAAAAGAAAGAAAACTGCTTCAAACGTAGCTCGATCATTTCGTCGAAATAATTCGATCGAAAAAGGGAGAAATATTTTCCCATTTATTCGAAATTCGATTTGCTGCTTCGCGGTTTTTTTAATAAAATTACATATTGTCGTTTTCAATAAACATGCCCTTTCTATAAAAATGCCACTAAAAGAAAGAAAACTGCTTCAAACGTAGCTCGATTATTTCGTCGAAATAATTTGATCGAAAAAGGAAGAAATATTCTCCCATTTATTCGAAATTCGTCTTGCTGCTTCGCGGGTTTTTTAATAAAATTATTGTCCTTTTTAATAAAAATGCCCTTTCTATAAAAATTCCACCTCGAATGCCACTAAAAGAAAGAAAACTGCTTCAAACGTAGCTCGATCATTTCGTCGAAATAATTTGATCGAAAAAGGAAGAAATATTCTCCCATTTATTCGAAATTCGTCTTGCTGCTTCGCGGTTTTTTCAATAAAATTATTGTCCTTTTTAATAAACATGCCCTTTCTATAAAAATGCCACCTCGAATGCCACTAAAAGAAAGAAAACTGCTTCAAACGTAGCTCGATCATTTCGTCGAAATAATTCGATCGAAAAAGGGAGAAATATTTTCCCATTTATTCGAAATTTGACTTGCTGCTTCGCGGTTTTCTAATAAAATTATTGTCCTTTTCAATAAACATGCCCTTTCAATAAAAATGCCACTAAAAGAAAGAAAACTGCTTCAAACGTAGCTCGATCATTTCGTCGAAATAATTCGATCGAAAAAGAAGAAATATTCTCCCGTTTATTCGAAATTCGACTTGCTGCCTCGCGGTTCCTTTAATAAAATTATTGTCCTTTTTAATAAACATGCCCTTTCTATAAAAATGCCACTAAAAGAAAGAAAACTGCTTCAAACGTAGCTCGATCATTTCGTCGAAATAATTCGATCGAAAAAGGGAGAAATATTTTCCCATTTATTCGAAATTTGACTTGCTGCTTCGCGGTTTTCTAATAAAATTATTGTCCTTTTCAATAAACATGCCCTTTCAATAAAAATGCCACTAAAAGAAAGAAAACTGCTTCAAACGTAGCTCGATCATTTCGTCGAAATAATTCGATCGAAAAAGGAAGAAATATTCTCCCATTTATTCGAAATTCGACTTGCTGCTTCGCGGTTTCTTTAATAAAATTATTGTCCTTTTAAATAAACATGCCCTTTCAATAAAAATGCCACTAAAAGAAAGAAAACTGCTTCAAACGTAGCTCGATCATTTCGTCGAAATAATTCGATCGAAAAAGGAAGAAATATTCTCCCATTTATTCGAAATTCGACTTGCTGCTTCGCGGTTTCTTTAATAAAATTATTGTCCTTTTTAATAAACATGCCCTTTCTATAAAAATGCCACTAAAAGAAAGAGAACTGCTTCAAACGTAGCTCGATCTCATTTCGTCGAAATAATTCGATCGAAAAAGGAAGAAATATTCTCCCATTTATTCGAAATTCGACTTGCTGCTTCGCGGTTTCTTTAATAAAATTATTGTCCTTTTTAATAAACATGCCCTTTCTATAAAAATGCCACTAAAAGAAAGAAAACTGCTTCAAACGTAGCTCGATCATTTCGTCGAAATAATTCGATCGAAAAAGGAAGAAATATTCTCCCATTTATTCGAAATTCGACTTGCTGCTTCGCGGTTTGTTTAATAAAATTATTGTCCTTTTTAATAAAAATGCCCTTTCTATAAAAATGCCACTAAAAGAAAGAAAACTGCTTCAAACGTAGCTCGATCATTTCGTCGAAATAATTCGATCGAAAAAGGAAGAAATACTCTCCCATTTATTAGAAATTTGACTTCCCGCTTCGCGGGTTTTTTAATAAAATTATTGTCCTTTTTAATAAACATGCCCTTTCTATAAAAATGCCACTAAAGAAAGAAAACTACTACAAACGTGTAGCTCGATCATTTCGTCGAAATAATTTCATCGAAAAAGGGAGAACTATTTCTTCCAAATTTGACTCTAGTAGGAAACTGCGGTAATTTGCTAAAGAGGTTGACCGTTTACTATGGGTATGTTGTTAATATATGAAGGTTTATTGATAACAATTGAAAAGTTTAAAGTAACCAAGGGGACATGGAGTATTATTATACCGATATACTTTTTCCCAGGCAACTTATATGTTTTGCAGCAGGTTTTGTGCAGGCAACCTTGGTGCAGAGCTTTCAACATACGTCATTTATGCGTCCACCTGATGACAATATGGTGACAATATATCACATACCCCGCCTGACTGCCGGGGTATGTGGCAGGGTGAGATTAGGATGGTTAAATTCTTCTTATATATCTCTCCCCTATAACACGGTGATTTCATTTTCTGTCCACCTCTAAAAAATTGTTACTGCGACTTTTCCTCTAATTAACAATTTGAAAAACCAATGTTTCGGCAGGATTTTCACAGGAAACTTTCCTTTTAACTAGAGCCTCAACGATCACTCATATTTTTCTCGTTCGTCCACCTTATGACGATTCTACAGCCGTTTCTTGGACTACAAACTACAAGAAACTTATTAGGTCTATTATTGTTCTTACATAAATAATTTCACTTGAGTGGTGATGGTGATAGTTTCAAATCCAGATCATTCTCTTCTGATCTGTATTGTTTCAATATAGCATTGGTCAGGATCAGGAAATCGGTGTATTGAAGAGATGTGGGAGTGGAATTTCTAGATCTATGTCTTCAGCTTGTGTAATTGTGTATAAATATAATGAACGAGAACTGGGCCTCTGCCTCTGTCGTAGACAGTCTATTAGACTCGATATTTCCGTGATAAATTATCATATCGCACAGCAAGAAACGTTCCTTAGAAGAACAATTGGGGCGAGGAGACCGTAATAAATCATTCTTACGAAATGGAACACCTGAAGCGTTGCGAAACTCCCTCCAATTTGTGTATGATTGGAAGTAATTATAATTATTATTCTTAACGTCCAAATTTAACGTTTCCATAATTGATGACAAATTGAATATTGTGAAGGGATCCCTCTAGCTTTGTCCGCAGACGATGGCAGAAGCGAAGAGACTTAGTATTGTTATTATTACTTGTAATAATATTTACACAAGACTGATATAAAGGTGTTGACTTTACACTACTTATATGAGACTTCTCTAAAGCTCGACAAACAAACCTAATGAGTATAATCGTTCTTAATTCTTTCAACAAATATGCTTTGTACTCGGTTTTTATTAGCGGCTCCTGATACTGCTAGGATACTGGTACAACACATAATATCTCTTAGTTATTGACATACATTTTATATTTTTAAATCAGCTTATATACCTATGCTTTAAAAATAATAATTCGTCTCGTTTCCTTGTCAGTCAGCTTTCCGCAGAAGAAAATTTATGTTACCTTTCTTAAAAAAAGTAAGCCCTGGAGATTTATAAGAAGGATATTAAACGAGCGACCTTATTTTCTACTAGCGTAGGTGCAATGTTATATAGAAGTCAAGGGTGAAGCAATCGTAAATCTTCTCACAATTCTTATTTCTGAAATTTCAAACGGCCTACGAGTTACCTACTCGGAAAAAGCCGATTTTTTTGTAGATATGAATTTCATTATAATTTTTTTTTTCCGAAAGTAGGTAATCTTTATTACACAAGTCAAGTTAGCCACGCTTCACACTTTCGGACAGACCAGGAAGATGGACTTTGAATAATTTTTAGATTTTTTTTTTCCCGTTATTTACGATTTAAAACTATTTGATTGTTTTTGTCGACAATAAAAATAATATTATGAAATTTCGCCCAATGAAAATCATTGTCCCTACAGTGAAAAAAATCGTAATTATTGAAACGACAAGGCCAGCCACGCTTTCGGCTAAGCATGACTAATCAACTGAAAAAACATTTTTACTGAAATTTTTTTCAAAAAAGTCGGAAACTTCATAATAATGGCTGGCCACGCTTTCAGTCACGGACATACTAAATTTAAAAATTCATTTTTGCTGAAATTTTGCTCAAAAAAGTCCTAAATTTTATAATAATGGCGAGCCACGCTTTCGGCCCAGTCGGCCACGAACGTAGGAAACTGAAGAAATCGTTTTTGCGGAAATTTTTCTCAAAAAAGTCCAAACTTCAAAATAATGGCGCAGTCACGCTTTCGGTCAGTCGACCACGAACTGAACTTACGAAGCTGAAAAAAATTGTTTTTGCATGAATTTTGCTCAAAAAAATCCGAAATTTCATAATAATGGCGAGCTACGCTTCCGGCCACGAACGTAAGAAAATTATTTTTGCTAAAAAAGTCTGAAATTTCATGTAAATGGCCATCAGCTACGATTTCGGTCACAGACTGAATCTGAAAATTTACTGAAAAAGGTTCGAAATGTTAGACTAATATTATTATCCAACAAAAACAAACCAAATATTTTCCATTTAAATTGTAAAGAACGAAAAAAAAATTTGCTGGAAATTATTCGAAGTCCCTCTCCCTGGCCGCAAGCGTGACTGACCAAATCGTGGCTGACCGAAGCGTGGCTAACTTGACTTGGGTATCTTTATTCCGCGGAATTTTCTAAAAATAATGATATCAAAAAAGTTTTACTGTGTAGGTACGAATATTATGACTACAGCTGGGTTGTTAACTGGACAATCAAAATCGAACGACATATATAAAATCAAATTTTAGACATAAAAGAGGGAACAAGTTTTTCCAAGATCAAGCCTAGTTAAAGAAATTTTTCCAAAAATGTAAAACTAAGAGACAATAAATAGGCAAATACACAATAAAAAGACAAAAAAAATACATTTTTTAGTAACTAGACAGCCAAAATCAATCGTCATGTATAAAATCGTATTTTAAGCATAAAAGAGAGAACAACTTTTTTCATTTTCTAGCCTCGTTTAGGAAATATCTCCAAAAATGTAAAACTAAGGCTGCTATGAATTTTTTTTTTGGTAACTGGACAGCAAAAGTGGAACCAAATTTTATAAAAACAAATTTTAGACATTAAAGAGAGAATAAGTTTTTTCAAGATCAAGTCTCGTTTAGGAAATATTTTTAAAAATGTAAAACTAAGGCTTTTAGGAAAAAATATTTTTTTAGTAACTGGGCAGTCAAAATCGAACGTCATGTACAAAATCGTCTTATAAGCATAAAAGAAAGAATAACTTTTTCGAAGATCAGGCCTCGTTTAGGAAATTATGCCAAAAATGTAAAACTAAGAGACAATAAATAGACAAATACACAATAAAAAGACAAAAAAGAATTTATTTTTAGTACCTAACTAGACAGCCAAAATCAAACGTTATGTATAAAATCGTATTTTAACATTTTCAGAATATCCAATAATTGTACCAAACACCCTGTATGTTTCCCTGCTATCTTGTTCTGCTTTCCACCTGGTTGAAAAATCTCAGAAATGATAATTTTTTTTTTAGATTTAGTTTTTCGGAAGTTCACCGACGTGGCTACAAAATTGAAATATAGTAAATATACCACGTGAATACTGAGTCTTTATAAATTATTGGCAAATTGCCCCGTAGGATTATGCGGAATACTAAAACATCTCTCCATATAGGGAAATTTTAAGTCTCTACTCTCCAGTGACTTGCCATAAATACCTATTTACTAAATTGTTGGTATTGTTACAAACAATCCCATTGAAACTTGGATCACAATTTAAAGAAAACTTAAAAATAAATAAATAAACCATGAGAATAATTTTTTCGAAACTTTATCCATAATTTGTAGAGTTTTCTAAAAGCAATAATACTAGAAAAGCTTTCCTAGTTACTCTGAAATTAAAGTTATGATTTTTTTTGCGGAGATTGCAAGAATAGAGCAAATGCTTTATTAAGGTAAAACCGATTTCCTCATAATGCTACTGGGAACGGTTAAAAGATCCATAAAAATTAATACCTTCAAAATCAAAAAAGATTGGGAAAATTTCGATCGATCATTTTGATCACAATGAAAGGGTAATTTAGGAAAAGAATTAAAAATGATTAAATATAATTTTTTGGCAACTTTACAGGGTCGCAAAGTTGAAAAAACCATGCAAAATGGATAATTTGGCTATGGCTTATAACAATTTTTTTCTCACTGATATGTTCTGAACTCATGAACTAAATCAACTGAATGACGAATGACATCAGCTTAATTGATTCCGGCTATTTTGGCGTGGTTCGTGGAGATTGTCAGTGAACACGAGCAGTGCATGGAAGCATCGCTTGCGTATAAATAACCGCTGATGATGACTATCGCAGTTGTAAAAGAACCGTTCGGAGAAAATATCCACGGACACGGTAAAACAGCCCGGAATCAATGATGATTTAATTTTTTTGCAAAACTAGCTCTTCTAAAAGGAAAGTTTTATTTTTTTACAACCTTTTTTCTTTACAAAAAAATCATAACTTGAAGACTAGAGGAGATATAATGGGGAAACAGCGGAAGACCCTTCGGTTTGATCACAATAAAAAGACAAATAGGGAAAAATATAAAAAACCAATAGATATAATGATACAAAGGATTTTTTTGTTTGGAGGACAATTTTCTAGATCCTTTATTCATATTTTATAAAAAATTTAAAGCAGTTTCCCGGTAAAACTCGGATTTAATTAAAGACCCTTAGAAATTCATAATTTTAGAGCCAAAAGAGACATGTAAAAGTTAGACCCATCGTTCTAATCACAATTAAATGACAATTTGGATAAAAATAAGATTTTTTATGAATTTAACACGGTCGCAAGTTGAAGGAACTAAGTTTATATTCCAAGTATGACGCGACTTATACTTTTTCTTCATTGGCAAAAAACTTAGTTAATCGCTTATCGTACCTAATTCTGTAAAGTTTTCTGAAAACAAAGACAAGAGAATCGTATTCTCGACTACTCTAAAACGGAAGTTATGAATTTCTTTCCCAGCAACTCGATAAAAACTACGATAAGACCGCTTTTCTCAGCACTTTTGTTATTGCAGTAAGTACATAAAAGATCATCTAACTCATGAAGTAGTAGAATCAAAAGGGAAGTCGTATAGTCCTAGTTTTAATCATAAAGTTAGATCAAAAAAAATAATAATAAAAATCGTCTAAAAAATTAAATTCTGAAAAGTTAGAATAATGTAAAAAAAAAAACCGTAAGGTTTATGTCAAAAACGCAGGGTTCTCACCACGGATAAATAAGGTCGAAACTTGAACTTTAATTGGAGAAATTCCAATTTACGTAGGTAGAGGTACTGAACTTCCTAGTCGCTTTAACACAAATTACTTCATTATTCATGTGCATGTTTCGGAGCAGGTAACGCGAAACATGAGAAACATTTATTCTGCTGTTGTTAAGTAATGTAGAGCATCCACAATGCGTCTGGCTAAACTTAATTATTCGGACGGGCGCTGTACGTAAAGTTGGAAGTTTTAACAGAAAAACACAAAAACAAGGTGAGTTATTTCTTGCGTTGATATCGAACAAGGGAACGAATTTTCAAGTGAATTTATTCGTCTGAAGTCGAACAAATAACGCTCTACAATATACGTAAAAACCAATTAATTGTGAACAAAAAATGCAATAAATCCAAGACATAATATCTAACAAATAATAAATAGTGAGAAACCAAAAATGAATGCAAAAATATTCGTAAGTGGTACATATTTACATACTTATATGTATACTACACGTAAATACAGTGCGCGAGAAAAGTAAGGAATGAATTCTCTAAGTTTGTAAAAAAAAACTTTATAAAAAATACAAAAACATGCGTCAATTGTTATTTTTAAGCTGATGTCATTCGGGAAAGTAGTTGCCACGTCCATTAAGTATAGCAAAACCCAAGTCGGTAGAATAAAAAAGTGATACATTCACAATTAAAGGCCAATGAAAGGCTAATTAATGCTCTAATGTTAGGGAACGCACATTTTTTCAAAAATGACTGTTCTGCTAGCTTAAACTTCAGCTGGCAGAACATGCGCCAAAAAGTGGTTTAAAAAAGTAAAATCGTAATTCCACTTGCGCAGTAATTAAAGGCTCATTAAAGGCTAATTAAATGCCCTAATTGAAAATTTCCATCTCCGCGCATATTTTCAAAAATGACTGTTCTGGTAGCTTAAAGTAAAGCTGGCAGAACATGCGCTAAAAAGATGTGCAAGAAAATAAAATCGTAATTCCACTTGAGCAGTAATTAAACGCTCATTAAAGGCTAACTTAATGCCTTAATTAAAAATTTCCAGCTCCGCGCAATTTTTTCAAAAATTACTGTTCTGCTAACTTAAACTTATGCTGGCAGAACAGACGCTAAAAACGGGGTTAAAAAAATAAAATCTAATTCCACTTGCGCAGTAATTAAAGGCCGATTAAAGGCTTATTAAATAGAAGTAGACAATTCGCCCCGTTGTTGGGGATGGATTTAAAAAAAAACGGAGAATTTACGATTTTATCATTTTAAACCACTTTTTAGCGCATGTTCTGCCAGCAGTTTAAGCTAGCAGAACAGTAATTTTTGAAAAAAGCGCGGAGCCTAAAATTTTAAATTAGATCATTTAATTAGCCTTGAATTGTCAATATATCATTTTTTTGATTCTACCGACTTTGCTCTTCCTACTTAATGGACGTGTACTTTGTTATCAACCCCCCACCTTGTCACCCCTAAGGGGTAGCAACCCCATCTTCGAAAAGAAATTATTAAAAAATTGTCATCGTTATTTTTCATTCGATTGAAACAATTTTGCTTCTGTTGTGTTCTGTATAAAAAAAATCTATCGATCAAGGCGCCGCAAGGGGTACACTTTTCCATTTGACTCTTCGAAGATGGGGTTGCTACCCCTTAGGGCTGACAAGGTGGGGGGTTGACAACTACTCTCCCGAACGACAGTTTAAAAATAAGACTTGACATGTTTTTGCATTTTTTCGAAATTTGTTTTTTTACAAAGTTAGAGAATTTATTCCTTACTTTTCTCGCGCCCTGTATATAAATCCATGTAGGTACGAATATTTATTCTGACAGGAAATGAATTTGCTTGCTTTCAAATCCAGACTTATATTGCATAAATGAACACTGCTTTTAGCAGCAGCAGAGTTGTTGGTTTTGTCTGGAGTTGCTTGAATTCGATTAAGAACTCCAACTTTAAAGGGAACGAAGTTAACGGGAACTATTAAAAATTCGACGCCTCTTTCGCTGAAGTGGTTCGGGTAGGATAATTTGAGTTTTTGTCATGAAAATTAAAAAACACCTAAATCCACAAAACCAGGAATGTCTCCAAGAAAAACAATAATGCTTTCTGAACGACACACTTACTCTAACTTCAGAAAGCATTATTGTTTTTCAACAATCGGATTGCTGTATTGATTGATATTGATATTGATATTGAGAGTGTCAGATGCGCTGCGACCTATTAAGATCTATTGTGCCCCCTCTTCTCTGCTTCTTTGGAGTATATTCCCTTCATTGAAGCAGCCTCTCCAACTCCGTTTCCCTTAGGAATTTCAGGATTTGAAGAGGATCAAGGCCGGGCAAAGCCCCCCCGTTGAGCTGGTGTTGGTCCAGAACATCGTTTCTTTCACGTTCTAGGGCTTCGCAGTGCATCAATAGGTGACGAGCAGTCTCGTTTTCTTCCCTGCAGAGTCTGCAAACGCCATCTTTTTCTATACCAAGTTTCCTCAGGTGTTCATTGAGCTTGCAATGACCTGTTAGGAATCCTGTTAGCATTCTGAGACTTCCTTTGTTGAGGGTCAGGAGTTTCCTTGACCTTTCTCGGTTAAAGTTCCCGAGGAGCTCCTTGGATTGTCTCAATCCTGAGAGGTTATTCCAATGGATTTCTCTCAGTTTTTCTTCTTCCTTACGAAGTTCTGCCTTGAAGAACGTGTCTTCAAGGCTACAGAATGGTTCTGGTCCTATAAAGGGTGTCGATGCTCCTTTTCTTGCCAATGAGTGGGCACGTTCTTTCCCTCAATCCCAGTGTGTCCTGGTATCCATTTGAGGTGAATTTTGTTCTCTCTGCCTAGTTTATTGAGTTTTTGTAGGCAGTTCCATGCCATTTTTGAGCTGATGATAGGAGAGCTCAGCGTCTTTATGGCTGCTTGACTGTCTGTCAGTATTGCTATTTCCCTATTTTTATAGTTTCTGTCGAGGTTTATTTGGGCGCATACTTCTATTGCGTACTACAGTTCCGCTTGAAGTATGCTTGGGGATGTTCCCATCGGCTCGGAGTAGTTGGTGCCTGGCCCATATACTCCTGCCCCAGTTCCCTCGGTGGCCTTTGAGCCGTCTGTGTACCATCTTATTGTACCTTCTTTGAAAGTGTGAATGGATGTGTTGCTCCATTCTTCTTTCGTAGACAGTTCCATGATGAAGTTTCTCTTGAAGCTGAATTTCTTGACAGTTTTGTCTTTTGGCATTATCAGGAGGTTTTTACAGATGTTCAGGGGTTGATTCCCCTCGGTCCGTAGTCCCCCCCTGATCCCCATTCTTGACATTCTGAGTTGAGCCTCTGCGGCACTTCTCTCAATCACTAAGTGCAGTGGTGTGAGATCTAGAATTACTTCCAACGCTGCTGTTGGGCATGTTCTCATTGCTCCTGTGATGCAGAGGCATGTAAGTCTCTGGATCTTCTCGAGTGTTTTCCTCGCTGTTATTAGCTTGGTCCTCTTGTACCAGACGACCGCTCCGTATGTGATGATGGGTCTCACTAGCATGGTGTACATCCAGCGTAAAATGGATGGGTTACAACCCCATGCATTCCCCGCCATTCTCCTGCACACCATGAGTACGGATGTGGCCTTACTTACTGTTGCACTTAAGTGCTTGTTCCACATTAGCTTCTTATCCAGTGTTATTCCCAGATATTTTACTTCTTCCTTCCATTCTAACTCGACTCCATTCAAGTCGATGGTTTTGAGGTTTGGAAGCTTGTTTTTTCTTGTGAATGGTATCAGTGTAGTTTTTGTAGGATTGATGTTGAGTCCTATTTCCTGGCACCACTTCAAGGTTATCTTTAACCCCCTCTGTACTATGTCGCAGAGTGTTCCTTCAAATTTTCCTCTGGCCATGATGATGATGTCATCGGCATACCCGATGCAGGTAATGCCGTTCTCGGTGAGTAACCCGAGGAGCTCGTCTACTACCAGGCTCCATAGGAGGGGGGATAACACCCCTCCTTGTGGGCATCCTTTTGTTGTTTTCACCTGGATGGTGTCATCGCCCACTTTGGTTCCAATTATTCTTGTGGACAGCATTTGTTGAATCCAATGGAATGTTGTGCTGTTTATGCCTTTTTTAGTTAGGGCTTTCTTGATAGCATCGCAAGAGGATTGCTGTAATTGATATAATAATTTATTATTATTCAATTTGTTTCATGTCTCCAAGAAAAAAAAAACAGGAGAAAGAAAAACTGGAGTAAGTCGAATTGCTCTTATTTTGGGTCAACTTTCTAAACAAGCTGAGTCTAAGCTCAGTTTTTCATGCGAGTTGCGCGCAGCAAGAAATATAATATTAATCGATTTTTTCAAGGATATAATTATTATAAAATAAACCACTTCGAATGATATTTTTCCAGACATTTCAGCCCGATTGAAGAATAAAAACAGCTCAAACGATAATCATAATAATGAAAAAGTAATCTTACGACGCAATACAGCGAACCCTCTCTTTTAAAATGTAAAGTTGGGAGTTGCACCGAAGCTGGTGCGCTATTAAATCGTCATGAAGTTGACGATCGATCCGGTAATATCTGGGAAATATTGGTTCGCTTTAAGGGTTCAACGTTGATGGATTTTTTATTAGACATCACATGATACTCGGGATTTATTCAGGATGCGAGTAAGGGATGACTCTTCTGCTTCCTTAGCTCATCTACATCATCTGGAAAATTATATTTTTCAACTCAATTTTTCCACTTCAAAGCAAACCAAATTATAAAATTCAGCTACATAGTTGCTTTCGCATCATGATGGAGCTTATCTATGTTTTGTTCAAAATTAAATCACCAATTTTAATTACCTAATAACATTCGTCTAAAAAATGTCCAAATGTCAACATCCGCTATTATACTAAATTACGTGTTTCAAGAACATTCAAGGAGAGCGATTTATTTTGAGGAACATTCAGCAAAAAAATTCAGTTAGGTATGAAAAACTCCTCCTCATTTTGTTCAGTTAAAAGACTAATTTTCCTCAAGAAGAAGAAATCGTCTAAAATCGTTTTAATTTCAACGGCAACAGTTTTATAGCCACTTGTTTCAAGAACATTCCAGGAAGAATAGGTCATTTTCAGCAAGATAAAGCCTAACCTCATGTCCAAAAAAAATTCGTCTAAAAAATGTCTAAAGTTCAACATCCGCTATACTAAGTTACATTTTTCAAGAACAATGGAGCTTTTCTTCATTATGTTCAACAATATAGTGTGGAGGTGGTGTGATAGAATAATTATAAAAATCTGCGATACCTGGAAAATGGCAGGTCAAGAGAGAAAGGCAATAAATTTTTAAAAGGTAGATGATTTTTCTACTACTTATTTTTTCTATCTATTGATTTAAATATCGCCATGCCACCCACAATGGCAATATGGCCGCTACTTTGCGGGAATCTTTTTAAAGACGTAATTCCCGAAACTAAGAAAATAACTCGGTATTTGCGTTCGCGGATTTGACTCTAGTTAAGATAACTATGTAAGAAACAATTCAGTTTCTCGATATGTAGATAAGGCAAAGATAAGATAATTTATTCAGGTAAGTTACAGGTGTGGCTTCTTTATGTCACCTGTACTCTCTTCCATTGGCTACTTCACGCGCGTCTCTCTTCTTCTCTTTCTAGTTATGCGTTTTAGGTACGTACGATGCCCGCTAGGTGATATTGTCATAGTTGACCTGTTTTTGAACTAAAAGCTCCGTGAAATTAAACAGGGTATCGTTTGGAAAATATTCTTAACAATTTTGCTCGATAAAATAATTTTTATTTTGACGTTAAAATACGCGTAGATACACTTGAACGCCGTTAACGCGTTACAATAGAAATCCCCAATCAAAAACTTGTCTTTTTAGAGTTAACAGTTTTCAATTATTCAATACCTAATAGTCTTGTTAACCAGGAACTAGCTATTTGAAGAAATATTGTTTTAGCATGATGGAGCTCAATCAATTTATTAATATTTTTTGTGTATAAATAGCAGGAACTGTAGGTATCTATAAATAAATAAAAATCATCTAATAGCGTTTATATCCGAGTAAACCAGCAAAGCGTAAACGAACCGACTATTCGATCCAATCAAGCATTGATCAGTCAGTCAGTGCCTGCAGTCAAACTTGGGGTATCCTTTTGAGTTTGGGGAAACGAGAACGTCCCTTGTATATATCCACATCAGGAATTTCACAAACGTTTTATTTTATTTTATTGAATTTGCTCTCGGAGGAATTGATTTCCTTCCTCGCTCGGAGTTTACTCTCCTAAAAACTTATTTACCCTTCAGCGAAATTGTGTCGAACTGGATGGATGATGATGATGTTTCGCTGACTGAAATGGGGCGATTTGGACGTTAAATATTTTTCTAAGCGATGATGCTTATTATCATTATCTGAAGATTTATAACGACATCTATTATCCTTAATTATTTTATAAGAATTATCCTTATAAGGGTAGTATAGGGAATATGAGCGTATAGATTTAAATAATAATTCGTGATTCAGATAAGTAATTGACATTTTAAGTGTCCCTGAAAATGTTCGTTAGTAACATAAATAAATATTTGACGAGTCGTGGGTTCGCTTGTTTTGATTTGAATCACCTATTTTTCACGCTAGAGAAAATAAAACGTACGGTACTTGATTCGGTCCTCGTCCGGGACTCATTTTATAATCATGGTATTTATGCAATTACACTCATTACGTAACTCAACATAACGATTCAGCTGAAATACACTGCGGATTGTGGGAGATTTTTTTCAGTTTCAGCAGTTAATTCTATTGTTTGTTGTTTGGTCCTGTTTTAAATGTAATTAGTTTGCATAAATTTCAAATTGCAAACATCTTTTCTTGCGCAACGCAGACGCTTCTGAGTGGGTCTATTGTAATAAAGCTGAAGTTTCTTGGAATATTCATAACAAGCTCATTTGAATTGCTAATATTTAAATGAAGACACGTTTTTGGATGAATTTTCGCTGTTAATGAAGAGCTTGAGCCTCCGGATAAAAAGAACCACAAAAGATGCAAAACTAAAGACAAGTTTTTGGAACAATAATTATTGACTAACAGGAAATAATGAGGAGTTTTTCTGCTGAAATGATAGCTCTTGAGATGATTCGTTTCTGGAAATATTCTCCTCAAAACGGTAGTCTATAGAATTTAATGATAAAATCAGAAATATTCTCAAAAGACATAAAAAATAACAATTTTTTTATCAATATTTGATGAAAACTGTCTTCTAGTCGAAGATACTGAAGATATGCTCTATCTTCCTGAAAAACTGCTTCTCTAATAGAAAATAATGAGAAGTTTTTTTTGAAGAATTGTTCTTGAAATCGACCGTTTTGTTAGGAATTCTCAAAACATCACAATTGCAAACAATTAAGTAACTGAAGACTACATTTGTGGGCAAATTTAATATTTTGCTAGACCTTTTTGTATAGTCCTCTAGTTATGAAAAGGTACAGTAGATGCAACCACTTACTTGCCTATAATGAGGAGAAGTTCCATCGTGCTGCAACACAAACTCATAAGATCGTTTTGGCGAAAATGGCGAAATAGCATGCCTTTTTTGTTTTATTTTTTAATGGTATCATTGCATTTTCAGAATGTCTGAGAAAGGGTAATTTTCTAAAATGTAATAACAATGATGCTTTATAACAGTTGCAGTCTAAATCTAGCAGCTATATGAGTTATAACAAGTGAAAATCGTAATTTTCCAACTTTATTAAAGTCATTTACAACAAAAAAGGCTCAAGATATCGGAAAACGGCTTACATGTCCCTATCTTAAGTTCTCATCTAATATCCTACTGTATAGTTGAAATGTTTATATACAGGATGATGAAAAATCTGATAATTTTCACCACCCCGTATAAACATTTCAACTTCATAATAGGATACCTCATAAAAAATTGAGATAGGGACATGTAAGCCGTTTCTTGATATCTTGAGCGTTGGCTTTAAAAAGTTGGAAAATTGCGATTTTCATTTGTTTATAACTCCTAAATTTCTCAATTTAAACTGCAACAATGAGCCCCATTGTTATTACACTTTCTCAGACAATCTGAAAATGCAATAATATATGGGGTGTCCCATTTAAAAAACAACGATGGCACTTCTTTTCGCAATTTTTGGATGTGCCGACATCTTGGTAATATTTAATTTTGATTCGTTATTAGGTATGTTGCCAGAATTTCAAATTTCAGATCCCTAGATCAACTACCCTGAATCACCCTGTATAAATGAATACAAGTCGTAAATCAATTTTGATGGAAACAGGTTGTATGGTTCTCTTAATGGACAACCAATCCTGATCGAAGGAACAAAATCTTCTCTTCTTCTTCTTCAGGTTTTTGGCTTTTAGCTTGCTTGTAAGCTATTTAGCCAGCTCATTACTTTTATTCCTATGCTGTAGCAATCAGGTACTCAGTAAAGAGCGTCTGAGATGACTCATTCCATGAAAGGACTGACTTTCTTCTATTTTGGTTCTTGATGGTGTGAATTGTTGAACTATGGTGGGGGTAGTTAGTTGGGACAGATAGCACAAACAAAGGACAAGACTTTTCACGTTTGAGGGGAAGGAACAAAATTAATGGTTCCCTTAATGGGGAACTAATCTGGTTCGAATGATCAAAATGTATGATTCACTTAATGAGGAATCGATCCGGATGGGGGTTGGTGTTAATTAGGAATTTTTAATAGGTCGGCTTGTAAGACCGAAAAGCTTGTTCGAAATTTGGACGAAGGACCAGGGTACAGGATTTCGTGAAGAATTCGTGATATTTGCGATTAATCCTGTGGTGTGGCAGATTTTTCCTAAAAAATTGTTGATACGAATTTATTAAATTTAAATTTGGCTATAATACTTGGCGGATTTTGATAAAATTTAGAGTAGTGCCGTTTTGAGAGATGGTGAGTCCAGAGGCGCACCCAGATTTTTTCTCAAAAAATCCCTAATATTATGAATTCTTGAAGTAATTTGGCAAAAAACATACATAATTAATATTCGACATATTGCGATAAAATTTAATACAGTGTCGTTTTGAGAGAGTTTTGAGAGTTTTGATATAGAGGATCCAGTGGGTGGTCAGTTTTTTTTTTAATAAAATCCCTAACATAAGCTACTAGAACTAGAAGGCCTTGGATTTTATAGGCTTTTTGCTCCTCAGAATCACACAATAAATAAAGAATTTATAAGGTGGCCCAAGAACAAATAGATTACACTATGTAATTTCTCACTCATTATATCTACATATAGCCAAAAAAATTATATTCACATGACTAAGTAAGGAGGTGCTCCATCTAGCTGAAAACTTCTTGAAATATCGCTTTCCTAGGTTTATAACAAGGACGTTAAGGATACAGCAAGGTCAATTTTTTGACAAATTTGTCTCTTCTCATTGTGAGCATAATGAGAAACATCTTCCAAAAGTCATCGTTCTTCGAAACGGTCGCTTTCCGGGTCTCGTGACAAGGCCGGCATTCGATCAAACACAAGTTTACTGATAAACTTTGAATAAAATTCGAACTCGTTTTGATTTTGTGTTAAAACTTGCCTTCTGATTTAGAATAATGAGGAGGAGCTCCGACCTGCTGAAAAATTACTTAGATCATGATCAAAAATTAAATCTCTTAATTTAGAGCATGATGAGAAATAACTTGATTATGGATAAAATAATTTTTTCCATAGGTCGCTATTATATCAAAAATTTTGCAAAAATGTTGAGTTAAAACTAAAAATTCTTCATTAAATTTAAATAGATCAATTTTCAGGATTCACGTACGTCAAGATCTTATTGTCTTCTATAAGTTAAGTTAATAAGAGTTCATCTTCTTTGAGTCGTATAAGAACGGAAAAACGTTAATAAAATGCGTATATCGTTATTCCCATAACTGGTCGTTTGTACTTTCATAGAGAAAGTGTAATTACTTCCACGTTAGATAAAGATAAATACGTTTTATCAATGCGCCTAATTAACAATTATCATCAAGCATCCTGGATTTTTTCGCTGCTTAATAATAAATTGAAGTGTACAGATATTTTTCTGGTTCCCTTTTCTCCTCTTACAGTTCGTTAGCCTTATTACTTAAATCAATAGATCAGAATCCTACTCTAATTAGACAATTATGACGCTAATTAAGATCAAAATTATTCATTGTTAGTTTATTCTATCAACAAAAATCTTCTCATTACTTATGTATGCATATGCGTTATATGTATACGAGAATGCAATTAAGTCTCGTCTGGCTTAATTACCTAATTACTAATTAGGTCATACTCTAGATTTTTATTAACTTACTTCTCGCAAGAGATATTGTTGTGTATTACTTCTCGTCTTATTACAAGCTTGTAATTTGTAATTAAGTCATGGGAATTGAAAGGAAACGACGAGTGAGGTACGCGGTGCTAAAGAAGCAACGTTACTTTTGTTTGTGTCGGTAATTTCGTGGGAAAGCCGATGGTACTGAAGGTACTTTTCCTCTTGCACCAATTCTAGATATGTCCATTATGCAAATTATTTCTCAGTTCTGATAGTGCAAGAAGTGAGCCAGGAGAAATCTGATTGCAGCGGCCTTGATTAAAACAAAAAGGAAAACTAACTAAAATTGTGAATCTCCCTTTGGTTCCATGTATTATAGTATGTTAAGTGTGTAACACTGAGAGGTATGAAATATTCGATCTGATGTAACAGTAACACTTATAATGATTCATTAATTTCTGTGTGCCTGTTCCACACAAACCAACCTTGACATTAAAGAGTCCGACGTCGATTTGCGATGTTGACACTGAAAACGAAAGGATTTCTCTATTCATATTGACATGATGATGATATGAAAGTGTAGCAAGTGCAACCAACGACTAGGGGGATTACGTAAAGGTATGTCAGTCTTCTTAAAAAGGCTCGGAAATGTTCTTTGGTACGGCAATGCAATGACAATTATTATTATTTCCTAGTGAAAGTGAAGCACACATTATACTACTCTACTGTATACTTTAGATCTAGATTTGGACTCATACACGCTCATTATTATTAATAACTCTTTGTGCATATGATCTAACGTCAATTAGGATGATGAGAAGGGTAATAATTAGTTAACGTTCCATGTACATTTGGCTTTTGGCTTTAATAAAGAATTGATCGTGCATACGTTAAATTATGATGAAATATTATGAGGTTGAGTCAGTTTTCTGAAAAAATGATCAAATCCGCTTTGAGCTTCATCATATTTAAATAAAATTGTTTTGAGCTCATCTAACTAGAGCAAACTATTTCAATAAGCTTCATCAAATTCTTTAAAGATTCACAATATTCGGATATAATTGCAGTGACTTTAAAAATAGCTCTGAGGCTAGTGAAAAATTAACGAGCAGTTGTTATAATAAACTGCACCAAATTTTGATAAAATTGTATAGAGTTTTTTATCTACTCATCAAATTTGCTCTAAGCTTCATCAAATTTAGACATAGTTGTTGTGACTTCATTAATTTTCATATAATTGCTTTTCGAAAATTGATCAAATCTGCTTTGAGCTTCATCATATTTAAATAAAATTGTTTTTCTAACTAGAGCAAACTATTCCGATAAGCTTCATCAAATTCTTTAAAGATCCACAAAATTCGGATATAACTACAGTGAATTCACAAATAGCTCTGAGTCTAGTGAAAAATTAACGAGTTGTTATAATAAACTGCACCAAATTTTGATAAAATTGTATCGAGTTTTTTATTAACTAATCAAATTGGCTCTAAGCTTCATCAAATTTAGACACAGTTGTTGTGGCATCATTAATTTTCATCTAATTGCTTTTGTAAAATTGATCAAATCTGCTTTGAGCTTCATCGTATCTGAATAAAATTGTTTTGAGCTCATCTAACTAGAGCTAACTATTTCAATAAGCTTCACCAAATTGTTATATGATTCACAAAATTTAGATAAAATTGTCTTGAGCTTTATAATTTTCCATCTAATTTCTACGAGTTTAATGTAAATTCGAAAATTTGTTTTGATCTTCTTCATAAAGTTTTGAACTTTTACGAAAAATCGGTCCATATGCCTTCTGCCTCGTCAAATTCTCATTAAATTATCTTGAGTTTCACGCGTTTTCATTATTACACTAGGCCAAATAATTTTTTGCTTATACAGAGTGTCCCAGCTTATTCGAAGCGGTCTCTGTAGGCCAAACGATGGACTTTTTCAAAAAACTTTTTGAAAATTCAAGTACAGGATCACAATGGCCATAATTTAAAATTATTTTGGAGTATACAGAGTGTCCCATATGACAGTGGCATATCAAAGTTATGTTTTTTTTTAAATGGAATGCTCCTATGTTATTGCATTTTTAGATTGTCTGAGAAGAGAAAATAGGATTGGCTTTTACAGTTGGTGTTTAAATTCAGAAGTTTTTGAGTTATAAACAAGTGAAAATCGTCATTTTTCAAGTTCAAATGAAAACGGTTTAAGATAGAGAAAAACGGCTTACATGTCCCTATTTTAACTTTTTATGTACTATCCTATGGTATAGAAAATTTTTTGCTTTCTTCGATTTTTTTATTTGTCGACGCGTGGAGAAATCTCAGAATTTTTCAAATGTTTATCACCCTGTATAAACATTTCATCTATACCATTGGATAGTACATAAAAAAGTAAAATAGGAACATGTAAGCCGTTTTTCTCTATCTTCAGCCGTTTTCGTTGTACAGGGCTTTGAACTTGAAAAATGACGATTTTCACTTGTTTATAACTCAAAAACTTCTGAATTAAAATACCAACTGTAAAAGTCAATCTTATTTTCTCTTCTCAGACAATCTAAAAATGCAATAACATAGGAGCATTCCATTTAACAAAACATAACTTTGATATGCCACTGTCATATATGGGACACTCTGTATACTCCAAAATAATTTCAAATTATGGCCATTGTGATCCTGTACTTGAATTTTCAAAAAGTTTTTTGAAAAAGTCCATCGTTTGGCCTACAGAGACCGCTTCGAATAAGCTGGGACACCCTGTATATTGAACTTCACTAATTTCGATCTAAATGATTCGAGTCTCATGAAAATATTATAAGCTTCATTATGTTATTCCTAGATCGTTTATATTTATTTCAATTGTCATGAGCTTCATATAATTTTTATCAAATGTTTTGAAGTTTGTTATTTTCTCTTGAGAAGAGTCAAATTAAGACAAAATAGTCTTGGGCTTGATCAAAACATCAGTCAAAAAATATAGGTAGGTAAGCTTCATCAAATTAATATAAAATTCTTTGAAATATTTTGACAAATACATTAAATTGTCTTTAGTTTTTTTAAAACATTAGAATAAATGGTAAAATAAAATTTAATGTCGATAAAATTTCAATTAAATTATTGTTTTTGAGCTTCCGTCACTTTTTATAAAATTGTTTTGAGCTTCATTAAAAATAAATTGTTTACAGCTTCTTCATTGCTTGAATCTTTTTAAAATATAATCACATCAATTTAATCATCAGTTTTGATCGAATTCCACTGAGTTTTAAGAAAAATTCATAAATTTGTTGAGAAATTTGTCTTGAGCTTCGTCAAAAGAAGATAAAAATGTTCTGAGGTTCATCATATTTTTTTTTAAAGCTCTATCAAATTTTGATCAAACTTTGTTGACATGCCTATAATTTCGCAGCTGCTTCAATTGAAATTATAAGTGATTCAAGGCTGTTTTTCTCGGATTTGATGCAGAGTAAAGCTGCAAGAACCGCAGCAAAACAGCCCAGAATCAATAATTAGGTATATGTAATTCCAAACTTCTTTGAATTTTTGAAAATTTAACATCAATTATTTTGACTACCAAAGTAGAAAGGGCGCCACCTGGGCAGATTGGAATTCCCTAGATCTAGGGAAAAATGGCAGTCTAGGGAAATTTTACCTGAACTGACCTGGCCTCATGCAGAGCCGACGGGACCTGACCGGACCACATGCAGAGCCGGCGGGGTCTGACCCGGCCTCACGGTAGCAATAAATCTGTCAATTTAATAGCTTATTTATGTAAATTAGGGTCATTAATCATATACGGAAAGCAATACTAATGAGTTCTTTTGTTATCGGGGGTCATTAATCACGCCCACCTGTCACTCCTTTGTTCGGCGGCCATTTGTCGGTGTTCCTTTGTGTGAAATACAATAGAATTAATTATGTTGTTATTTATAACCCTCACGTGTCACTGAATATAAATTGTATAATTAAAAAAACCTAATCCCTTAATGTCATCTTAATTGTTATTTATTATACCTATTATGACCCCACGGAGATAGCGGCGGTACCTATGAGGTGCACACGTGCACCATTAATCATATCCGGAATGCAATAAACCTATCAAGTTAATTGTTATTTATGTACATACCTGCATCAGAAACAGATAAGATCTCAGAGTGTTCAACGGAAACACAAGCTTCGACACGTCAGAAAACAGCGCACCTGCACCCTGTCCTTTGTTCGGAAACACAATAGACTAATGAGTTCTTAGAAATCGGGGGTCATTAATCACGCCCACCTGTCACTCCTTTGTTCGGAGGCCCTTTGTCGGCGGTCCTTTGTATGGAACACAATAAAGCTGCCGGTCGTTGCTATGGGAACACAAAAGAGGAGTCAAGTTAATACATCCAATTCGACAAGCTTCGACACGTCTGAAAGGGACCACCAACATTGAAAACCGTTATTATGTTAATCCATAGGTCCGTCGCACCCACCAGCATCGAAAACCGGTATTCACTACGAAGACCTACCTGCATACCTACCCACACACCTAGCCAACTACTACCTGCACCGAAAACCGGTATTATATGACTCACCGCGGAGACAACAAGCTTCGACACGTCTGAAATTGAATTATATGAAGAGTTGGGGCATAGGTCCACTACTTGATGGACCAATCAGAATAAAGATAATCGAGGGGTGGGGGTAGAATATCGGGTGTATGATGTAGGGGAGGGGGTAACTACACTACTTAATGGACCAATCAGAATAAAGATAATCGAGGGGTGAGGGTAGAATATCGGGTGTATGATGTAGGGGAGGGGGTAACTACACTACTTGATGGACCAATCAGAATAAAGATAATCGAGGGGTGGGGGGTAGAATATCGGGTGTATGAGGTAGGGGAGGGGGAGGGCCGCGGGGGTGCAAGCCATGACGAGTATCGACGCGTCTGAAAGCCGGCCACCGACGATAAAAACCGGTCTTAATATCTGAAAAAACCAGCCTACCAATGGGAGACGCACCTATGACAAGTCGAAGAATGAAAACATGGTTGTGCGATTCTAAACCGTCTTATAAAAATCAATAAATAATAATATAAAATGTGAAACAGAAAATAGATACATACTCTCCTACAGAACATGGCAGCAAGTGTGATAAAACACGGTGTATAAAAGACCCTACACATGTACCTAAAGGTATACGCATCCAAGATAACCGTCTTGCAGTGTTAAGACTAACAGCGGTACATCTAGCTAAGCAAGTCCGAACACGACAGGTCTATTACACCAGCTATAATTAACGACCCTGACTGAAGACCCAGATGGTAGTGGCGGCCAGCCTGTATATTGTTCGGAGCAATAGTACGACATCTTCATTATTATTATTATTATTATTATTATTAATAGTATTGTTCGGTACATCAGCGCAATAACTTATAAATTAAGTACCTAAATAATTATAAGTAGGTACCTATACCTATATCATGATTATAAACAGGTAAGTAGGTACCGTATTAATAGCGTACAGCTGTAAGTAGGTATACAATCCCCATAACCTATATAATGCATACTCAAAAGGGTCCAGATATTATGAATCATCCTGTATATTAACGACCCTGACTGAAGCCCAGACGGTAGTGGCGGCCAGCCTGTATATCCGTCGGGAGCAATAGTACGCCATCTTTCATTATTATTATTATTAGTCGATTCATTCTCAGCATTGTCAGTATCACATCATTATTGTTATTAATATTATCATTATTAATAGTATTATTCGGTACATCAGCGCAATAACTTTTAAATTAAGTACCTAAATAATTATAAGTAGGTACCTATATATACCTATAATCATGATTATAAATAGGTAAGTACAAGTATGATAGTATTAATAGCGTACAGCTGTAAGTAGGTATTCAATTCCCATAACCTATATAATGCATACTCAAAAGGACGCAGATATCATGAATCACCCTGTAATCAGTATTCTACAGGGATATCAATGCAGTCTTAAGTACTGATTACACCCACGAGAGTAGCTAGCACAGGGTGTGACTCTATCAGCGTTTCCAGACACCCAAGACCTCAGAGACGGATCTCGACAGCTCCGTAGAGTTGGGTTAAAACTGCATGATATAAAATGTCGCTAAAATACCCAAGCAGACGGGGAGCTCATGGAATACACCCCAGAAGACTTGGAACGAGTCTGATCGCAATAACCAAGTATCCTTCAGAGGGATCCAGAGCTAAAACCGCCAAAGGACTTGCACTTTGTGTTCAGAAGAGACATGCTGTACAGTATGCTTATATATCAGCTCCTTAAACAACATATTATCACAGCAGCGAAACTATAGGAATATTAAAAACCATATATTAGTATTATTTGTTGGTTACATAAAAGGTATGTGACAGGGGGGCCCTAGTTCATAGGTCATAGACGCTCCGTAGATAATATACCTATACCCATACCTATATATATTTATATACCTATAATATATACCTATACCTATTACCATGAATTAAGACAGAAATTCATAAATAAATAGCACTTCTTTTAAAAATTATACATAACCGCTAATCGGCGACACCACGTACACTGTTTTGTTACGGGAATACAATAGAGGAGTCAAGTTATTCCTTCGTATTCGACAAACAACGGACGGACGACCACCAACGTCGAAAACCGTTATTATGTTAATACATAGATCCGTCGCACCCACCAGCATCGAAAACCGGTATTCACTACGAAGATCTACCTGCATACCTATCCACACACCTACCCAACTACTACCTGCACCGAAAACCGGTTTTTATATGACTCACCACGGAGACGACAAGTTTCGACACGTCTAAATTGAATCATATGCAGAGTGGTGACCGATATCCACTACTTGATGAGCCCATTAGCATAAACATAATAGAGGGTCTGGGGAGGGAATCGGGTGTATGATGTAAGGGATATGTAACAGGTAGGGGAGGGGGTAACGCCTAAGTACACCGCTATGCAGCGGTATTACCATATAGTCTTCTGACTGAGTGTGCGAATTTAGTTCCTTCCGGCTGAAGACAGTGTTGTTATACAAGTTGGTGTACCCTTACAAGACGCTGAATCATCATGTCATTGTATCGTACAAATCTGCTATCCGAGGCCATGCCGGAGTCGCGGCGAGAAAGAAGTATGCAGGAAATCGACGCTAAGTGTCTCCTATATATGCAAGCACAATCCCCGTAAATGATAGCGCGTGCAAGTTGATAACTTTGGGTCTTAATCCATGCACGAATTTTTGGACGGTGATTAAATTACACAGTGCGAAGTCTCCAAATGCCGGAGTAGTGATGGACACCGAGGGGTTCTACGCAGTGATGCAGATACTACCAGAACCATTCACCGAGTGCGAAATCGCCACCATAGAGAACCACTGCAGTTATAATCTAGAGCAATACGTCATAAATCCCAGGCAAGGCACCAGCATACAGCTGATGCCCAGGCTTCAAGCAAAGTACGGGTATAATATATGCCTAGGGATTGCAACTCTTAAAAGACTGAAGGCTCTAGAAAACTACATCCAAGATGTGATCAATAGTTTGGAAAAGGACGACAGACGTATCAATACAGATGCTTGTTTAAGAACAATGGCTGAAGAGGCAGCAATAACAGCCATAGAGATAGGTGAAGCAGGGAGTCTGAATGCAGAAAGCCTACCAAGAATATGCAGCAAGCTGGGGCCTAGATTTATGGATCTAACAGAAATTGCAGCCAAGTTTCCCAGTGTGTTGCTACCAGTAGTGCGCGGTGCTGTGGTTCATATCGGATAGAATATTCGCAAATGTAAAATGTATTATGAGATTTATACATAGCCTCATTTATTGTAATAATCCTTGAATAAATATCTAAGTATAAAATCATTTTATTTATGTTAATATTACACCTAAGCTCATGTGATAGATATAGCGAGAGTCGCCCCGTCAAGGAACCCCTTCCAGTGTATGCCCGTCCAGTGGCGTAAAGGGCTAGTTACCATCAACAATAAGGATAATTAGTGCTTGGTACGTCCACTGGTGGTTGCCATGGCATACCTTCAGAACGTTCCATATCTGAACCAGGTGAGGCGAAATATAGGAAAGAGACAGGACGAGGAAGTAAAGAAATTAATATTAACAGTTTCTCAATTTAATATTTCTATAGCCTGCACAGTAGCAATGTTATTATCTTGGTCAACATCATTGTGGGGAGAGTGGTACCACCTGGGCAATAGTCTACACCGGTCCAAATTAGGTATTGGTAGTGAAAAATCAGGGATGAGGAATGATGCACATCGCTAGGTATGTCGAACTGAGCGATTACTGGTAACAGCCGTTAGTATAGCAGAAACTCGAAGTATTCCGAGAGTAGGTAGTTGAAACTCGATGTCTTCGACGCGTATGAAACCGACCATCAACGGCGAAAACCGGTCTTAATGATTCATCACGCCGTCGACAACCCTCGATACGTCTGAAAAACCCCACTTATCATGAGAAACGCACCTACGGCTAGTCGAAGAATGAAAACATCGCTGTACGATTCTTAGCTTTAAAGATCGTCTTATAAAAATTAAGAAATAATGTAAAATGTGAGACAGAAAATAGATACATACTTCCTTTCAGAACATGGCAGCAAGTGTGATAAAACAAGGTGTACCTACACATTTACCTAAAGGTATACGCATCCAAGATAACCGTCTTGTAGTGTAAGACTGACAGAGGGACATCCAGCGAGGCTATTCCAAACATGACAGGTCTCTTACACCCGCCATAATAATTAACGATCTCCCGACTGAAGGCCCAGACGGTAGCGGCGGACACCCTGTATATCGTTCACCAGGTACTTTGTCTGGAATACAATAGAGCTCCACACCTGCATCCGTTCCTTTGTTCGACGGTCCTTTGTCTGGAATACAATAGGGTTAATTAATTAAGCAGAGGCACGTCGACTTGTCGGCAGCCGCACACCTGCATCCTATTGCATAGCTGCTCAGCTCGGACCAAGTCAAATCTGCTTGTTATCAAGTCTCGGATATCGCGGGTCAACGCTTGTTCATCTCCCATCGCATCCGACCATTGCCTCGCAGTTAGGCTCTCATCGAGTCTGACTGTGGCGTCGCGCATCGGACTGATCAACGTCTGATCGTCTCTTATC
Source organism: Malachius bipustulatus (assembly GCA_910589415.1). Lineage (NCBI taxonomy): Eukaryota > Metazoa > Arthropoda > Insecta > Coleoptera > Melyridae > Malachius > Malachius bipustulatus. The sequence continues at coordinate 13,217,850 of OU342634.1, forward strand.
GGATCTGGCTGACGGTGCGGACCTGATCAGGGTATCCGGGCTTTGTTCTGCCCCACATACTTATCGATTTTGGTTGACTATCACATCTCGGATCTGACGGTGTAACCGTATTCTCTATGGCTTGGTCATGTACGTAGGACGAGGGTAGGTAGCGGAAACGTGGTAGCTGAAACTCGATGCATGGTATGGACTGGTAGCTGAAACATAAGTATAGATAAAATGACAGTTATAAAATTCTGTAAGATAACAATTATTAAGACTGTGTGATTAGGTGGTAGTTGGCCAAAAAACGACAACACGGCACTCGATAAGTGTGCAGGTTTATACCCATATTATCAAGATGCTAACAGGGGAAACGTTCGATTAATACCCTCAGCAACTTGAACAACGTTGCCACATTGACAAAACCGGTGGGCGATGACGGGTTAACGGCTGGTCATATCCTATCGGATCCGGCCTACGGCATCGAGTTGACCACTGCATCGCTGCTCAGTTCTGACCAACTCAAATCTGATTGTTATCAAATCTCAGAGTTCGCTGGTCAACGGCTGTTCACCCTCAATCGGGTCTGTCAGGCGGTGCAGGTCTGACCAATGCCTCGCAACCAATGTCTGACCAAGTCTCATCGAATTATGCTGGTTGGTACGTCTCGGATCGGGCGGGTTAACGTCTTATCGTCTCTTATCGGGACTGGCTGACGGCGCGGACCTGGTCAATGCATAGTGGCGATGCTCTGATCAGGTCCTATCGATTTTGGTTGGCTGATTTGCGTAAATAACCCATTAACTTGACAGATTGATTGCTATCATGTGGCCAGGTCAGAGCCTGTCGGCTCTGCATGAGCCCCGGTCAGATCGGATAAAACATTACAGACCCCCGGTCAGCTCGGATAAAATATTACAGACCCCCGGTCAGCTCGGATAAAATATTACAGACCCCCGGTCAGCTCGGATAAAATACGTGCCGCTAGCGCGGCCCACCAATAGCCGCTAGCGGCCAATGGTGTGGCGCTAACGCGGCACGTATTTTATCCGAGCTGACCGTGGGGTCTGTAATATTTTATCCGAGCTGACCGGGGGTCTGTAATATTTTATCCGAGCTGACCGGGGGTCTGTAATGTTTTATCCGATCTGACCGGGGCTCATGCAGAGCCGACAGGCTCTGACCCGGCCACATGATAGCAATCAATCTGTCAAGTTAATGGGTTATTTACGCAAATCAGCCAACCAAAATCGATAGGACCTGATCAGAGCATCGCCACTATGCATTGACCAGGTCCGCGCCGTCAGCCAGTCCCGATAAGAGACGATAAGACGTTAACCCGCCCGATCCGAGACGTACCAACCAGCATAATTCGATGAGACTTGGTCAGACATTGGTTGCGAGGCATTGGTCAGACCTGCACCGCCTGACAGACCCGATTGAGGGTGAACAGCCGTTGACCAGCGAACTCTGAGATTTGATAACAATCAGATTTGAGTTGGTCAGAACTGAGCAGCGATGCAGTGGTCAACTCGATGCCGTAGGCCGGATCCGATAGGATATGACCAGCCGTTAACCCGTCATCGCCCACCGGTTTTGTCAATGTGGCAACGTTGTTCAAGTTGCTGAGGGTATTAATCGAACGTTTCCCCTGTTAGCATCTTGATAATATGGGTATAAACCTGCACACTTATCGAGTGCCGTGTTGTCGTTTTTTGGCCAACTACCACCTAATCACACAGTCTTAATAATTGTTATCTTACAGAATTTTATAACTGTCATTTTATCTATACTTATGTTTCAGCTACCAGTCCATACCATGCATCGAGTTTCAGCTACCACGTTTCCGCTACCTACCCTCGTCCTACGTACATGACCAAGCCATAGAGAATACGGTTACACCGTCAGATCCGAGATGTGATAGTCAACCAAAATCGATAAGTATGTGGGGCAGAACAAAGCCCGGATACCCTGATCAGGTCCGCACCGTCAGCCAGATCCGATAAGAGACGATCAGACGTTGATCAGTCCGATGCGCGACGCCACAGTCAGACTCGATGAGAGCCTAACTGCGAGGCAATGGTCGGATGCGATGGGAGATGAACAAGCGTTGACCCGCGATATCCGAGACTTGATAACAAGCAGATTTGACTTGGTCCGAGCTGAGCAGCTATGCAATAGGATGCAGGTGTGCGGCTGCCGACAAGTCGACGTGCCTCTGCTTAATTAATTAACCCTATTGTATTCCAGACAAAGGACCGTCGAACAAAGGAACGGATGCAGGTGTGGAGCTCTATTGTATTCCAGACAAAGTACCTGGTGAACGATATACAGGGTGTCCGCCGCTACCGTCTGGGCCTTCAGTCGGGAGATCGTTAATTATTATGGCGGGTGTAAGAGACCTGTCATGTTTGGAATAGCCTCGCTGGATGTCCCTCTGTCAGTCTTACACTACAAGACGGTTATCTTGGATGCGTATACCTTTAGGTAAATGTGTAGGTACACCTTGTTTTATCACACTTGCTGCCATGTTCTGAAAGGAAGTATGTATCTATTTTCTGTCTCACATTTTACATTATTTCTTAATTTTTATAAGACGATCTTTAAAGCTAAGAATCGTACAGCGATGTTTTCATTCTTCGACTAGCCGTAGGTGCGTTTCTCATGATAAGTGGGGTTTTTCAGACGTATCGAGGGTTGTCGACGGCGTGATGAATCATTAAGACCGGTTTTCGCCGTTGATGGTCGGTTTCATACGCGTCGAAGACATCGAGTTTCAACTACCTACTCTCGGAATACTTCGAGTTTCTGCTATACTAACGGCTGTTACCAGTAATCGCTCAGTTCGACATACCTAGCGATGTGCATCATTCCTCATCCCTGATTTTTCACTACCAATACCTAATTTGGACCGGTGTAGACTATTGCCCAGGTGGTACCACTCTCCCCACAATGATGTTGACCAAGATAATGTAGGATTTTGACTATGAGGCCTTCTTAAAACACACTTGATTAATAATAATGTATTAGAATAAAAATAGAACAGAGTTATTGATAAATGATTGAATGTTTACTCGTGAAATAATGTACCGTCTTTCCGGCTCTAAGATCTCGGTTGAACTGCCCCTCCTCTGGACCCTTCCTCGCTTCTCTCATCATCCAGTTGGGTTGCCAGTGGCGCGGATCCCACACTCGGCCATTTCTGACTCTCGGGATCGTTGTCACATTTCTGCGACGATTCCGCAGCAAAAACACTGATTGACATGGACTGACCTTGCCATGGCTTCATAAATTCGGCACAGGTTGAAGTTTGATGGGGACCATCGTTACAACAGCTACTTCTTCTCACATCATAAGAATCTCCTCCTTTGATTTTCATAACACGGTAAGGACCAATATATTTGGATATTAATTTGGAACCAGGACCTCGTTGAATTCGCTTGATTGCTACCAGGTCCTCCAATTTATAGTTTCGTGAGCTTCTTCTTCTTAAGTTGTATGTCTTCTTATTCTCTTCTTGTACTTTGAAAATCTGTCTCTTCGCTTGTTCTCTTAAGGTTTCTCTTTTTTCCTGAAATTTTTCTAAACTCTCGTCTTCTATCATTTCTCTCAGTCGTAAGTCATCTTTAGTTCTCATTGACACACCGGTTAGTAAGTTAAACGGGGTCGTATTTATGCTTCTCTGGAAAGTAGAATTAATATGCGTCTGAACCTTGTCGACATGCTGATACCATTTACCAGGGTTTTCAGATGATAACTTCGACAAAATTGGTATTATAATTCTATTAATTCTTTCAATTTGGCCGTTTGCTCGAGCCAAACCAGTCGTTATTTTCATATGTCTGATTCCTTCTTCAGCACAGTACTCAGAAAATTCATTCGACGTAAAAGCTGTCCCTCTGTCCGAAATTATTTGTATTGGACTGCCAAACGTTTTCTTTTGCAATTCTAGCTTGCTGATTACCTCTCTTGACGTCGTAGACTTGACAGGATACAACCATACGAATTTAGTGAAACTATCGACCACTGCAAAGATATGATTGTAGTTCTTATTCGTAGAAGTCAAAGGTCCTAAATGGTCAACATGGTAAGTATGTAGAGGCTTATCTTCTTTGAATAGAGTGTGGAGAACTCCTTCTTGTTTACCTGCTTTACTATTAAAGATGATGCATTTCAGGCAATTATTGATGCATTCTTCGACTTTCTTCGTTAAATTTGGAATGAAATAGTCGCGTTTGATCATTTCCACAACTTTCCTAGTTGCAAAATGGCCATGCTCGTGTGCTTTCTTGATTATATCGTCTTGAAGTTTTTCAGGTACCAATAAAACTGGTTGTCCGTTCACAATCTTGCATACTAGACCATCCTGGTGAACATCAATATCTGGATCCTTGCTCTTCAGTAACTCTTGTATGTAGGGATCGTCTTTCTGTAGTTTTCTGATGCGCGGAACTATTTCATCTTGATTTGCGCTAGGCGTAAGGCAAATCATAACGGCACGAGATAACGCGTCGACATGTTTCATTTGCGTTGCACTACGATGCTCCATTACATAATGATAGTCTGCCAAAAATAATAGCCACCGAGCTACACGCGAGGATACTTCTTTTTTATTAATCGTCTTTTCAAAAGCACTGCAGTCTGTAACAATTTTAAAATCAAGTCCAATAAGGTAGACACGTAACCTCTTCAAACTAAACACAATTGCTAACGCCTCCAACTCGTAACTCGAATAGTTTTGCTCTGCTGACGTAGTTTTACGCGACACATAGTATACCGGGTGAAAACAACCGTCTTCTGGTGCTTTTTGCATTAGAATTCCTGCTATTGCGTATTTCGAAGCATCTGTATGAATCTCAGTCTCATAACGCGGATTGTAAATTCGTAACACTGGTTCACTTGCTAATATTTCTTTCAATGTCTCGTAAGCTTGTATTTCCTTTTCACCGAATACAATAACTGAGTCTTTTTTCAGCAGGTCACTAAGAGGTTTAGATATCTTAGCATAGTCTTTTATATGTTTCCGGAAATGTCCCGTTAGACCTAAAAAAGTTTGAATAGTCTTTCGATCGAAAGGTTGAGGAAACCTTATAACACTTTCCACCTTATCTCGCGACGGCACTACCGATCCGTTTGTAATGTCATAACCGAGAAAAGTTATTTTCTTCTTCAGGAACTGGCACTTTCTAAAGTTGATCTGCAATCCGTAGTCTGAACATGTCTTGAACACGAGTCTTAACTTCTCAACAGCTTCGTCCTCTTCTTTGGCTGGGATGACCACATCATCCATATACGGGAAAGCTATGTTGTCATTGATCAACTGTCGAAAAATGCTGTAGATATATTTGCAAAAAACGGCGGGTGAATTGCACAAACCAAATGGTACACGTTTAAATTGCCACTGTCCATGGTGAGTGATAAACGAAGTGAATTTACGACTTTTTTCGCAAACAGAAACATGGAAGAAGCCATTCTTCAAATCGATTGTGGAGTACCATTTTGCATCTTGGAGTCTGTCAATTACGTCTTCCATAAGCGGCATGGGATATCGATCTTTCATAATAATTCTGTTGATATCTCTATAATCTACACAAAGTCTGTATCCGTTGTCTTTTTTGCGCACTAAAACGATGGGACTTGCATACTCGGAAATGCTTTGTTCAATAACATCTTCTTCAAGCCATTGCTCGATTTGTTTTTCGACTTCTAGTCTTTCAGTTAATGGTAAACGTCTGGGTCTGTGATTAATTATTGTATCTTCTTTAACAATTATCTTCATCACCACGTCAACTTTTTTAATTTCTTCAGGTATTCTGTAGTCTTCTACTAGCTCTATAATTTTATTCTTGTTTTCTATCGTTACTTCTTCGCCAATATTCAGTTCGTTTTCTTCAATCTGTATCTTCATTATAGCCGCTTCTTCATCGTCGTCTATCTTCTTGATCATTATTCCGTTTCGGTTGATAGTCAGTTCAGCTTGTTTTAATATAGGACTTCCAATGACAGCAGAAACTTTCGTACAATCATTAGACACGACATAAATATCTAAGTTAAACTTGCAGTCATCAATTGTTACATCGGCGTTGAAATATCCAAAAGGTTTCACTTGATTCTGGCCAAATCCATTCAATAACAGCGTAGAATTTCTGAGGTTAGGTTTTCCAATTTCTACATACACATCTTCACGAATAAGATTCACTTGACTGCCAGTGTCAATTAGTGCTAATACTTTTAATTCGTTAATGAGTATAAATTTGCTCACCTTGTCAGTATTTACGAGTTTGGTTTCTGTCAAGGAGTTTGCTGACGCGCTGTTGCTCTTCGTTTGCTGACACTCCCTTGACTTGTGCCCAAAGTTGTTGCACTTGAAACATTTTGCACCCTTTTCTTTGTTTATGCAGTCGTTTGATCTATGACCTTTTTCACCACAGTTGAAGCAACGTATCACAGGTGTTGGATATTCACTTCTTCTGTCCTCGTTTGATTGACGCTTTTCTCTTTCTATTGGAATGGAAGGTCCTCTTCTACTTTCGTTTCTTCTGTCACCTAATTTACGATTTTGCATGCTGTTTTGCTTAATGTTTTCATAAATCTTTACCTTTTCTTTGAATTCTCTGAAGGTTTTGGCGCCATATAGTATAATCTTGTTAGTTGGTTCATCGTAAATTCCGTCTATGGTGTACTGAATGATCGTTTCCGCATCTAAAGCTGCTCTGCTTCCGATTTCCTTCATCGTTAACACGTATTCTTGAACAGATTCGTCACGCCTCTTTTTCCTGTCCATCAGTAACTTATGAACTTGTGCACTGCTCAACTTTACTTCGAACTCTTCTATTAATAAAGATTTGAGCTTGGACCAAGTTTGAATGCCATTTTCAGATTGCACAAATAACTTTGCCAATCCAGTTAATCTTTTCTTAGCATAAATAAGCTTCTGTAAGTCATTCCAGTGAGTAACTTCAGCTATCTCCTCAAAATCTGTTATCCATTTCTTCACCGGATAATCACCTCTGCCATCGAACTCTCTAATGCTATCTTCAACATCTCTGAATGATAAAGAGAATGTTTCCATCTTTCGCACTACTTCTTTTTGTTGTACTCTTCTTTTATCTTCTTTATGACTCTTTGAGTCGTCTGAATTTTCGACGTCGCTAGTAGTTTTTCTTCGATGCCTGGACTCATAATTTGCTGTAACATCATCTTCTGAGTCTGATGACATCATCTGTCTATTTCCTCTATTCGTCTTATTATAATTTTCTTTAAACCTGTCTTTAGTAGTAGTCTTTCTAGAGTGATCTATTTTCGCTGACATTTCACCTTTTTCTCCGTCTTCGTCTTCATTAGATTGTATGTTTCCTGCTGCATCTTTATCTTCGTCTTCTGAACTCTTCTCTTTTTGCTGTTTATCAGTTTTTGAATCATTTGCTTCATCTTTTTCATTTTCATCGTCTTCGTCTTCAATCTCTTCAACTAGGTGATTCAAATCTGTTAAACAATCGCAAATTCGTTTGCAGAGTATTTTCCCTTCTCCTGTATGATCAATGCATAAGAAGTTGCACATAATTACCAAATCATTGTCAGTGAAAGAATCTCTTATATATTCCAACTTCGCCTCATAATCTTTTGAATCCAACTGAAATCCAAAGCCGGTAAAATTCCTCAAACGTTCCCTGTTCCTTCTATCACCAACTTCTTCAAAAATTAATTGATGAATCATCTTAATCACTTTAACACTGCTACACTTAATTTTTCTTTTAATACCATCAAAATTTTTCAACGCTTCCATTTTTATTATTTAATTTTGTAACGCCACTGACTTCTTGAATTGCACGGACGAGTTATGAACGAAATATCGGTTACCCAGTCCAGCCAGACGCGACAAGGACACGAAGCACTACCACCACCACCAGCACCGACCGACCGACTTCAACCCTACAGCCAGCTACTGCGTAGGTATGGGTTGGGTAAACTTTGCACTCCGCACTTTACAATTCTTCAAAAACTTTAACGACTCCTTGAACGATCGCGGCGAGCCCCCAGTTTGTAGGATTTTGACTATGAGGCCTTCTTAAAACACACTTGATTAATAATAATGTATTAGAATAAAAATAGAACAGAGTTATTGATAAATGATTGAATGTTTACTCGTGAAATAATGTACCGTCTTTCCGGCTCTAAGATCTCGGTTGAACTGCCCCTCCTCTGGACCCTTCCTCGCTTCTCTCATCATCCAGTTGGGTTGCCAGTGGCGCGGATCCCACAATAATAACATTGCTACTGTGCAGGCTATAGAAATATTAAATTGAGAAACTGTTAATATTAATTTCTTTACTTCCTCGTCCTGTCTCTTTCCTATATTTCGCCTCACCTGGTTCAGATATGGAACGTTCTGAAGGTATGCCATGGCAACCACCAGTGGACGTACCAAGCACTAATTATCCTTATTGTTGATGGTAACTAGCCCTTTACGCCACTGGACGGGCATACACTGGAAGGGGTTCCTTGACGGGGCGACTCTCGCTATATCTATCACATGAGCTTAGGTGTAATATTAACATAAATAAAATGATTTTATACTTAGATATTTATTCAAGGATTATTACAATAAATGAGGCTATGTATAAATCTCATAATACATTTTACATTTGCGAATATTCTATCCGATATGAACCACAGCACCGCGCACTACTGGTAGCAACACACTGGGAAACTTGGCTGCAATTTCTGTTAGATCCATAAATCTAGGCCCCAGCTTGCTGCATATTCTTGGTAGGCTTTCTGCATTCAGACTCCCTGCTTCACCTATCTCTATGGCTGTTATTGCTGCCTCTTCAGCCATTGTTCTTAAACAAGCATCTGTATTGATACGTCTGTCGTCCTTTTCCAAACTATTGATCACATCTTGGATGTAGTTTTCTAGAGCCTTCAGTCTTTTAAGAGTTGCAATCCCTAGGCATATATTATACCCGTACTTTGCTTGAAGCCTGGGCATCAGCTGTATGCTGGTGCCTTGCCTGGGATTTATGACGTATTGCTCTAGATTATAACTGCAGTGGTTCTCTATGGTGGCGATTTCGCACTCGGTGAATGGTTCTGGTAGTATCTGCATCACTGCGTAGAACCCCTCGGTGTCCATCACTACTCCGGCATTTGGAGACTTCGCACTGTGTAATTTAATCACCGTCCAAAAATTCGTGCATGGATTAAGACCCAAAGTTATCAACTTGCACGCGCTATCATTTACGGGGATTGTGCTTGCATATATAGGAGACACTTAGCGTCGATTTCCTGCATACTTCTTTCTCGCCGCGACTCCGGCATGGCCTCGGATAGCAGATTTGTACGATACAATGACATGATGATTCAGCGTCTTGTAAGGGTACACCAACTTGTATAACAACACTGTCTTCAGCCGGAAGGAACTAAATTCGCACACTCAGTCAGAAGACTATATGGTAATACCGCTGCATAGCGGTGTACTTAGGCGTTACCCCCTCCCCTACCTGTTACATATCCCTTACATCATACACCCGATTCCCTCCCCAGACCCTCTATTATGTTTATGCTAATGGGCTCATCAAGTAGTGGATATCGGTCACCACTCTGCATATGATTCAATTTAGACGTGTCGAAACTTGTCGTCTCCGTGGTGAGTCATATAAAAACCGGTTTTCGGTGCAGGTAGTAGTTGGGTAGGTGTGTGGATAGGTATGCAGGTAGATCTTCGTAGTGAATACCGGTTTTCGATGCTGGTGGGTGCGACGGATCTATGTATTAACATAATAACGGTTTTCGACGTTGGTGGTCGTCCGTCCGTTGTTTGTCGAATACGAAGGAATAACTTGACTCCTCTATTGTATTCCCGTAACAAAACAGTGTACGTGGTGTCGCCGATTAGCGGTTATGTATAATTTTTAAAAGAAGTGCTATTTATTTATGAATTTCTGTCTTAATTCATGGTAATAGGTATAGGTATATATTATAGGTATATAAATATATATAGGTATGGGTATAGGTATATTATCTACGGAGCGTCTATGACCTATGAACTAGGGCCCCCCTGTCACATACCTTTTATGTAACCAACAAATAATACTAATATATGGTTTTTAATATTCCTATAGTTTCGCTGCTGTGATAATATGTTGTTTAAGGAGCTGATATATAAGCATACTGTACAGCATGTCTCTTCTGAACACAAAGTGCAAGTCCTTTGGCGGTTTTAGCTCTGGATCCCTCTGAAGGATACTTGGTTATTGCGATCAGACTCGTTCCAAGTCTTCTGGGGTGTATTCCATGAGCTCCCCGTCTGCTTGGGTATTTTAGCGACATTTTATATCATGCAGTTTTAACCCAACTCTACGGAGCTGTCGAGATCCGTCTCTGAGGTCTTGGGTGTCTGGAAACGCTGATAGAGTCACACCCTGTGCTAGCTACTCTCGTGGGTGTAATCAGTACTTAAGACTGCATTGATATCCCTGTAGAATACTGATTACAGGGTGATTCATGATATCTGCGTCCTTTTGAGTATGCATTATATAGGTTATGGGAATTGAATACCTACTTACAGCTGTACGCTATTAATACTATCATACTTGTACTTACCTATTTATAATCATGATTATAGGTATATATAGGTACCTACTTATAATTATTTAGGTACTTAATTTAAAAGTTATTGCGCTGATGTACCGAATAATACTATTAATAATGATAGTATTAATAACAATAATGATGTGATACTGACAATGCTGAGAATGAATCGACTAATAATAATAATAATGAAAGATGGCGTACTATTGCTCCCGACGGATATACAGGCTGGCCGCCACTACCGTCTGGGCTTCAGTCAGGGTCGTTAATATACAGGATGATTCATAATATCTGGACCCTTTTGAGTATGCATTATATAGGTTATGGGGATTGTATACCTACTTACAGCTGTACGCTATTAATACGGTACCTACTTACCTGTTTATAATCATGATATAGGTATAGGTACCTACTTATAATTATTTAGGTACTTAATTTATAAGTTATTGCGCTGATGTACCGAACAATACTATTAATAATAATAATAATAATAATAATAATGAAGATGTCGTACTATTGCTCCGAACAATATACAGGCTGGCCGCCACTACCATCTGGGTCTTCAGTCAGGGTCGTTAATTATAGCTGGTGTAATAGACCTGTCGTGTTCGGACTTGCTTAGCTAGATGTACCGCTGTTAGTCTTAACACTGCAAGACGGTTATCTTGGATGCGTATACCTTTAGGTACATGTGTAGGGTCTTTTATACACCGTGTTTTATCACACTTGCTGCCATGTTCTGTAGGAGAGTATGTATCTATTTTCTGTTTCACATTTTATATTATTATTTATTGATTTTTATAAGACGGTTTAGAATCGCACAACCATGTTTTCATTCTTCGACTTGTCATAGGTGCGTCTCCCATTGGTAGGCTGGTTTTTTCAGATATTAAGACCGGTTTTTATCGTCGGTGGCCGGCTTTCAGACGCGTCGATACTCGTCATGGCTTGCACCCCCGCGGCCCTCCCCCTCCCCTACCTCATACACCCGATATTCTACCCCCCACCCCTCGATTATCTTTATTCTGATTGGTCCATCAAGTAGTGTAGTTACCCCCTCCCCTACATCATACACCCGATATTCTACCCTCACCCCTCGATTATCTTTATTCTGATTGGTCCATTAAGTAGTGTAGTTACCCCCTCCCCTACATCATACACCCGATATTCTACCCCCACCCCTCGATTATCTTTATTCTGATTGGTCCATCAAGTAGTGGACCTATGCCCCAACTCTTCATATAATTCAATTTCAGACGTGTCGAAGCTTGTTGTCTCCGCGGTGAGTCATATAATACCGGTTTTCGGTGCAGGTAGTAGTTGGCTAGGTGTGTGGGTAGGTATGCAGGTAGGTCTTCGTAGTGAATACCGGTTTTCGATGCTGGTGGGTGCGACGGACCTATGGATTAACATAATAACGGTTTTCAATGTTGGTGGTCCCTTTCAGACGTGTCGAAGCTTGTCGAATTGGATGTATTAACTTGACTCCTCTTTTGTGTTCCCATAGCAACGACCGGCAGCTTTATTGTGTTCCATACAAAGGACCGCCGACAAAGGGCCTCCGAACAAAGGAGTGACAGGTGGGCGTGATTAATGACCCCCGATTTCTAAGAACTCATTAGTCTATTGTGTTTCCGAACAAAGGACAGGGTGCAGGTGCGCTGTTTTCTGACGTGTCGAAGCTTGTGTTTCCGTTGAACACTCTGAGATCTTATCTGTTTCTGATGCAGGTATGTACATAAATAACAATTAACTTGATAGGTTTATTGCATTCCGGATATGATTAATGGTGCACGTGTGCACCTCATAGGTACCGCCGCTATCTCCGTGGGGTCATAATAGGTATAATAAATAACAATTAAGATGACATTAAGGGATTAGGTTTTTTTAATTATACAATTTATATTCAGTGACACGTGAGGGTTATAAATAACAACATAATTAATTCTATTGTATTTCACACAAAGGAACACCGACAAATGGCCGCCGAACAAAGGAGTGACAGGTGGGCGTGATTAATGACCCCCGATAACAAAAGAACTCATTAGTATTGCTTTCCGTATATGATTAATGACCCTAATTTACATAAATAAGCTATTAAATTGACAGATTTATTGCTACCGTGAGGCCGGGTCAGACCCCGCCGGCTCTGCATGTGGTCCGGTCAGGTCCCGTCGGCTCTGCATGAGGCCAGGTCAGTTCAGGTAAAATTTCCCTAGACTGCCATTTTTCCCTAGATCTAGGGAATTCCAATCTGCCCAGGTGGCGCCCTTTCTACTTACCAAATTTGATTTAAATTTTTTTGAGTAGAGATTTATCAATTTTTTTTTCTCAATTTTTTTTTTGTTCTCAAGCTTCATCAAATTTGGAACAAAAAATTTTGAGCTGCTATAACCTTTTGATTTCAGTTGTTTTTAAATTAATCAAAATGACTCGAGCTTCAACAAATTTTATTAAAACTGAGATAATTGCGCTTCGTCGATATTTTGATCAAATCGCTCTTACAAGTTTTATTATCCCTTTTATTAAAAAGTTGATTGCATCGCTCCTTTTTAGCAGTCGCTACCTTTATTTGTCACAGAAATTTAATTTCGATGTAATATCGAATCCTGCAATGAAGAAACTGAAGTAGCAGATACTTCGGACAAAAACGTAATTAATTTGTTTTTAATTGAAAGCGTCACCGATTCGGAAATAAAACTACAATTGAATTCAATTAGTTATAACTTTGCTGCAGTTTCATGGAATTCCACACCAACAATTTATTTATTGAAGCGTTGCGTCCCTTGTTCAGAAGCCGAAACAAAATCCTTTGATCTTTTTATTCGAAAATCCCGACGTGGGCGAAAGGATACATACACAAAAAGATGGCGTTATCAATTTCAATAATAAGGGCAATGTATCTTGATACCTACACATATATACTGGATTATGTAGATATGTATAAAGGAGACTATAGGTATACATACAAAACTTTTTCATAAAGAGAAAATAATATGTTTCTGTTTCCCTCCAAGTCCAGATCGTACCTCCCTATTCTATAGTATAGGAAAGGAACAAAGCAAAATAAACTTCATTTGTATTACGTTAGGTAAATAAGAATTGTTTGAGTGTATATTTGTCTTCAGTTTCATGTTTGATCGCATTAACTGGAAGCTTTGATTAATAATTCGAGTCGGTTTGCGGTTCACTATGACAATTTATTACGAAGTGCACGCTCGAAGGAATTTGTTTCCGCTTTGCCGACAAAAGTAGCATTCGGTGTAATCTAGTAGAGAATTTCGGTGTACAGAAGGAGTCTTCATTGAATGTTAAATCTGCGTTAAATTTGTGCGGCTCTCGGGCGGCCTCAAAGTTTTGGATCACTGCCTTGTTTGGGGCTTGAGAAACTTCAAGTTATGTAAGTAGAAATATTGGATGCGGAAAGCTTTGCCTTGAAAAATATCCCAGTTTTACATAAATTCCGATTGTTATTGCTATTGTTGTTCATTCTTCTTGTGGAGCTATTTTTTACATGCACTGAGAATTGTTAATATTCAAGAAATTTTTTATTTAAAATTTAAAAATAAAAAAAATGACAAAAGTGTTTTGTTCATATAGTTTTGAGATATAAAAAAAAATCATTTTTTCTCTATCAATTTTTTGAGAATACGCGATAATCAATTATTATTGACAAACAATAAGATCAAGATTGCGATGAACGTGGAAATGATTTGATCGTATAATAAGGCTCACAGCAAGATAAACAAAACTAGGAAAAAATTGATCAAAATATATAAAAATAAAAATAATTTTCTGATTATAATTAATTTGATAATCTCCATTAGGTTATACTGATTTTTTTATATATTTGAAGTTTAGTAATTTAAATATCTAAATATATCAGTGGCTCATCTAAATATACGATTTTTTTATTTAATTCTCCTTGAGTAGGATGTTCGTATTATGACGTGTTCCTATAAAAACTTGTAACGTAATGATGTAATTTATGTTTTGCAGATTTAATTTAAATCAATAACAATAACAATTCTGCATTGAGAAACTTGGTCGATCCAAATTAAATCGAAGAAAAAACGTCTGCTCACAAAAAATTCATTCAAAGCATAGGTAATTATATATTTCATATGGTTAATAATACGCTTTTTTATATGATTAAATTATTGGCTTTTATTTAACTTATAATAGTTTTAACTAACAACTATCCGGGTAAACTATCTAGGTATGCTATATGGAATTGAAATATTCGATTACGCAACTGCTATAATGAAAAGTCATACATTTCGGATAAAAGTAGAGAGGTACGTATGCGATATATAATTTTTTTTTTATCGATTCATAAAGTTGCCACTTTGAATGTCATTTTAGTTTCGCCGGACAATTAAGTAGTATTATACATAACAAGAGTTGAAAGTGACATTCGTCGCACGAAATTATCTTTCAATTCGAGATATTGTACTATACTTTATCTACTCCCAAGTAATAAGTAATCTCAATATCTGCAAAAGAAAATTTACTAATAATCTTTCTTTTGACTTCTGGGGTAAAGTATTTCCATTGCAATTTTAGTTTGAGCTATTATTTGAAGTGTTTTCCCATTTCAGTTTCACTCTCATTTAATATTTGATAATAATAATAATCTCCTGCCTAACCAACTAACCTAAAAGATTGATATGTAAGTATACAGATTACATTTTTTCAATCTGCGAATATAAGACATCAGGAATAAGTAATATACATATGGCCTAGAACCCAAATCAAGTTAGCCACGTTTCGGACAGCCACACTTTCGGCCAGGAAGGAAGCTTTTTTAATGTCCAGCAGAATTTTTTTTTCATTATTGATTATTGACGGCTTGAATGGAAACTATTTGTTTTTTGTTGATAATTAATATTATTATAACATTTCGTACCTTTTTCAGCAAATTTTCAGTAAAAAAGTTTGTTTTTTCAGTTTATAAAAACCGTGGCCGAAAGCGTGGTTGGCCATTATTCTGATTTTTTTTACTTTTTCAGCAAAATAACAGCAAAAATGACATTTTTCAGTTTATGAAGTCGTAGCCGAAAGCGAGGTTGACCATTATGTTAAAATTTCGGGATTTTTTAGTTAAACTTTTAAATTAAGTCCGTTGCTGATCATTATTATAAAATTTCGGATTTTTCAAGCAAAATTTCGACGAAAATGATTTTTTCAGTTCATCAAATCGTGGTCGAAAGACTCGAAAGCGTGGCTGACCATAATTATGAATTGTTGGACCGTTTTGAGCAAAATTACAGCAAAAATAACATTTTTCAGTTTATTAAGTCGTGGCCTAGAGCGAGGTTGGCCATTATGTTAAAATTTCGAGCTTTTTTCGGCAAGATTTCTGCCAGAATTTTTTCAGTTTCTGAAGTCCGTGGCCGAAAACATAGCTAGCCATAATTATGGATTATTTGACTTTTTTGAGCAAAATTACAGCGAAAACTACATTTTTCAGTTTCTTAAGTCGTGGCCGAAAGTGCGGCTGGTCATTATTATAAAATGTCGTACTTTTTCAACAAAATTTCAGCTTAAATGATTTTTTTTTTGATTAGGTATTAAGTCCGTGACTGGCCGTTATTATGATTTTTTTAATTTTTTGAGCCCAATTTCAGCAAAAAGGATTTTTTGAGTTTCTCAATAAGGCCGCGGCTGAATTATAATATTTCGGACTTTTTTGAGCAGAATTTCATCAAATATGATTTTTTTGCGAAATATGCAGAAGCGTGGCTAACTTGACTTGGCTACATATACAGACCTACCGTCCAAACAGCTGACACTGCAAGAATGTGTTTGGATATGGCGAACACAGCACATCCGTTATTCAAACAAATATGACGCACTGCTGTTACAGCCGAATATTTTAGTTACCAATAAACGTGAAATAAATTATAACATCAATATGAATGACTACTAAATCAATAATTCTGATTTCTGTTAATCAGGAACTATGGTGCAATTTAATGGAAATTATTAAACAAATACATAATATTGCGTGTGCCACTCACTTCGATAATAACAGGTTTGTGAATTTTATACCTTTCCTCTCACGCTTGTATTATTTTACATATTCTTAATAATTATTATTGCTCTACCATATTATAACCGCTACTTTTGACTGATGGTTTATGAGACCGTGTTGTAATGAAAAAAAAAACAACACTGTTTTGACTTTTGATTCTCATTACACAACAGGTAGGGTATTACGGTGGGGTACATTGGTACAGGGCACTTCGGGACAATTCAAATTTACCGCCACTTTCCAAGGTTGCCAATAATTTGTTTAAGTGTTCCTCGGACAGTATACATCAAGTCTAAGTAACAGGGGTTTTAGCTCAATCAACCTAGTGAAATCCATGAAAATTTGTTAAAATTTTATCTGCCAAAGTAAGTATTTCAATATTTACTTATATTTTCATTATTTCCGCAATTATTAAATGTCAGTGTT
Organism: Malachius bipustulatus; assembly: GCA_910589415.1. Lineage (NCBI taxonomy): Eukaryota > Metazoa > Arthropoda > Insecta > Coleoptera > Melyridae > Malachius > Malachius bipustulatus. The sequence continues at coordinate 13,234,888 of OU342634.1, forward strand.
GTGCATTTGTCATGCAAATATAGCATGTTTGAGCCGCAGCATCACCTATAAAAGAAACTTACAAGCTCTATCTTATAGTTACTTTTTACTCTGTATTTTTTGAGCAGGCCCCACCATGTACCAACCTGCCCCACCAACTTCGTTATTTCACAGTCACTATCAAGAAAACGTCAACCAGCCCTGTTCATCACAATCAAAAGAAGAAACTTTCGCAACATGGTTTTAGCTCCTGCTAAAAGTGATAATGATAAGCATGAAGTGAAGAGATTTATAATTGAAATGTTGAGATCGCTCTTGGATGCCCTGTTTGATAAATTCATGGATGTTTCTCTTATAGGTAAAGGTTTGTTTAGTCTATAGAAGTTATAAGACTATACCCAAAACTATTCATGAAAATAAACAAAAAATCTCAAAAAAACAGAAAAGCGAATGTTGAAGAAAGTAAAGTGGCAACCTGAAATATTTTCTGTCACAAACATGAAGAAAAGAGGAAAGAAGGAAGCTTAAAACTCTGCTTAAAAAACTCAAACTAAAAATTTTAAGTCTAAAGATGAGAGTGGTGGCTTGGCTAAAAAGTCTAAAATTTCCAATAAAACAAGAAAAGAAAAAAATAACAAGGAGCATTGAAAAAGGATCATATCTCCTCGTCAAGCGATTCTGAGCTTCTTTTGAAATGAATAATAATTCTTCAGATTCTGAAATTGATATGAAAGGAGGGTACTATTAGTTGGGAGGCTTGCTTGATGATGAAGAATTGAAAATGGGAGACTTTATTGTAGTAAAATTCGCAACTAAAAATAAAATTGTTTATTATGTAGGCTGCATTGAAGACATTGGTAAACTAGATGAACATATAGTTAATTGCATGAGAAAAAATCTAAGTTGTGGATTTTTCTATCGCGTTCAAGATGAGTACGAGTGCTAAATAAACAGGAGCCAAATAAAGTGCGATTTTCAATATAAGATTTAAGAAATATTGTTTTTTTTTTACATAATATTGCCTTTACCTCACGCATTAAATCAATTTAAATCTGAAACATGACTTTGATGTGAACGTCCCAATCTGCCCCGCTGCTGTCCCAATGTGCTCCACAGTGGGGCACTTTGGGAAAAACGTAATTGTATGAAATTTTTAATTTTTTTAGGAATATAGAAATTAAAGGTCAGATTTAATATCGAAAATAAGTTCTGAACATATAGAAGTATAAGAACTTATTTTTTAATGACTTTCACAAATTTTTTTGTTAGGAAATTTTGCAGTTGAAAAAAAGTGTACCAAACTGCCCCACTCTTATGTGCAAAGGCTCACTTTCAGGCTATGCAATAAGTTGTTCTGTAATTTTCAACCAACTTTCATAAATATAAGGGAGTAGATCGAGGAGTAGATAAAGCAAATTTTCATGAAGCTTCATCGATACTGTTACTTTGACAATATAAAATATTGGAGGACGTGTAGATAAAGCTAAGAAAATTCAATTTTTATTTAGGTATAAATTGTGTTAAATTTCGATAAATCCATTTTTGAAAAAAAAAATTTTTGAACTTTATTCCTATTTCGACTTTATCTACAAGCCCTTCAATTTATGGTACTTTCCCCAGACTATTAAATAAAAATAATAGAAATCAAAAAATATTAAAAACGCTAGATACTTTTGAGTTATAAACGAAAAAATATGGCTTTCATGGCAATTTGATATGGCATTACGAAAAAAACAAAAAAAAAAATTACAAAACAGTTCAGAATTTTTTTACGCGAAAAATGGTGTCCTGAGACCCCAGATTCAACGCCACTGGGTGTTGCGGTTTTACCCAGAAATTTTCTGAATACGGGTTATCAAATAAGAGCCTTGTACTATACAAAAATTCAGAATTATTGGTCCATTTTTTATAGAAAGATGAAACAAAAACCAATTTCGAAAATTGACACCTCGGGTAAATTGACACTACGGGTAAAAACATTTTCGGAAAAAAAATTATTTCAATTTTTTTAATACTTATTTTATTTTTCATCTAAGTACACGCCCTCCAGCTTATGTTACTTCATTTAGAAACACCTTGTATGCAATTTCTTGACGAATTGGAATTCATAAATTGTTTTTCATCACGATTTAAGAAAAAATATTGTGTGACACACGTAGCAAAAGGACCGTTTCAGCGCTTTGACGATTGTCAAACTCGGTTTCATAATTTTCGTTCGCGTGGCTATTAATACGTGCTTACGTTTGACAATAAAATCAATTTTTGACAAACATGCATGCGGATCAAATGACCTTCCAAAGAATTACCATGCTCAAATAATAATTTTTCTGTAATTATAAATTCAGCGTCAAAATAGGTCATTAGTGAAGTCAATTTTGACACTCTTATGATTTTAAAGAATTGAAACGTCACAATTATTAGGACTATTGAATCTTGACATTTATTTGACAGTTCAGATTTTTCTTGAATTATTTGTCAAACAAGAGTAATAATAGTAAAAATTTTAATTACACTTTAAAGTTCGATACCTATACAAAAACAAGGTTTTAGATAATGTAAAAAATTAGTAGGTACCTAACAGTTAAGTCATAGGTCAATTTTTGACATTAACTTTATAGATAGGCACCATTGAGCAACATTAAATTTGGACTCATTGTTTTGCAACATCAGTTAAGATTACCTATAAGCATATTTGTTTCGAGTTTGACAGCATCAGTTCACTTTCTTCTTGAATGTCAAATAAGAATGATGTTAGTAACAAAACTAGAAGGAGTAGGTCAATTCTTGAAATTATACCCACTTTTGTCCACGACAAAATGACAATTATTTTTGTTTGACAATTCATATTCTTCTGAATGTCAAATAAAAAGTTACATCGACACTCTGTCAATGTTAAATTAGTCTTTACGTGCTCCAATGTTCTTCAAGTCACTATTATATCACTATTATTATATCTACAGGGTGTTAACTACCAACTAGTACAAAATAAAGGGTCCGCAAACGCACCGCTTTCGAGATACAGGTTGTTCAAAAAAATGGTTTTTTCTTACTTTTTTTGCGATACCTATCTCAAGAACCGTTTGAGCTACAGGCTCCAGCTTTTGTACATATTTTTACATTAATAATAGCTACTTTTAATTAAGGCTCCAAACTAATGTTCTAAGATATGCCAGTGGTGGAGATTTCAGGGTTGCGTAAGGGTTTCACCCCCCTCACTTTTACGGCACTGGAAAAATGATCCTTGTGAAAGCAAATTTCACAGCGCCAATGTTTTTTACATAAAAAAGTACTCCTGGTCAAATGCTGTATAGAAGCCACCGTTCTCGAGAAAAAAAGGCATTTTATGATCAAAAACGTACAGAATTCAACATGAACAGAGACAGAAATGTATTTATTTTATTTTGTTTATTATGTATTTATTCTAGACGAAGTTGAAACTTGAAAACAATCTGGTTACCAGCATAAGAAAAATAGGTGCAAATTTGAATTTGTACCATGTTACAGTATGGAAAATTTTGAAAATAAATTTTTTGTTCATGTTGAATTCTGTACGTTTATGATCATAAAATGCCTTTTTTCTCAAGAACGGCTGCTTCTACAGCTTTTGACCATGAGTACTTTTTTGTGTAAAAAACATTGGCACTGTGAAATTTGCTCTCAAAATGATCATTTTTCCAGTGCCGTAAAAGTTAGGGGGGTGAAACCCTTACGCAACCCTAAAATCTCCACCACTGGCATATCTTAGAACATTAGTTTGGAGCCTTAAAAGTAGCTATTATTAATGTTAAAATCTGTACGAAAGCTGGGGCCTGTAGCTCAAACGGTTCTTGAGATATCGCAAAAAAGTAAAAAAAAACATTTTTTTTGAAAACCTGTATCTTGTTAATAGGAACATTTCTTCTTAGAATAAGTCGTAGAATCACCTCCTTTATTTTGTACTAGTTGGTAGTTAGCACCCTGTATAGTCAAAAAATCTCCAAGTCAAATTGAAATGACATTTTCCTAACCTATAAAGATGCGACCTATGTTTATTATTTTTTTCTTGTCAATTTTTCAGTTCTAATTACCTCATCTCATTTTTAAAAGAAATAATTTGAAACGTCACAATATAAATAATAAAAGAAAAAATTAATCGAATATCCATCCACCCACCCCTGAAATTAAAAATATCAACTCCAACAATAAATCATAGATGGCCACTCAAAATAAATCAGGTACAGCGCGCTATAATAAAACAGGGGTTGAATCATTAATTTTGACACAACATTAAATGTCACTTCCCCTTTATCCCCAATAAAATTAATTAATCAAGTAAACACATTAACCAGACGTCCAGACGTTTCCTAAAAATAATCCTCACCTTACTAGCATCCCCGTTTGTCTGTAAGTAATACACGATAACGAACATCCAAGAAATCGAAAACAACAACAGTATCTTCACGTTTCTTCTCATATTATTCAAATTTTCTTGAAAAAGTCCGCAATAATTCGCTAATTCTAATGCACAGACCGGTTACGGGACCGCACAGTCGTACTGACGTGCCGTACAGCCGCAGCTCTACTGTTTTGGTTCAAAGCAGACATGGATCAAATCGCCTGAGTTTCGCGAAAGTGAGACGGAGATCGAGAACGGCGTGGGTGAGACGAAGATGCTGCAATGCTCGCTCTGTGATTACTGATTATATTGATATCGCGACGGTAGCAGGGCGCACGTCGTGGCGCCAGCGTCGCGGTTGCCAGATCGGTCCAGATATAATCAAAACCGGATGATATCGATGTGATTTTGTCTTGATGTCTTGCGTTGCGAGCTGCGGTAATAATAAGAGGACGAGCGATGTTTATTACTTGTATTTTTGTATTGTTGATGAAAGTTGGCTGATTAATTACCGTAACTTCTTATCATTAGTGTGGTCGAGTCCTAATAATTTTATTAATTATTCTTACAGGCGGCGGGACGCGGGAAAAATATTATGAATGAAGCGTGAATTTGCGGTTATTACTGCGGCGTGGCGTGAGGATTATGGATTGATTTAATTGAAATCGTTTACCGCATTAATTTAATTGGATCGAAAACAGCTTATCTCATATCTTTTCACCGATTATCCACACAAAAAAATTACACGACTATAGGTAGGTAATAAGATTTGACATTTCTATGAAAATCAAAAAATCTTCTGTAACTTTTGACAATTTAAATAAATATAAAAGTTTTTTAAAAGTTTAAAAGGAGATTTAACGGTCTTAACTAAAATCGAGACTAAAATATGTAGTTGAATAGACGACCACAAAACATCCATGGCGAGACTGGGATTCGAACACATCAGTCGGTGGTAGCCGCATAAACACTGTCGCGTGAACGCCACAGACTATCATGGTGAACGCTAAAAGCAACTGATAATAATTAATTATTAAAAGTATTTATTTTGCTTCGAGTCCCTAAATGGCCATATCGTGCACTTTGTGCATACAGGGTGTCCGAAAATTATGCGCAAAAAATTAAGGGGGGGGTGATTCTACTTGATAAAATATTGCCAAAAGTATCAATAATTTTTTTTTCGAAAACTCACAAATAAGAAATTTATGAGCCTTCAAAGTTGATTTTTTTAAATCAATATTTTTTTATAACTTTTTTTCTAGTGTACGGATTTTGTTAAAATTTGACACACTTAATTGCCACTGATGTTGCTTTACATCCTTGGTCCAAATTAGACTTGAATCTTGAATCCCTCAAAATCGAAAGGCCTTAACTGCCCTTGACCTTCAAAAAAGACCTATAACTTTTTTCGTAAATTTTTTTTCTGAGTTTTGAAGAAGCGCAATTGAAAAACAGGAAGAAATATTCGAAAAAGGTCCTCTTTGTTTATCACGATAAAATGACCTGTTTCCGAGTAAAACTGTTTTAAAAATTTGCTTGCACTAAAATTATTGATCACCATAAATTATGATCATTCTGCAACAATAGCAAAAAGCATGCTTTGGAAACAGCTGCAGGGTTACCTAGGAAACAAGACGTTTGCTTTGGATTTAATTTTGGCAGCAATTTGATTCAAGTATCTTGTTAAATTGATAAGACAAGATGACTATATTTTTATAACAATAAAATGGTGCCAGCGTTTGGTTCTTTTTGCAAGTTTTTTGAAGTTCATTTGCAATTAAATTTGACATCTTGTTAAAAATTATTAAATTTTTTTAAAATTTTATCATTTTCAAGTCTATTTTTATACGAATGTCTCTGTTTTATACATAACTAGGCAACCCTGCAGCTGTTTCCATTTTTCCAAAGCATGCTTTGGTATTGTTGCAGAATGATCATAATTTATGGTGATCAATTTTATTATTAGTGCAAGCAAATTTTTAAAACAGTTTTACTCGGAAACAGGTCATTTTATCGTGACAAAGAGGACCTTTTCCGAATATTTCTTCATGTTCTTCAATTGTGCATCTTCAAAATTCAGAAACAAAATTACGAAAAAAGTTATAGGCCTTTTTTGAAGGTCAAGGGCAGTTAAGTCAAGGACTTGATTTCGAGGGATTCAAGTCTAATTTGGACCAAGGATGCAAGGGAACACCAGTGACAAGTGTGTCAAATTTTGAGAAAATCCGTACCCTAGAAAAAAAATATTATAAAAAATATTTATTTAAAAAAATCAACTTTGAAGGCTTATAACTTTCTTATTTATGAGTTTTCGAAAAAAATTATAGATACTTTTGGCAATATTTTATCAAATAGAATCACCCCGCCCTTAATGTTTTACTCATAATTTCCGGACAGCCTGTATTTAGCTCAGTAATAGGTAATAAAGTATTTCTATAAGGTAGCCTTTATTGACTTGTAAATTAAAAATCAGTTTGTTAAAGAAATTCATTTCAAACCTCATTATTATGGAAGAGTTGAGGCTCAGTGCTCAGTGTGTTTTAATGAGTCACAGAATGAAAACCAAATACATAGACGCTTAGTAAATTTTCTGGATTTTTTTCTATAATTGTTACAGATACATTTTTCCTAAAATACTGATGTTCCTAAACGGACCGGTACATACCTATAGTGTCAAAAATGCAACAAAATTCAAAATTTTTAATTTAATGTATGGAGAATCGAGTAGGCAGAAATTTATTTAAACTTGAATGTGACGCGCAGGCTGCGTTCCTGGCTTCTCGTTGTTCTGACCTCACGCGGTTCAATGACTACACTTGAGATTGCTCATATCTTTTTTATTACAAAAAATAAACAAATAAATTTTTGTAGGTATGCATAAGTCGTCAACAACTATCCATTTGACATTTCAAAAATTTTGAAAGCCTCTACTAATAATTATTTCAGGTGATAGAGATAAGCAGCTTGACCTGGCTAAAAGTTGTACTATATGAAGGCCAAGAAATTTAGCTCTAAAGGTATAAAGAAAAAGAAGTATTTTTGAGGTTACTTTTTGTGTCTATTATTATTTTAATTATTTTGTTGATTTATCTCTTCCTAATTTTCCTGAATTTCCTGTTATTTTACTTCAATAATGTTCATTTAAAACGGGATGAATAGTTTATAATTATTATTCAAGCAATGTCAGCTCATGTAGTGTGTATTTCATCAAATGGAGGTCTCCCGATCTTCTCTAGAAAGAAAGGCAATGCCGAAAATGTAAGACATCCTATTATTATTAGTTGAAGAAAAATTTAATTACAAATTGGTATTTATTTTATATTTTCTGTGAATATTAGCTACCGTTTCCTGTGATTGGTTCTCTGAACGGCGTTCACATGTTCGGGAAACCTCGAGATATTGAACTCTTGGGCACAGAAACCCAAGATTACAAAGTTGCCTGGAAGGAGTATTATGACAGGTAATTTTGTTATTTATGATTTAAATCTGAAGGAGGAAGTGTGGCTAATGATCCTGGAATTATCGGGAATAAAAGAGGTTTACAATAGTTTAGTTTAGTTATTGAAGTTTTAAATTTGAGTACCTACCTAATCAGTAGTATTATTATGGAGGATAGGCAACCAATTAAACACAATTAGTATCAAGTTGTCAAAACACACAATGAATGATATAATATAATATAATACAGGGTGTCCCAATATTCCATGGACATGCAGCAACCACAGATTACTGAGGTAAAAAAAAGTCGCTTGGACCAAACTTATCTCTATACCAAAATGCTTCGTTTGTCCGTTACAGGGCTTCAAAGTCTTTTGAAAATTTTAGTTTTTTTGAAATAGTTCAAAGTCGACTTATTCAAATTCGATGAAATTTGGTAGGTAAATTTCTTATTAAAAGTACTAATTTCTGATGTACATGATAATTTGACGGAAACCCGGGAAGGGGTGAAACTACCCCTACCCTCCATTAAAATCGATCGTAATTGTTGATAGGTTACCAGGAACGCTGTTCATGTTTTTTTGTTTGAAAGATACATCGTTTTAGCCCATTTTTGGTCTCCTACAAAAATCTGTATCTTTCCGTGGTGCTATGTGATAAAATAAATTAGTCGATGGTACCCACGGTGTAAGATATATAGGTGAGTGAACGAAGCACGTATTTCAACAGTAAAGCGCGCGACGAAAACCTGAACCTCAGTGTATGAGAGAGTCTTGCCAGCTGGGCTCTGACCTCTTGCTCTTACACATGCAAATTGCCATTATCAGGGTGTCATGCTACTCAATTTTATTTTTTTCTGAAGAAGCGATAAGCAAAAATGGGTAGAAACTGTGATTTGCCTAATTGTAGAAGTTGATGCGATGAAACTATAACGGGTATTTCATCGAGTGACATTTTAACATTTAAATATTAATAAAATTAGAACATAAAGAGCACGCGTTTATCAGCGAATATGCGTGAATCATTTATGCTAGCGCTTGTGCGCTTGTCCGAGAGAAGAGTACGGCAGAACTAACCATTGCGAGCGAGAGCAACAAAACAAATGGGTAAAACAGATGTAAAGTGACGAGTGGTGACGATATCGGGTCGCACTGGGGAGTCTTGTTCCAACACCTTAGTTATCTTACACCGTGATGGTACCTAATCAAAATTTTATTTCATTCTTTTAATTTGAAATCAAATTTTCAATTTTCAGGTGATTATTTGATCTAATCTCATAAAAGATGATTAGTATGGTTCGGTTTTTTTTTCAGATGTTTGCAAACGGTTTTTTTCAAACGCAGTAAACAGTTTGCAAAATGACGAGGTTCCAAGAAAAGTTCAAATCATTTTTTGGCGCAGGATGGAACTTTCTAGGGTCCAAACCGGCGCCCACATCGAGCATCTTTTATGAGATTAGATCAAATAATCACCTGACAATTGAAAATTTGATTTCAAAGTAAATGAATGAAATAAAAATTTAGTTATCATCGACTAATTCATTTTATCACATAGCACCACGGAAAGATACAGATTTTTGTAGGAGACCAAAAATGGGCTAAAACGATGTATCTTTCAAACAAAAAAACATGAACAGCGTTCCTGGTACCTTATCAACAATTACGATCGATTTTAGTGGAGGGTAGGGGTAGTTTCACCCCTTCCCGGGTTTTCGTCAAATTATCATGTACATCAGAAGTTAGTACTTTTAATAAGAAATTTACCTACCAAATTTCATCGAATTGGAATGAGCCGACTTTGAGTTATTTCAAAAAAACTAAAATTTTCAAAAGACTTTGAAGCCCTCTAACGGACAAACGAAGCATTTTGGTATAGAGATAAGTTTGGTCCGAGCGACTTTTTTTTACCTCAGTATTCTGTGGTTGCTCCATGTCCATGGAATATTGGGACACCCTGTATAATATAATATAATATAATATAGTATAATGTCTACTGATACCTGTCATCTGTTACAGTACAGTGAATGATGGGTGCGTTCAGATAAGAATAATGAGTAGACATTTTCAGGCCAATTTTGATGAAAGATTTATTTTTAATAATACCTAATTTTTGAAATTTATGTTATTATAATAACAAATAGGTTATTATTAACTGAGGTGGAAGAGACAAGTTTTTTATTAAAATAATCCTTCAAATTCATAATTCTTGTTACATACAGAGTGATGTAAAATATGAAGACACTGTTAAAATATAGCAAAAATTCTTTATCAAATGACACAATTTTTACAGTGTTGTCCTTATTGGTATTTCATCAGGATGCACCTTGGAAATATTGCAACGATTCCTGGATTCAGTCTTCAGTGCAATCGTCGTGATTGTGGGAATCGGCGAGGTTAATTCACAACGAAACATCGAAAGATTGAAGCGGGAATTGAAGGTAAGTAAGTATTGATTGTTGATTGCTCTCCAACCTTGATTTGAAGAGAAAAAACAAGGCTCATATCTCTATGTGGTTTTTTGTTTTTCATGGTTATTTATTATTATAGTGTTCAAGTTAATAGAGATTTTTTTTAGTTATGTTACCCCCTCATCGATCGATTATTGGAGAATCTTGATTCCGGTGAAACTACCAGTAGACACTCTTCAGATTTAGTGGGAATGAGCGAGACTATAATGTGCACTGAAAATAACATGATTCAGGTTTGTGCCTTACTATTATTACAAAACTGTCTTTATTTATAACAAATAATTTACGTCTCTTTTCACTCACTCAATAATAGTCACTTGTCCCTCCTCTAACTGAACTGTCACTCCACATTCACCTTCCAAACTACTCTCCACTGTTCACTTACTAGCCTTCTTCTTTTCTTATTATTATTACCACTTTTCAATCTGTACTGACTGACTATTCACTAACTTTATAGTATGATAGATCAACTGAGTAGACAAACTGATTTTTATATTTCTTATGGTGAAATTCTCATAAACAATTGTGCCTAATTTACAGATCATCCTGGATGCTTATACAGAATGTGTCGATTCGATGTATTCCTGCGTTCTGATACACGGGAAAATAGCAGCAGCGACTGAGAGTTGGTGGTCTTTACATCCTGACGAGCGGAAGTTACTGTCCTACCTAGCCACGGTCGAGAACACCTTGACTTCCAAAGATATTCCCGTGTTTTTACCCTATAAAAGCCCTAATGTAAGTTTGCACATTTTATCTCTATAATTTTTGTAGCCACTATAATAGTAATTGTTATAAATTACAGACAGCCTTCAGATTCGTTGCTTGCACCCTCATCCCCGAGGTTCAAGTATGCTGTCTCTGTGGACCGACCCCCTCTCTCCCAGAGATCGAACATTCTGCGACGCAATGCTTCAAATCGACCGTCGATTTATTAGGCTCGGCTTTGCAATGCCATCCCAGGAACCTGCCTCAGTCTTGTCTGCTCGATGAGGCGATTTTAGGGTAAACCGAAGCTGTCAAACTCTTGCAGTAGCTTAATTTGATTAATTTTCAGGGTCCTTTTACTTAACGTACCGAGCGGAAAGTACGTGATATCGAAGAACCCTCAGGTGGGGAATAAGAAAACGACCAGCGGTTCGCATCGGGTCGACATATTACGGACGTTCTTTTATCAGACCGTCAGGGTGTTTTTGATGAGTCGGGCTGAAAAAGAGGCTAGCAGTGATGGTGGTGGCGGCGGTGTTATTGGTGATGATGGTGTGGGTGAAAATGGTGGCGATGATGGAGATGAAAATGAGAAATCGGAACCGGAACTGGAGTCTAATACGAATCTAAATACAGGGAAGGAGACGTATTGGTGCTCTGAGTATCATAAGTGTCACGCTTTGAGATCCGGTGGGAACATTTTGTGCCTTCTATTTAGTTCCAGTGTCCCGATTTTTGCCGCTAGGCAGATTAGTATGACGACTTTGAAGCTTATCGTGTCCGATAAGCAGGTCTCTTGGTGATTGTCTTGGTTGTTGTTTTTTTCCTCTGAGCATTTTTAGATTTTTAGAGTGCTCCATTGCCTTGATCGTAAAAGTGAGAGATTAACCCTTATTAAAGTAATCGTGAAGATGAAAGCTCCAATACTACTTCCTTGCAAGTCTTGTACTAAGGCCAAGAGTAAGTAGTCTAAAAGAAGGGTGTTTGACGTTTTAGACATTTGTCCATTCACATTTCTTGAAATAATGACAGTTGCCAGTTACAAAAGAATGAAGTAAATGATCAGTCAGAACTCCAGAAGAAACGCCAGGCCCATATTCTAAATTTCTGGGTTCCTCAGATTGTTCTTTTTTTCTGTACGCATTCAAATCATGTGTAAAAGTTGAAAAAATAACTTGTTAACGAACTATAAATCCTTGAGAGACTACTTGTAAGATAAAATAAAGTGTTAAGTGCAATTATTTATTTTTATATTAATAATATTTTATAAAAAATATAAATATGTATAAAATTCTATTTCTAGTTTGAAAAAAACTCTGGTGGAGCCGGTGCCGGTGGAGGTTGTGGAGGTAGAGGCACATATACCCCTCCAGTTTCATTCTTACCACCGCTTCTGCCGGTTCCACTCAATTTCCTCCCTGTTTTGTTCCTATTATTCTGGTAGCATCCACATAACCAAATGACGTACGTCCTTCTGCGCCCCTCAAATCTCTTAATAGGAGTATGTGCGGTCTGCATAAATCTCAGAAATATTAAGAGAGCTGCCTGAAAAGAACTAAATAGCCTAGTAAAAGTGAAATATACTTCATATAGCAAACCTGCATCAATAAATAAATAACGAGATCTCCGATTATCTGCCAACCGATGCTTTTCTTCTTCTTTTTCAAAATATCGAAACAACCAATTGTAGTGATGCTCAAATTGAACTCGGGGGTGTAGAGATAAGCAGTTCCGGTCTTCTCAATATCGTGGTGGATGCAGGGAAACATCGATGTCATCGAGCAGCAACTGAAAGGGGTACTGGAGTGTTCACTGAAATTTTATTAATTATTACATTATTATATTATTATTACATAACAATTAAACTAACCTTTTATCATCTTTCACTACTAAATTGACATCGTACCAGGGAATCCGGTACCAGTCCTCGTATTTCTTGCTCCCGCAGCATTGATACTCGATTTGTAAGTAATCCACTTTCGATTTAGCGATGGCGTCTGTCGAGTAGAGTTTCATAGCGTCCATCATCCCATCGTGCAAGCTACTGTGCTCGGAATAAATATGAACTAGTACTGCTACAAGAACTGAGATCGTAGCAACAATCGCTACGACTCCTAATACGATTAAAGCGAATAATACACAATTAATTCTACTTCTAGGCTTCTCGCTAAACAGTTTATAAAGCAGATACACTGCCACGATGTCGATTATTAAGAAGACGAGAGTAGGAATCGCTAGCAAGCTGGGTAAGATATCCCCGTCCGGGCGTGATATCAGGTTGATGAAGTATCCGAAGGATATACTTATTCCGACTGCTACGTAGAATAGTCTCAGTGATAAAATTATGTTGATGATCAGCAGGAGAGATGTGACGAATGCGAAGCATTTTAAGGTACTCCAGTTTATTTCCCAGACCGGTTTTCCGCGGTTCACTGTGACATCGCCTTTCGTTATAAGTTTGGTTATAGGTTTAGGGGTTGCTTGGGCTTGGGGCACGTTCTGTGAATTACCTAATGAATTCATCAGTAGAATTGATTGTGAAGGTTTATTGGTGTACAACTGACGTTTTTAAATTTAAATTTCAGTAGTTCGCGGTTACATTATCCGTCAAAATATGACAATGACAGGACTGCTAGAGAGAAAAACTTTATTGAATAAAGTGGACTGCCCATTTAACTTGGGTTGCATTTTGCATTAATACACATGCAGCATATCGCATATCGATCAATCAAAAAAAATGACATAAATATTAAAAATTGTAACATAAATAATAATTAGAGAACATTAATTTTAGGAATAAATGTGTTTGTTGATGATTCTGATAGAATCTATTAAAAAATCAATATATCTAAAATCAACTGGAAGCTCCAGCATGACGACACCCTAAATCCTGAATAATACAAAATAAAAATTTAATGTAGATCCGGTTGCAGAAACGTAATTAAAAATCTATCAGATAATTACTGATTTAAAAATGCCATGCATTATCAAATTATTGGTCTACTCCCTTTAAGAAGAGTTAATTACTGATTAAAAATATCACGATATTCACCACATTTTCAAATTTTTTGTGCAACCGGCCCGTAATGTACTATTACATTAAATACATACAATAAATGTATTTGAATGCAGTAGATACGTTCAATCATGAGGGTCTAAAAGTTTCCTTTTTTTTTAAATTTTATATCATTATTACTTGTCGTGCTAAAATTTAATAATGACAAGGCTGAGCTAACAATTACAAATAAGGGCTCTGCTCGTTGACAATAAATAAATAAAAATGAATAGAGGTCGTTGATATATGATAGGGTACCTGTATTACCGACATTAACGTAGTATGCGTCAGTGTCAGTAATGCAGATTCCCTAATATTATACGAAACGTGGAGGCGCCATTAGAAAATAGGAAAAGTGTAAAATTAAAGCAAAGCAGCAGAAAAGGTCATTAAACTGAATGCTGCTTGACTGATCTTTAACAATTTTGTGTAATTTTTTTTGACAAAACAAATTCACTCGATGTTTTTTGAAAAGTGTAAGACATTTTTTGATTTTATCAATTTTCACCAAAGAGTGAAAAATTCAAATAATGATCAATTAGCCACTAACTAACATTTAGTTTTAGAGCTTTAGATTCTAAAACCAATGCAGTATCGAATGATTGTTTGAAGTATGACATCAGGCAGACCAAATAGCTATTTTTAGTAAACTAAAGCCCAAGAAGATTGAAGAAGTAGTAGTAGTGACGTCATTTTGGAGAGTAAATTCATAATCAGTATATGTGAGAATACAGAGATGCTAAAAATAAAAAATTCTCCTTCTTGTGCTTGTGTATTATTTCTTCTATTTTGAATTCTACATTGCTGAAATGGTTGGTTTTCATGGTAAACAGTATCTAAAAAAAAAAAAACAGTGAAAAATGCAAAATACAGATTTTTGATGAAAACATTTTAATCAAGTATTTTTTAAACGCGGCTGCTAGAGCGTCGATAACTTTCAATAATTCGCATGCGCATTACTTCATTTCGTGGACACTGAAATTATTTAAACATATAAAAGTTGACTTTTTCATATGGAAATGAGTAAGAACTGAGTCGAATCTGCCGCGGAGAAGTCATTTGGTAATTTTTGAGTGATATTCAAAAGTTTCAAGATAAAAGGACGTGGCTTTTATGTATGATAGCGATAGGATAGCTACAATACTTATCGGCGCTCTAGCATCGGACTCTTAAATTATGTAACAGAAGGTGCACTTACCGTATAACAAACCATTTTTGCCGTCAAGTACTGAAGTCAAACAAATCAAAATTAATGCAACATGAACAAACGTTAAAATAACCTACTAAATCGCGATTTTACGTCATTATTACTGCCGCGTTCATGTAGCTATCACCGCACTGACGTCACAGGGTGCGTCTGCGCGCTGAGATACCTTGTTTATTTTTTGTATTATGGCTGCATTTAGGAACAAGTTTTGGTTGACAGCATTACTTCTTATTTTTTTCAATACTGTCATCAGCTCTTCATGTTTGTAGCTTGTAGAATTAGAAATCAGCTGTTCGTCAATTATTATTCGTCATCATTCATCATAATTTTTTTCCTGTTTTTCGTATATTTTTTACTTTTATTTTTACATTATTCATTTTACTGAGGTACTTACGTCTTTAGTACTTTCGTTCAGTATCAATACTTCGTGTAGCTGCAGTGTTTAAAGTACAATTAATTTAATAAAATAAGAAAATTAATGTTTTTAAGTGCTAAAAATGGAAATTAACTGGCATTAAAGAAGCTGTTTCACCATTAGTCGATCCTAATTAACTGAAAATTGCAGCCCGCAGACTTGCCAATAATTCATCACCATGGCAGGAGTTTTATCACCTTTTAAACCTTTTGGTATGTTCTTATTCTTAATCTCAAATATTTTATTTCAACTTGGGCAAAGTTTATTTACTCCAGTTAAATTCCAATTACTCGATCCCATTGACCTTTGAACCGGCTTGATAAGATCAACTAAATGCATCGGATTTCGATTAAGTAATCCAAAATCTACTCCCCGAATCTACTGAATAATGAAACGGTTATTAATTCCAGCCGGGAAGCTGAGACACCTGACCCGGTGCTACTCGGAACAGTTCCCAAAGATCACCACTCATTACACGATACATCCCAGAGAAAACGACCCCAGATGGAAAGGTAAGAACTTTTTTGGTACCTACTAAACACTTAAGACTCATGGTGTCTCTCTCTGATATGGCAGATATGGCACGCTGATGTGCTTCATTGAAGCTTGACTTGTTTGATGGGTTAATGATTGCTTGTAAAATTCAAATTTCAGATGTCAAAATGGAGCGGTTCGAGGACGAAACCGACATACTCATCGTGGGCGGTGGTCCAGCCGGGATGAGCGCCGCAATAAGGGCCAAACAATTGGCCGCCGAGCAGGAGAAAGAGATCCGGGTCTGTCTGGTGGAGAAAGCTTCCGAAGTGGGAGGACATATTTTATCCGGGGCCGTTATCCAACCTGACGCTTTGAACGAGCTGATACCCGATTGGAAGGAAAAAGGAGCTCCGCTCAACACACCCGTCACGGAGGACAAGATGAGCTTCCTGACCAAGACCGGAAGGATACCCGTTCCGATCATTCCAGGTATTTCTCCCTAAATTTTAGCTAATCTTTCCAGGTATAGATAATTGGGATTTTAGTTGTTTCATTCTAATTTGCAGGATTCCCTATGCACAATCACGGCAACTACATAGTCCGTCTGGGGCACGTCGTTCGCTGGTTGGGCGAGCAGGCAGAAGCCATGGGTGTCGAAATCTATCCAGGATACGCTGCCTCCGAGGTTTTATACCATGAAGACGGGAGCGTCAAAGGAATCGCAACCAATGATGTCGGGATTGCCAAGGACGGCAGCCCCAAACAGAGCTTCGAGAGAGGAATGGAGCTGCACGCCAAATGCACCATATTCGCCGAGGGCTGCCACGGGCACCTCACTAAACAACTAATAAACCGGTTCAAGCTTAGAGAGAACTGTGAACCGCAAACATACGGAATAGGTACGATTATTTCACAATAATTATCAACAGTGATAATAATTATTCTACAATTCACCGCCTTAGGCTTAAAAGAGGTATGGGAAATTGACCCGTCTCTCCATAAACCCGGCAGGGTGGAGCACTCGATTGGTTGGCCCCTGGACAAGCACACCTACGGCGGTTCCTTCCTGTATCACCTGAACGAGCCGACCCCGCTCATAGCCGTCGGGTTTGTGGTCGGTCTGGATTATTCCAATCCGTACCTGAATCCTTTTCGGGAGTTCCAGCGGTTCAAGCATCATCCGTCGGTCAGCGGGTACTTCGAGAACGGCTCACGGATTGCTTATGGCGCTCGTGCGCTCGCCGAGGGAGGTTTCCAGAGCATCCCAAAGCTGACTTTCCCCGGTGGTTGCCTGGTTGGGTGCACCGCCGGGTTCCTGAACGTGCCCAAGATCAAAGGTAGCAGTTTTATCGAAAGATTTAAATTTGAGTTAAAAAGACGGAATATAATTTTAGGTACCCACAATGCGATGAAGAGCGGAATGTTAGCCGCCGAGAGCGTCTTTGAGGTGATCCACGGCGAGAACCAGGATACTACGAGCTTCGAGCCCAAGGCATACGAGGAGAAAATAAAGAACAGCTGGATCTGGAAGGAGCTGAAAGCTGTGAGAAATATCCGGCCTTGTTTCCACAATCCGTTGGGCTTGTACGGCGGGCTGATTTACAGTGGGCTGTCGTTTTTGGTACGCGGGAAGGAACCATGGACGTTCAAGCATGGAGGTAAGGGGTTGATAATATGACAAGTAGTTTTCGTCTGATTTAAATTTTCTAATTTCAGAGCCAGATTATAAGAGACTGAAACCTGCGAAAGAGTCTCAGCCAATAGAATACCCGAAACCAGACGGTAAGATTAGTTTCGATCTACTTAGCTCTGTTGCCCTGACCGGGACCAATCACGAGGGCGATCAACCGGCTCACCTGACTTTGAAAGACGACACTGTGCCCGTCAAGAATAATCTGGGCGTCTACGACGGTCCCGAGGGACGATTCTGTCCTGCTGGTACGTTCTTTTTTTTAGTGAAAAAAATTGGTGTAGTTGAATAATTTTCTGGAGAAATATTTATATGATGTCCAGTCAAAGCATTGTCAATTTTTGATTGTTCTTATACAAATTGTAAGTAAGAACATTCCATTCAATAAGTCTTCTAAAATCCTTGATCTAGTCTACCATGATGACTGATAAGGGTAAAAGGGTAAAGACTTAGTTATACCAGAATGTAGAAATCAAAGACTATTTACAAAATTCCGGATTGATTATACTTTTGTTCCAGGTGTTTACGAGTTTGTACCCCTGGAGTCTGGGGACGGACAGAAGCTCCAAATCAATGCACAAAACTGCATTCATTGTAAGACTTGCGACATCAAAGATCCCAGTCAAAATATTAACTGGGTGGTTCCAGAGGGAGGCGGCGGTCCGGCTTATAACGGGATGTAACCAGGCTGTTTTTACTTGTTTTGTCATTTAGTTGCTGGTCAAAATCTTCCAACCTGAATGTAAAGTATATTGTTTCTTATTTACAAGGAGTTTCTTGAGTATTTATTTTTATTTATTTACTAAGAACCTCTAGTAAGAAATCTGAAGAAATGTTCTAATAAATTAGTGCAGATCATAGGGGGATTTGTATTTGTCAGGCTATGTCGCTTTATTTCTAATAGGTGCAATTATTATTTTAAGTAGTATGTTGAAACAATATTATTTTATTTTATAGGTTTTTATCTTTTATTCGACTTTATAATGTAAATATGAATGTAAATATGTATGAATATTTTTTTCAATTTTTGTACAGGAATAATAATGTTTTAGGATTGATAAAACAATTTCTGGTTTGTTTTATTAGGTACCTCCTGTATTTCCCAGATTTTCAAAGTACATATTAGCTTTAGAATTTGGAGCTTGTAACATTTTTCTCGGTACTTTTAGACCAGATTTGAAATAAAAAAACAAGCCTAAGCTGCTCCCATACTCCATATTGCATGTTAAATTATGACAAATTGACAAACAGCCACACATTCATATAATGTCCTTTATTTGTAATGGCAGACATGCAAGATGGTGGCTGTCTACTAAAAAAAAGTGGACACCCTAGTCCCTATAGAATAATAATTCTTCCAATCACTATATTTTGTAGTGGTTTATTTAAATTTATCTGCTTTCCTAATTTTTTACTTTCTGTCCAGGCTTTGGTCATTTTTTGGGACACAATTTCTTGTCAAAATGCTACTAATTACCTTAAAAAGTGAATATTAAAAGATAATTGCGAAATAATCATGCTAGAAACCCTAAACTCTGTTTAAATGGGTAGACCCATAATTTTATTGTAGGAGTCCTCAAGTTCGCGCGGACTAGCAATAGAAAATGACTTTCAATAATAATTTGGTTATGTATTTGATTTTATTTAAATGGGGGGTTCCCCATGAAATCATTTAATTAAATTTTTTGCTGTCTCAACTCAACTGAGAAGATTATAAATAGCGAGCAACAAAAAATAGACTTGCTGTTGGTCAACATGCAAACAGTATGGTCTAATTAGATAATATTTTTAAAAGGAGAGATGTCTAACCTGATAATTTTTTTGTTTTTATTGAAAAAGAGACATATGCACTGCAGGGAAATCACTATGGTGCCCTGGGAGCGGTGCATGAGCGGAGATATCGATTCATGTTCACCTTGAATCGTTGGTAAAAGATTTTGCAAAAGTCAAGACATCTTTTTTTTTAATAAACAATATAAAATTCACTGAAGCTTATTAATAACTTCAAATAATGAGCCCTGTCGCGAGACACTTTTTGAATTCATTTAGCCATCTGTGATAATAATTTGTACAATAATGAAATAATTATATCTATCAGGTGTGCCACGCTTCTCAAACCAGTGATTGGTTTGAAGTCCAGGGAATCACTCTTTTAGACCAAGCAAACATAGGCTTCTTCTTGACAAAAATAGTAACGGAATACCACCGCCGGTGCCATAACACGCGGAATAGCCCCCAGATTCTAACTGCACAAAGTTCTACTCGAGTTTACCATTTTCTTTTTATTAGTCCAAAAAATCGATTTTTTGTTTTGTTTTTTGTTTATAAAAGAAAAATTGATGAGGCAACTTGGTCCCAATGGACGAATTATTGTAGAAAATTAGAATACGAAGAAAATTAAAGCTGAAGCAGCCCGATCGGAGATATAAAATAAACGAAAAAACGGCGTTTTTTCGAAAATTATTGGCGTCGTCATATATTGTGAGGTGCAATGCAAGCGCTCTTTGCGAGATGGTCGATATTGATAGGTACTTCCGGTGTGGAAAACCCAGACGTTGTCGGATTTTCGCGTAATTGCGATCAGAAGTTCTTCCTACCATATTTTACAACGAGGCTGGATGCTCTGGAGGTCGTCCGATTCGAATTTATCAAACCGATTTGGAAAGTTAATATGCTTCAGCTTTAAAACGTCAATCTTCGTCAATTAACGTCAATTAAATGTCGAGTAAAAAATGCGCGCAAACATGAGCGAAAACGGCCGAGAGCATGAGAGTCGAGCTCTTTTGCTTGGCCTATTTATTATTATTACTGTTATACTTCTTAGGGTAGGTTCAAAGCCCTTGTACTGAAGTTTATTGCGCCTATTGTACCCCTTTGGATAATTATCTCATTGGTCCCATCCCATCTCCCGAAAGTATTTCAGTATGAGTTCAATGGGTGCTTGTTCTATTTCTTTTGGTTCTGCAATTTCGGTCCCAAATACTGGGAAATAAGTCTAGTTCCCTCTAGTGCTGGGCATTCACACATTAGGTGGTATGGGGTTTCCTCCCGCTCCCCGCAACTTCTGCAATCTGAGATATTTTTCACTATTATTATTGAGAGGTGTTTAATTAGTGAGCAGTGTCCTGTTGGAAGTTTAATTGCCCATCTCAGCTGGAGCTTACTCAGCTTTTTCAGTTACATCTTCTCTGCTCCCTCTTCCCTTTATCCACCTAGTCGCTTGAACAGCTCCCCAAGGTTTAGGTAAGGTCTGCATTGAAGTTGCTCTATTTTCTCCCATGAGGAAAATTAGTTGTTGGCCTTTTGTGTCAGGTTTTCTGTCCTCTAGGATCCACGTTTCTGGTTTTTAATCCCTGGATTTGAATTCCCAGTCTTTTTTGGATTTTTTTTTCTGGTTCCTCTTGGGTCCCTGGTATCCACACTGGTGCTCTTATAGGTTTCGGAACGTCCTTGGTGCCGAGTTTCGCTCCCGACCAGGGTTCCATTTCCCTGACCACCCGCACCAGCCAGTCCTCTGTGCCCTGGTCAGCGCAAGAAGCCATGAGAAAGTCCCCTTTGTTATGATTTCAACAGTTATCTAAATATATTAATTATTTAATAGTGGACTGTATATTTAAAAGTACTCGTAAGATTATTTCAAGTATTTATTTTATTTTCTCATAGGTAATTATATTTTTTTTTGGCAATCAACAATTCAACAATTAATTCGTTTCTATGTAGAATACAATTTGTTCTGCCTACTACTTTTTTGAATTTAAAACATCCCTAATAATAGCTCTAACACCCTTTAAGCTGCACTCCTGAGAACCTTGGTGCAGGTTCTCCTTCTTTTACGTTGTTCCGGTTCATTGCTGGTCCCGGGTTTTGTTACACTGGGGTTCACCTTCAACCCTAGCTTTCTAGTTTCTCCAGTTTCTCCTGGTTTTGTAGTTTCTACTCTTTTCTCAGTTTCTTGCGAGCGGCTCCTGAGAGTTTTTTGGGTAGGTCTTTCTTTTCAGAATCTCCTTCCCTTTTTAAATTAGGTGTGTTTTGGTCCATATGGCCCACGAGTAATGGAGCTATTAAAGAAATACCATACGCAGAGCTCCATACGTATGGTAGGCATTTATTTTCGAAGGTGCGCCACTTCTTCGAGGGTGAATTCAGAAGAAACTGATCTACTATTCAGCCACGCATCCTTTTAGCTTGGGTTCCCGCCGTAGGATGTAGGTTTTTAAAGGTTGTCTCCTTTTGGCCCAGGCGGTAAAGCCTAGACCCCCGTATTCCTCTGTTCGCGAGATATTTGGTCTATTCAAATAACTGTTCTAATTTTTTATTTCACACGTATTTCACACTCATAAGAACTATTATATCTACATCACAATAATAAACTATTTTGTCAACTTGTTTCTTATGTACTTATTTTTAGGTACGTGAAGTTGGCCCGAAACGTAGGACCACGTTTTACCACCCACCAATTATTTTCGTTTTACCACCGTTACAGCGAGTATTATAAAGGCTCATTAAGTTAACGGGCAGATTTCTGTGGCCATTTCTGAAGAAGGTATCGAGTCTAAGTGGAATTTTTTTAAATTTAGCTATCCTTGAAATGAAAGTAATTACAAAAATATTAATAAAAGTCATTTGACGTCGATATTAGCTGCAAAAACCAACACAGAAATCTGCCCGTTAGCCTAATGAGCCTTTATAATATTGGCTGTTAGTCTTTTTTTGTGATTTTTTTAAAATTTTCAGGCTAACTTCACAAGCACGAAAAAAACACGGGACGGGTCGTAAAACGTACTATTCGATTACCGATCGTTAGACCATGTTTTACCGCCAACTAATTTTGTTTTACCACCTTTAGAAAAAAAGTTAAGTATGGAATAAAAAATAGTTTTTTTACGATTTTTTTTAGCCGATAACCTATGTGGTAACTCGGGCCAAGTTTAAGCGGGCGGTAAAACCAAAACGATAACTATATGGTGGTTAAAAACATTGTAAGTACAACTTTCTACTAACCCGACAAAATATTTTACCACCCCTACCCCTTAGTTTTAATTTACCACCTCTAGTATCAGCGTCCCCGACCATTATGTGCTTTATTAAATTCGGGCCAACTTCACAAGTGCGTAAACACCGGAAGGGTTTTTCCAGGTGATTGAAAACGTTTTACCATTTTGTATCAACCCGATAAATGGTTTTACCACTTTTTTTACTTGTGAAGTTGGCCCGAATTTCATAAAGCACATAATGACCGGGGACGGTGATACTGGGGGTGGTAAATTAAAACTAAGGGGTGGTAAAATATTTTGTCGGGTTAGTACAAAGTTGTACAACGTTTTTAACCACCATATAGTCATCTTTTTTGTTTTACCACCTGCGTAAACTTGGCTCGAGTTACCACATAGGGTATCAGCCATGGTAAAAATTATTTATTTATTACATAAATTTTTTTCTAAAGGTGGTAAAACAAAATTAGTTGGTGGTAAAACATGGTCTAACGGTCGGCAATATAATGAAACTTTTTACCACCCGGCTCACGGTTTTTTTCAGGCTTGTGAAGTTGGCCCGAAAATTTAAACAAATTCAGAAAAAAAAACTAAGGGTGGTAAAACGAAAATAATTGGTGGTAAAACGTGTGGTCCTACGTTGGACAATCAATTACGACTTTTACCATCCAGCTCGACTTTTTTCGGGTCAGCTTCACGTACTTCTATTTCTTATGCGCTACCCGGATTCACACGGAAATCACCATAGCATATTTTGCATTTGGACATCAGACTGACAGAGTGATTTGACTTTATAGCTGCTCTCTTCGGAATATTTATTTTTAGCTAATCAGACACTTTGGAATTTCTCTGGCAAATCGATCATTAGAATTTTGCACTAATTATGAAAAATCAACAATTATTATTAAAGTTTGTTTTGTTACAGTTTCATAATAAAATTATTATTATAAAAAATTGTCCTTATCTGATGGAGTCATCAGCATCAGTACAAATTTATAAGTAACTAATATATTTAATTAAAAAATTGGAATTTGTAAAAAAATTAATAATGTGTTATAAATTACATTTTGAACAATTTACCTCCATAAACATAGATACTTATAATTTGAACAATAGTAAGAGTTATCCTTATCCACAGAAAACAGGAGCTGGCCAACGGCGTTTTCCATTACGAAAACCTCTCTTCCTTCTTATTCTCTCACTTTGCTTTTCACCATTCAGGCTCATATACTTTAAAGAGATTTTATATCCAGCCATGTCAGTGGTAATTTCACTGGACGGACTTCTTATCAAATTTCGCTCGGAATTTCCATTCGCCGCTGGATTTTCCAGGGAATGTTTCAATTTGGAAGCGTTTTCCACTGATAAAACTCTTATGTCCTTTACTATAATGGGAACACTGATGGAACTTTTATACGTGCCGTTCCTGAGGGAGAAGAGTGGATTTGTTTCCGCAAGCCAGGCTAGAGAAAGCCAGTATAGGATTATTCTTATCTGGAAATGTTGTTTATAATTTATTATTATATTTTATGTCTCTTATTTAGGAGAATGCATGTATAAAGTAGGTAGGTATAGAGGTACTTACCATAATTATTTTTAGCTACTAAACGTAAGTATATAAGGTAAGTATAGTTATTGTTTCTTGCGCTCGATGATGAGATAGACTGGATTCTTCAATTTCATATGTTTTATAATTTAAATAATGCCTCCACTTTTTATTACGCCACAATTTAAGAGTGCTAATAAAATTGTCCTCCACCTGAATTAGTAGAATATCATCTAAATATTTATATTCGTTTCTGACTAGTGCGCGCTACTTAGGTACCTCATCTATACTTACAGTAGCCGCAAAGTAGGGCACGAAAAATCATTGAAGAAAATCGTTTGATTTCAATTGATAATAATTGCTCTTTGTGTTTTGAAGAAAAGAGAGAACATTGGTCTTAGGTAACGCCTACTAGATCATTTAGGCAGACACTTTTTGACGTTACAGTAACGTCGCGACGCTGTAAAGCGACGCCATAATATAAAGAAAATATTATTCCCATGAAAGGCAGGAAGAAATCATTTAGGAATTATTATTCAAGTAGTAAAATATTAAAATCCAAGTAGATAAATCTTGGATTTTGAAAAAAGTGCCTCTATATAGGAAGGAACGAAAAACAATAAGACACAATTCAGCGAGAAATATTAAAATAATAACTCAAGCAAATAAATGCGAAGCCGAGAGGAAAACGAGATAAGAAGTTGTTGTTTACGTCCGGTACCTATACAAAGGGACGGAAATTGAATGAACGGTAGGAGATGGTAATCGGGAGACTTCTCCTCCAGCGAAGAAGAAGAATTGACTCTTCCAAGCTCACCTCTTAGCCTCTCCGACGCGAAGCCTGGGTATTGACCAGGAGTCAAGTTGGACTAACGCGAGAGAGTAGAATTGATACTCTTTCGTCACCCCCTAAAGCTTAACAGAGTCGAACGAAGACCCAGGTGATGTGAAGAATTGACTCGCGTCCCTGGTCCAAATTATTCTGAGTAAGCCTATCATCCCCCCGTGGCTCCCTAACGCGCCGAAGTATTGACTCAACGCTTAGCTAGTCACGTAAAAGGCGACCTTCGATTGCGAGCGAGAATTGACCGTTACGTAATCGAAGACGAGCCCAGTCACTCATTTAATAAGAAAACCCGCGGTCATTTCATGCGACTAGAATTTTTCCCCCTGATCTAATTTATTAAATCAATTATTCAATTAAATTTCATGTAAATAATATTAATCAACAGTTTTATTCTGTTCCTTTCTCATTCTTTTATCGACGCGATAAAATCATAGAAAATCATTTAATCCATTCTCACCTTTTCGCCAGAACTAACACTTTTATCTTCCAGTTGATCGATAAGGCCGCAAAAACTCGTCCTATTCGACCTACTGCCACAGAGCCCAGCATTACCGGCAAACGGTTGACGGGGCGCCGTTTTTTACTAGATGCTGGGCCGGGAAATTATGTACCGGGCGTTCACGAAGCCTGAGCGTAACAAATGATTATTTTTCATTTACGATATTTTAAGAAGATAATAAATTTACGTTTTATGTTTTGATATTGTGTATCATTTGTGTAAATCCACCCAAATCTCCCGTCTAAAGGCATTTGTTAATTATCTAATTAACCAAATAAACTAAGACGTCCTCTCCAAAAAAGCAGAGACGTTACAACTTTTTTAATTAGTCATAAAAATGGTTAAACGAACGCAAACATCCATGGTAAGACTGAGACTCAAATCCGTAATACAGTGACGTAATCGCCAAACACGCTGACCCACTACGCTACCGATGTACCGATCGATCATTTTTGTTTTTGATAAAGTAATAGGACAAAATTAGAGTCTGTATTTTTTGTAAAACGGTTAGTCACAGCGATAAATTTGTTTCGTTTTATATCATTTTATGCGATCCCCACGTGTTAGATTTACTCTTAAGACTGATGATAAAAAATATCGATCAGAAATTTTGACTAAAACTTGACTCTCTTTATTATATCGTTAGAATTAAGATATGACGATTACTCCTACCGATTAAAAAAAAAACAAGCTTTTCACTCGATTACAGGTCGTAGTTTCCAATCTAGGGAACTGAAATTTTTCTAATAGTTAGATGTCTGCAGGGAGTTGTCCGACATTGCATTTGAGCAAAATCGGTTTAGTCGTTTCAAAATGGCGGCCTTTTGTAAAAACTGCTATTTATTTACCATATTCTATATGCAAGACGACGAAACTTAATTTTTTTTACCTATTCCAAGTTATACTCATTAGTGTAACAGTGCCGCAAGTAAAAACCTAAGTAAAAAATTGGGGTACCTGACAGGTCAACTTAAGCGTCAATGTCGGTAAAGCAGGTTCCCTATATAAAATCGGTCAAAATTGCTAATTTTCTATGCCAATTGTAGGAAGTGTATTCAAAGGAATAACCTGAAATTTTTATTATAGACAACAAACTATACTAGTAAGTTGTATGATATGACCATGAAAAATGTGAAGCAGCCATTTTACAAAATGGCGAAAATATTCATAAATGAATATTGAATCCATATTATTTAAGACTATATAATATTCCTATAAGGGGTCTGGAGATGGACGGAATCATCACAGTGCAGACGTATCTTTCTATCTTCCCCTCGTCCAATGTACTTCGAGTCCTACGCGCATGTTCGAGAATTGAACACGCCTACAAGCAATATAGAAGTATTAAATTTCTGATTGTTTTATTCTTTTACATAGAATTTTTCTACCTATAAACGATACATTGTACCTATATCATAACCCTAATTAATAAGCTGGAGAAATACTGGATGAACGAAATGACTAGGTAGAGTTACATCAAAGATTGTAGGTACCATAGTTTGAAAGGTATTATACCACTTTGTATGAAGAGAAAAGATGTTTCTTACATTGTAATATTAATTTAAACGAAAATTCATCCTCTAATTACGGTATGATATAAATAAGTTGGAAAATAATGCCCAGTTGTTCGTACCACATTTTTACAACCATCAATTGGGCACACACACATCTATTTATATTCCTGAAATTGCATCCCCTGTGTTTATGGTATTGATTGTTTAATAGTTAAACTCTATAAATTGAAAATTCCTGTCTGCATGAGCTAGTTTTCAATATCAGTTCAAGTCTAAGAAGAACCAACTCACACTGTTAAGCTGTAGAATCAGAAAACCATGTCAGTTGTTCATAATTCCAAGCGTAAAAAGAAGGAAATAACAATTGTAAGGAATTGTCTAAAATTCCTCCAGTTTCATTTTCTTTGGCCGAAGAATAGCGAAGAATTATCTCCAGGAATTAGCTACACGGTCAAGGCATTTGCAAGCATCGCTTTCCCTAATATCTTGGTGATAACGTCCGTTTTACATATTGTTCATGTAAAAATGAGTACGTGTTACAATAATAATTAATTTCATCTCATCTAGGTACATTATCAAGCAACTCGTTTTCTTAAATTACGTATACGCACTATAAATTAGGGTGATTTGAATTAGGTATTACTAAGGCATGCACGAGAGAAATATTGAGGGTAGAGGGTTTCGTAAAAGTGGATAGAATTTCACAGTTTATTTTTGAAGTCAAAGTGTATTTTTAAATTTGTGCATGCAGACAACCCTGAAACCCATATTTCTCAATTTGTGTCTTTATCGGATTCAAACGATGTGGATTACTCTTATCATACTACTTTTAAAGTCGCGCAGATTTATGCTTCTACAAGTAAAAATTTGCACACATAAACTCATTTCATAATCATTATGGTTCATCTGTTATTCCAGTTTTTTGTATCTGATGAAGTTGTTGAAATTGTTGCATTTGTGCAACAATTAGGTGACCGCTTCTACGGTTTCGGCGCTCTAACCCAATAAGAAAATGATATTATAAAGCCGCCTAACCTCTGAGCCTTGCTGGAGGTTCATTTTTGATCGGCTGGACCGATCTGCCTGATTAGAAAGCTTATCCGTCTAGCCAGGTATACGATTCCGGAACGTTCTGCTCTGCTTATGGAACCAGTCTTCCCGGACCAGATTTGGTAACAGGTAACCGGTATACCTCTACTCGATTAGAAATTGCAATCAAAAATCGGTCTTCAGCAAGCTCGGGTTTGGTGACTTTATAAGAGCTATAGAATTTTATATCCAAAAGTAACCCGAAACGGTCACGTGTTTTGAAGTACCAGGACCAGGTACTAGGTACCTTTTTTATTTTACACTTTGCAGATATCATACCTATTGACAAAAAATTTTCAATAGAACAAATTATTCCATGCATTGTTAATGTGACCATTTTTTAGATGATTTAGACGTGAACTTAGACGAAGATGTAGCTGTGTGTCTGGCTATAGTATCATTGTCTCTAGTGGCAGTTGACTTTTACCTCAAGCAAGGACAATATGAACACGTTCTACACCAGCTCTGCGACTATACCTTTGAGAGACCAAAAGATTTAGAGAGAA
The DNA here is from genome assembly GCA_910589415.1 of Malachius bipustulatus. Classification (NCBI taxonomy): domain Eukaryota; kingdom Metazoa; phylum Arthropoda; class Insecta; order Coleoptera; family Melyridae; genus Malachius; species Malachius bipustulatus. The sequence goes on from OU342634.1 coordinate 13,263,691, forward strand.
CCGAAACTTTGCTTAGATTGCTCTCGATTGGATTCTATTACTTTATATTGTTTGGTATTATAATTTACGGACTCATTCCAGTTATCGAGCAATCAACATGCGAGGACTATTTCAAAATGAAACAGGTTGACGAGCTTTGTGGGTATGTCATTCCCATTCCGCCTTCGATCATACCAAAAATTGATTTGATCATTATTAAGCCGGTGATTATCGTGATACAGATATTTGCTGCTCATGTCGCTTTTGCTCCTGCAGGAATGATTGGTTTGTTAGTTTTTGAAATGAATGTTCACATTGTTCTTCACCTTAAGCATTTGAAGAGTAAATTGAAGCTTCTATCTTCGTCAGAGGATCTTAGGAAGGAATTGTATAACTTGGTGAAGTATCATCAATACATTATCGAGTAAGTCGTCAGCCGATAATCTAACTGAAGTCAAATTATTAATGAAAAGGGTAATTTTAGATTGGTGGATTCCATGAATTCTTGCTGTTCGCGAGCGCTGTGCATTCATACTTTTCTTACTTCTTCGATTATTGGCTGTATCCTTAACCAAATAAGGAACCTGACTTGGGTACTGATAGTTCTTGAGCATAATCTAAAAATCTCTTGTAATTTAATAATTTTATTTTTAAGGCAACACCCGTTGGACCAGTACTTCATCTCTTTAGCTGGATCTTTGTTCTTTTATTGAACTCGCTTGGAGGAGAAATTATTATAAACGAAGTAAGAACTTGTGAATTCTTGTACCAAAAGTGTTTAAGATTTATTTTCAGAGTGCTGAAGTAGGTACTGCTTTATATTTTTCTGATTGGATAGAGTTTGATCAATCAATAAAGAAAGACGTATTGTTTATGATAGCAAGAACTCAGAAGCCTTTAGTGTTGATTACTGGTGGCTTTGGTTATATGTCTTTGGCTGTATTCTCTACTGTAAGATGTTGAGGAGTGTCTATGTTTTCATAATTCTGATCATTTTTAGGTGGTTAAAGGGATATATACTCTCACTGCCTACTTTCCCTAAGAAATGAAGATTCTTTTGCAACTATACTATACATCAATTCTTTTGTAGAATTGATCAAGCAACATATGGCCATGTAGTTGAATAAAAATGTACTCTCCGCACGTAGTTATTTATCTCTTAGCTCACTTATTGCAAAGTTACTACTTCTACAAAAATAAAAACTAGTAATTAATTAAAACCGTACATAATGTATATTTCAAAATACATTTTGCAAAACTACAAATTTTGTTTCATTAAATAATCACAAGAAGAAACTCCTATGTTGTAGGTATGTTCAACACCATGCACTCTTTACCTTGTTAGCCTGATGAGTAGTGTTGTTAAATAAAAGTGGAATACATTTGAGAAAAACTCTCCATGGTACAGTGGTGGTCACTTTTACCGACGGAGTCAAAAATCGTCGATTCGATAATGACTCGTGCTGCACTATTTTTCAAATTATTTTCGAATGTTTAATGAAAAATGTAATATATATATGGGATCGATTGAGGTGTCGATGAACAGTGTAATTGAATAAGAAAAAAGGCCTTCAAGGCATAGTCGCTTGGGGTGTGTTATACCATGCTGTTGTTACATGCTGCTTTCTATTATAACTATACAAATGATAGTAGATAATAATATAGAAAGTATAATGTTACATACCCCATTCAACCGACTAAATAAACATAAAAAAATCTAGTGATAATCTTTGATCCCAAACAATTTTTGTTAGTCTATTATACAAGGTGATTCTTTTAAAGCGCCCTTTGGAAAACGTTCAACTTTCAACTTTTAGTTTATCTAGAGATCTGAAGTTTGGAATCTGGGCGAGATAAATAATAACGAGTCAAAATTAAATATTACCACGATGGTGGGACATTTAAAAATAGCGACAGAAAGCGCCAATTGTTTTTAATGAGACATCCCATGTATTTTCAGTTTGGTCAAAAAAAATCCAATAAGAATGGTTTTTACAGCTATTAGAGTTTGAAATAAGTGGTTTATGAGTTATAGTTATAAGCAAGAGAAAATCGCAATTTTCAAACTTTAAAGCTATTTACAAAACGAAAACGGCTTAAAATATGGGAAAACTACTCAACAAAAACAAGGTGAGTTACCTAAGATGGAGTCTCGATTAAACCTACACCGTTGAAGATTTTGAAACGAACCAAAAAGCGCTGCAAACGGAAGGCCAAAGTCCAGTTTGTAAAAATTATTTTCAGGTGTACAGGTGCCCCAATATCGCTTTGATATTTATGACGACCATACTATTATACATATATCCAGATTTTATGAGAAACTTAAAAAATTACAGCTTCAACAGTTGACATCTTTAACAAGAACTTTATGAGTTATAAACAGCGGAGATATTCGAATAAAATTTCGTTAAAATTTCAAATTTTCGATTTTCCAAATTCCCCTGTAACTTTTTTCGAATTTATTAAAGGTGGTGTAGAAAAGTGCAGTTTTTAAAGTAAAGTTAGCCATTGGTGTGCATAGGAAAAGGGACAATATTGTTAAATTTTGTCAAAATTTTTTGTTTTGTTAAATTTAAAAATCCATTCCAAGGCACGTTTTCAAACCAAATGAAATAAAATTTTCACAGTAAACCACTACGCTAATTCGACCTGACTATGGCAAATTTCAAAAAACAAATTTGAAAAGCGGTGAAAGTATTCATAATTGAATCGCACTATTTATGCGATTGATGAATGGAGTGCAGTTAGAATACGAAGAAAATTAAAGATGAAGCAGCCTGATCGGTTCATTATTAAGAGATCAAAAAAAAAAAAAAACGAAAAAACGGCGTTTTTTTTTCAAAAATTCTGGGCGTCGTCCCGTCGTCATATATTTTGAGGTGCAATGCAAGCGCTCTTTGCTAGATAGTCGATATTGATAGGTACTTCCGGTGTGTAAAACCCAGAGACGTTGTCGGATTTTCGCGTAATTGCGATCAGAAGTTCTTAAAACCATATTTTGCAGAGAGGCTGAATGTTATTTACTCAACAGCACCCTTGAGTTCCAGCTCTCCAAAGGACTGAACTCTGCAATAGAAGTCAAATAGAAACGGGTTCTGTCCTTTTTACTTCCTTATTCGCACCTACGAGACCGCCAGGGTGGCGTAAGACGCTTCGGGACCGACTTGAAGCCTGGAACTCTTTTTATTTTCACAGCACTGTGGAGTTCTGAGTTCCCCGATGAATGCTCTGTGCAGTTTTAGTTGAATAAGAACGAGTGTTGCTAATTTAGGTAGGCTTTGTATGTTTATACCGCCCTAAGCGTGTAGCGCGCCGCTAAACTTGCGAATACGCCTTGGAACCGTTCTGGAGGTTGTCTGATTCGAATTTATCAAACCGATTTGGAAGGTTAATGTGTTCAGCTTTAAAACGTCAATCTTAGTTTTTCAATTAAATGCCGAGTAAAAAATGCGCGCAAACATGAGCGAAAACGGTCGACCATGAGAGTGCTTGTAATATGATTTTTTTTTGTTTTCTCTCTTAATAATGAATCGATCTGGCTGCGATCCCCACGTGTTAGATTTACTCTTAGGACTGATAAAAAACATCGATCAGAATTTTCGACTAAAACTTGACTCCCCTTATTATATCGTTAGAATTAAGATATGACGATTACTCCTACTAATTAAAAAAAAAAACAAGTTTTTCACTCGATTACAGGTCGTAGTTTCCAATCTAGGGAACTGAAATTCTTCTAATAATTAGATGTCTGGAGGGAGCTGTCTGACATTGCATTTGAGCAAAATGGGTTCAATCGTTTCAAAATGGCGGCCTTTTGTAAAAACTGCGATTTTTTTCTTTATATGCAAAACTAAACTTTATTTTTTTATTTTTTTTTACCAATTCCAAGTTATACTATCGCGCCAAACAATTGCGTTTGTCATTAGTGCTTGTTTGGGTACTGACCATCAAGCATTCAACTCCTGCCAGGTGTACTGAGCCTGCAGGAGCCAGCAGCACCCCGCGGTGGATGTACTGGGTACCGACCGGGAAAACAGGGTAACAGGTAAACTGGATATTGACCAGCGCGCGTTTCATTTCTCTTGTGGGTGTAGTGATCCCCCAGAGACAGAACAGGACCGGACAACCAACGTGCGTGTACTGAGCGCACCGAGGGGGAAAGGCCTATGCATTGAGTCGACCTATCCCATAACTCTCGCCGAGAGTGTAATGAGCTCTGAGCGAAGAACCAGTAATTAATTTTCCTTTATTTTCAGTTTGTCAGGCTCACGTCTTATTGAGACGTGGATTAACTAGCAGGTCTCATCTGTGCGGCTTGTATTGAGAGCCCATGGAGCCTGCTACCTCCCGTTCTCCAGACGGACGAGATTCGAGGCCCGCAAGAACCAATCGCGTGTTTCGGTATGGCGAAGCAGGTGACGCGTATCAGCGAGGTGTCGAGGGTTACTGAAGGTACAGCGGCGGCTGGCGGCGACCCGCTCCTTATCACTAAGCGCTGCAGCCAATCAGTTCCGGAAACCAACGGGGACCTCGGATTGCTCAGGTCTACCTGTCCAGTGCATGGGAGGGGCCATATACCTAAAACTGCCATCGCCCTTGATAATATTATTTGGTTTATTGTATATACTTAATTTGTAAATAAAAATTATTTTTAAATATCTTAGTAACGGGTTACTTGGGAACTGATGATCCACGCACGAATTATTCAAATTAAAATACTGGTTACAAGATTGTCGCAAGTAAAAACCTAAGTATAAAATTGGGGTACCTGTATTATCGACACTAACGTAAGCGTCAATGTCGGTAAAGCAGGTCCCCTTTATAAAATCGGTCAAAATTACTAATTTTCCATGACAATTTTAGGAACAGTGTTCAAAGGAATAACCTGAAGTTTTTATTGTAGACAACAACAAACTATACTAATAATATGACCATGAAAAATGTCAACCACCCATTTTCCAAAATGGTGACGATATTCATGATTGAATCCATAGATTTAATACTACTATTTCAATTTCAATTTCAATTTCAATTTATTGTCCAACAGAGTAGTAACTCCACTTACAGAACAAAATGAATACAATAAATACATGCAAGAAAAAAAAATACCTACTAATGTATACAACCAATTAACACATTATAAGTTACATTAAGAAAAACACTATTCCAGGATCTTCTCAGCTACACAGGTCAATAACTGGATTTAAAAATCCTTGGATAAGTCACAATGTTCGCACCCCAGTATTATATCTCCTACACATGACGTACAGGGGCGACCTTAATCCTATATCGGTATTTGATACTGCATTGTAAAATGATAACTGCTTTCTCGTATTATACTTAGTAACAGCAAAGTTAATACAGGATAATAATAGCGGACAGTCAATCCTACCCTGTAGTAGGTTAATTAAGAATTTGAGTGACGCTACAATACGACGATGCTCCAGCGACAGATAACTGGACTTTTGTAGAAGAACCTGATGGTCGAAACCTCGCTCAGGGTATATCCCATCATTCCTGAAAGCAAGGTACTTCAGGAATCTACGTTGTACAGCCTCACAAGCTCGCTTGTGGCAGTCATAGTACGGAGACCACACTAGAGAGCAGTACTCCAGCCTCGACCGAACAAATGCATTGAACAGCAGTCTGTGAATGTCTGTATCGGTAAAATCTCTACACGTTCTCATTATAAATCCCAGAGACCTGAGTGCCATTTTCAATACATTATCAGTGTGTTGTATGAATGACAGCTTGTTGTCAAATAATACACCAAGATCCTTGACTGTATCACATCTCTGTAATTCAGAATCGTGAATCTTATAGTCGGTAACTATAGGCATCGTTTTACGGGTATAAGACATTATCTTGCACTTATCAATGTTTAGGGCCAGCCTGTTGCGAATACACTATTGTTGAACCTTATTTATCTCATTCTGCAGCAAGGCGGCATCATGTGCCGAGTCTATTTTGACATAGATTTTTATTTCGTCCGCAAACAGTTGATGATTATAGCAGAGGTTGCGGTTGAGGTCATCTATGAATAAAAGAAAAAATAGGGGACCTAGATTTGAGCCCTGGGGTACACCTGAGGACGCAAGTATTGGGTTCGAACTGTGACCACGGTAAGTAACATACTGAGTTCTATCCAACAGGTAAGATGAGAGAAAAGTTATCATATGATCACCGAAGCCAATGATTTCAGTCTATTAAGTAGTATCTGATGATCGAGACGGTCAAATGCTTTTGAGAAATCTGCATAAAATACATCCACCTGACCTCTGTCATCAAGACTCTGAGACAAAAACTGCATAAATGATAGCAAATTTGTGGTGGTGGAACGACCATGCAGACATAAAACCATGTTGGCTATTGAAAAGAAAGTTTCTCAGGGAGGGATATACATGGTTGTAAATGCAGCACTCAAATACCTTGGCAAAATTAGATATTATGCTTATGGGCCGGTAATTACTGATTTCCGAAGCGGCTCCGGATTTGTGAACAGGGCAAAACTTGCTGACTTTCCAAGTGCTAGAAAATGTAGCTGTTTTTAGGGATAGATTGAAGAGTATCATAAGAGGATATGATAAAATATACTTACAGTCCCTCACTATAAAGCTGGGAATTTGATCGGGGCCAGATGTACTGCCCGTTCCAAGCTTAGACAGAGGGACATGAGTATCTCTTCAGTTGAGAAACACGTGATATTAGTGTTGGGCATATTGTAACCAATACTGCCCAACCCATCATCTTTTTTTTTCGCTACTGGCCGGTATATAAGAGCTATTAAAATGATTAGCGAATTCATTAACAATCGCCTTCGGATCGGTATACTCCACATTGTTGAGAGTAACCACAGTATTCGAGTGGTACCCATTCTTTCATGAGCAAAAGAAAAAATATTCTTTGGGTTAGTTTTTATTGTTTTTTGAGTGTCAGCTATACAATAAGCATTGTAATCTCTACGAATATGTTTTATTTATGTCGCATCTCAAGTGTTTAAAACTATTAGGTTTATTGTCTCTTAGACGCCTGAGCTATGGGCTTCTTTCTGCTTTATGAGAAATACCGTCTCTCGACTGTACCATTTTGGGTAGGAATGGCTTGAACTTTTAGATCGTCTCAGTGGTACATGTCTGTCAAAGACAGCATAAATTCGACCATAGAACTGTTGACAGGCTTGCTGTATGTCTCTATAGACCAATAAGAAATTCCAATCAATCAACAAAAGATCATGATATAGGGCTTGAAAGTTTGCTTTATTGAAATTATAGGACAAGCACAATGGATTTGATGAAAAGTTTTTCCTCTTACCTCCACTGTGTGTGGCCACGATGAAGAGTGCAGGGTGATCTAGGTCCTCCTTGGTCAATGGAGCAACGTCGTGATTCACACGACACTCAAGGTTACTAAATATAAGGTCTAAGAGGCGACCATTGCAATTAAATACGTCATTATATTGTTGCAACTCTCCGAAAGCTGCAAATTGAGTGATTCTCGAAGATTTGATATCATCCTGTATTAACACATAATTTGGCGCATTAAAATCTCCAAATAGGAATATATTATCAAGGCCGAAGCATAACTCCTCTAACATATCAAAAAAATACTCATAGTCATGTAATGGTAGGCGTGGTGGTAAATATACTAGGATAACATAAACAGTAAGTAAGTCAATATCACACCTGCAAGCAATGATGTCAATAAGTGGTAGCTTAAGAACAATATTTGATACATCTAGCAGTCTTATCTTTATAGGGTCTTTTAGTGCCAATAATACACCTCCACCTTGCGATAACGCAACATCGCTATGTCTACGATCACATCTTAACACGTTATAACCACTTGGTAGCAACACACTCGAGTCAACATTGGATGACAACCAGGTCTCCGTAAGGCCAATCACATCGAATTCGACGTCACTGACATCACGGTAGAATTCACTGACCTTAGTGTTCAATCCTCGTACATTCTGGTAATAGTATTTTAGCGGAGTGTCATGATGATATTGAACGGAAGGTTTGTGATTTATGTCCCTGGTATGGGGGGACTGTTCCTGTGCCGAAAATTCGACCTTGAGTAGTCGGTGAACTTTTTAAACGCCACGTTAGTCGGTCGAAAATCAGGAGAGAGCAATTTGTCTTTCATAGTAGCTGGAACACCTACCTTATAACTCCTATACGACTTCGAGCGTACTTCTAGCTCCTCACAGGAGACTTGCAAGTCAGGCATTTTACGTTGGATGTAAGTTGTTATATTTTCGCCGGTGACACTTAGGTTTTCTTTCGACACATGTATGTAACTGTGAGGGATGAATGCTGCAATTTCCTCGCTATTATCTCCAGTTCCATACTTCGTTTGTTTTTTTCGACGATGGTTCTTATTGGCAGGTGGGGCAGCTAGTACCTTGGCATAGCTAAGAGAATGCGTTTGTGTAGACTTGGATGGATAGACTGTATCGTGGGTGTTGTGTCACCCCTTATAGTAGGTATCTGTGGTAAGTTATGCGTATACAAAAAGTTCCCCTCACCATTTATGCTGCTTGAGGGTGATGGAATTGTCGTATTATCGCTTAACAGGGTCTGCAATTTTGTGTTGCCTACCTCTCGTCGCAGGCCAGCTGAAGGCTCAGAGACCTTATCGTTGCTGAATTTCATCTGCTTGATATTAGCTGTTGTTTGTTTACATTCTGTTTTAATAGATTTCAACACATTCTTAGTTTCTAAATCAGACAAAGTACGTTTTAGTTTTATAATTTCAGCATCTTTGGTCGTTAGAGTCATTTCAAGATTAACCACTCTCTCATTAAGTAGCCTATTCGATTGGCGTAGTTGTGTAATTAGCAGTTTAAGTAAGGATAAGTTACCTTCCGTCAGGTCCGATACAGCATTAATGGCTCGATCACAATCATCCTCAGATAGAAGTAATATGTCACAGCATCTCTGTAATCTAGATGCACACCTTGGGTGAAACACTATACCACACTCTACACAAGTTAGACCGGCCTTTGCAATAATTTTACAATATTTACACTTAGATTTCTGATTCTTGGAAGAGTCATCGATCGAAACCTCTGTACCCAGAGCCATCTTGAAGCGTGAATGGTCAAATATACATATAGGTACCTAGTGGGGGTCTGGAGATGGAGGGAAATATCACGGTGCAGACATATCTTTCTATCTTTCCCTCGTCGAATGTACTTCGAGTCCTACGCGCATGTTCGAGAATTGAACACGCCTACAAGCCATCAGACTCGACCACCAGACTCATGATGCTTGCGCACCACGGGTCGAGTACACAAATAAAAACAGATAGCAGTAGTCGTTTCCGTTTGCTGTCAATAATGCTGTCCCACTCTGTTCGTGACACTTTCACTTAAGGGCACTAGCAATATAGAAGTATTAAATTTATGATTGAATCAACCTTATGCGATTGATGCGCTTATGTAAAAAATTACACTAATGCATAAAATTTAGTTTTATTTATTGTTATCTATTATTCAAACTACGTTAGTTTATTCTTTTACATATAATTTTTTAACCTATAAACGATACATATAGGTTCGTTCAAAACCCTAAATAATAAGCTGGAGAAATACTGGATGAACGAAATGACTAGGTAGAGTTACATCAAAGATTGTAGGTACCATATTTTGAAAGGTACTACCACTTTATGTGAAGAGAAAAGAGGATTCTTACATTCTAATATTAATTTAAACGAAAATTCATCCTCTAATTACGGTATGATATAAATAAGTTGGCAAATAATGTCCAGTTGTTCGTATCACATTTTTACAACCATTATAATTGGGCACACATCTAAATATTCCTGAAATTGCATCCCCTGTGATTATGGTATTGATTGTTTTTACAGTTAAATTCTATAAATTGGAAATTCCCGTCTGCATGAGCCAGTTTATTTCAATATCAGTTCAAGTCTAAGAAGAATCAACTCATACTGCTGTTAAGCTGTAAAATCAGAAAGCCATGGCAGTTGTTCATAATTCCAAGCGTAACAAAAAGAAGGAAATAACAATTGTACGGACTTGTCTGAAATTCCTCCAGCTTCATTTAATTTGGCCGAAGACTAACGAAGAATTATCTCCAGGAATTAGTTACACGGTCAAGGCATTTGCAAACATCGCTTTCCCTAATATCTTGGTGATAACGTCAGTTTTACATATTGTTCATGTAAAAATGAGTACGTGTTACAATAATAATTAATTTCATCTCATCTAGGTACATTATCAAGCAACTCGTTTTCTTAAATTACTTATACGCACTATAAATTAGGGTGATTTGAATTAGGTATTACTAAGGCATGCACGAGAGAAATATTGAGGGTAGAGGGTTTCGTAAAAGTGGATAGAATTTCACAGTTTGTTATTTTTGAAGTCAAAGTGTATTTTTAAATTTGTGCATGCAGACAACCCTGAAACCCATATTTCTCAATTTGTGTCTTTATCGGATTCAAACGATGTGGATTACTCTTATCATACTTCTTTTAAAGTCGCGCAGATTTTTGCTTCTACAAGTAAAAATTTGCACACATAAACTCATTTCATAATCATTATGGTTCATCTGTTATTCCAGTTCTTTGTATCTGATGAAGTTGCTGAAATTGTTGCATTTCTGCAACAATTATGTGACCGCTTGCTTCTACGGTTTCGGCGCTCTAACCCAATAAGAAAATGATATTATAAAGCCGCCTAACCTCTGAGCCTTGCTGGAGGTTCATTTTTGATCGGCTGGACCGATCTGCCTGATTAGAAAGCTTATCCGTCTAGCCAGGTATACGATTCCGGAACGTTCTGCTCTGCTTATGGAACCAGTCTTCCCGGACCAGATTTGGTAACAGGTAACCGGTATACCTCTACTCGATTAGAAATTGCAATCAAAAATCGGTCTTCAGCAAGCTCGGGTTGGGTGACTTTATAAGAGCTATAGAGCTTTATATCCAAAAGTAAGTTTTGAAGTACCAGGACCAGGTACTAGGTACCTTTTTATTTTACACTTTGCAGATATCATACCGATTGACAAAAAATTTTCAATAGAACAAATTATTTTCTACATTGTTAATGTGACCAATTTTTAGATGATTTAGATGTGAACTTAGACGAAGATGTAGCTGTGAGTCTGGCTATAGTATCATTGTCTCTAGTGTCAGTTGACTTTTACCTCAAGCAAGGACAATATGAACACGTTTTACACCAGCTCTGCGACTATACCTTTGGGAGACCAAAAGATTTAGAGAGAACCGAAACTTTGCTTAGATTGCTCTCGATTGGATTCTATTGCTTTATATTGCTTGGTATCACTTCTTACGGGCTCATTCCAGTTATTGAGCAATCAACATGCGAGGATTATTTCAAAATGAAACAGGTTGACGAGCTTTGTGGGTATTTCATTCCCACTGCGCCTTCGATGATACCAAAAATTGATTTGATCATTATTAAGCCGGTGGTTATCGTGATACAGATATTTGCTGCTTATGTCGCTCTGGCTCCTGCAGGGATGATTGGTTTGTTAGCTTTTGAAATGAATGTTCACATTGTTCTGCACCTTAAGAATTTGAAGAGCCAATTGAAGCTTTTATCTCCGTCAGAGGATCTTATAGAAAGGAATTGCATAACTTGGTGAAGTATCATCAATACATTATCGAGTAAGTCGTCAGCCGATAATCTAATTGAAGTCAAATTATTAATGAAAAGGGTAATTTTAGACTGGTGGATTCGATGAATTCGTGCTGTTCAAGAGCGCTGTGCATTCACACTTTTCTTACTTCTACTATTATTGGCTGTATCCTTAACCAAATAAGGAACCTCACTTGGGTACTGATAGTTCTTGAGCATAATCTAAAAATCTCTTGTAATTTAATAATTTTATTTTTAAGGCAACACCCGTTGGACCAGTACTTCATCTCCTTAGCTGGATCTTTGTTCTTTTATTGAACTCACTTGGCGGAGAAATTATTATAAACGAAGTAAGAACTTGTGAATTCTTGTACCAAAAGTGTTTAAGATTTATTTTCAGAGTGCTGAAGTAGGTACAGCTTTATATATTTCTGATTGGATAGAGTGTGATCAATCAATAAAGAAAGACGTATTGTTTATTATAGCAAGAACTCAGAAGCCCTTAGTGTTGATTACTGGAGGCTTTGGTTATATGTCTTTGGCTGTATTCTCTACTGTAAGATGTTGAGGAGTGTCTATGTTTTCATAATTCTTATAATTTTTAGGTAGTTAAAGGGATATATACTCTAATTGCCTACAATCCCTAAATATATACCTACATCAATTCTTTTGTAGAATTGATCAAGCAACATGGCCATGTAGTTGAATAAAAGTTTACTCTCCACGTTGTTATTTTTCACTTAGCTCACTTATTGTAAAGTTATTACTTCTACAACAATAAAAACTAATAATTAATTAAAACCGAACATTTTTTTCAAATAAATTTTGCAAAACTACAAATATTGTTTTATTAAATAATCACAAGAAGAAACCCCTATGTAGTATACTGCCGTGCTACGGAAGAAGAACGTATGTGCATTTTTTTCAAAATTCGAATTTTTGGTGTTTTGGATGTTTCATGGTTGGTTCTATCAAATAAAAAATAAATGAAGAAAACATTTTCGAAAATGACCGAACAAATCATTTTTGAATTTTGACGGTTTGTAATTTTCTGTTCACATTCAGCAATTTACTACGCAATAGAAACGTATGTGTATGAATTTCTTCCCATTTTTACCGCATGTGGAAATAATTGGATAAAGCGTTTAGAAATACTACACATCAACACCGTATGTGGTTAAATACGGCGTTTATATGTACCATGGTTTATTAATTTTCTCAAAATCAGCTTAATGGAAACAACGTATGTGTATAGTATGTATATGAAATTACATTGGGTGGTCACTTACGTTCCTTATGTCTAGTAAGTAAGTAGATGATAGTCTGTGAAAACGCCATATGTGAACATTTTTGACTAAAAATAATATAACGGTGTATTGTACGTTTACAAGAAAAAATTCATATCAAATACGGTACACTAGTAAATGAATAAAAAATATCAGAACAAAATTGATCAATTAATTTTGAAAAGACAAGCGTTCAAAAATGTTAAAACTTTGAAGGCCGATTTCTCGAAACTACCTCAACTGCACATACGGCGTTTTTCCGTCGCACGGCAGTATAGGTGTGTTCCCTGACACCATGCACTATGCACTGTTTATCTTGTTAACCTACATGAGTACTGTCGTTAAATAAAAGTGTGAAATAAATTTGAGGAAAACTCTCCGTGGTACAGTGGTGGTCACCATTGCCGACGGAGTCAAAAATCGTGGGTTAGATAATGACTCGTGCTGCACTATTTTTCAGATTATTTTCGAATGTTTAATGAAAAATGTAATATATGGAATCGATTGAGGTGTTGATGACGAGTGTAATTGAATAAGAAAAAAGGCCTTCAAGGCATATAGTCGCTTGGGGGTGTGTTATACCATGCTGTTGTTACATGCTGCTTTCTATTATAACTATACAAATGATAGTAGATAATAATATAGAAAGTATAATGTTACATACCCCATTCAACCGACTAAACAAACATAAAAAAAATCTTGTGATCTTTGATCCCAAAAAATTTTGTTAGTTTATTATACAAGGTGATTCTTTTAAAGCGCTCTTTAGAAAACGTTCAACTTTTAGTTTATCTAGGGATGTGAAGTTTGGAATCTGGGCGACATAAACAATAACGAGTCAAAATTAAATATTACCACGATGGTGGGACATTTAAAAATAGCGAATGAAAGCGCCAATTGTTTTTAATGAGACATCCCATGTATTCTTGCATTTTCAATTTGTCAAAAAAAATCCAATAAGAATGGTTTTTACAGCTATTAGAGTTTGAAATAAGTGGTTTATGAGTTATAGTTATAAGCAAGAGAAAAATTGCAATTTTCAAACTTTAAAGCTATTCACAAAACGAAAACGGCTCAAAATATGAGGTGAGGTGAGCAACGCGTTCTAGCAACGATTTCTCTAATGTCCCCATACACGTACGGGCTTACGCGCTGACCTATCTCAGAGGACTAATCGGTTATTTCCAAACGATCCCCAGGAAATTTATCTTATCAGTACTGTTGTTATCTTGCTAACCTAAAACAAATTTCAATGTTATCGAAGTCTTACAATTTGTAAAATAAATCCAAAACGCAAATTAAAGTGTTTGAAAATGAACGTGAAAAATATGCGACGCGGTCGCATAAAAACGCGTTGCTGGAAGAACTGGGTGGGGGGATTTTTTTGATTTTTTTCACCGAACGTAGCCACGAGTTTTCCGACCGATGCGAGTGGGAATTTGGCCCCGATCAACGTCTGCGTTCGGAGAAAAAAAATTAAAACCGCGAAAAATATGAGACACGGTCGCATAAAAACGCGTTGCTGGAGGAACTGGGTGGGAGGATTTTTTAAATTTTTTTCCCCAAACGCAGACGTTGATCGGGGCCAAATTTTCACTATATAGCGTCGGTCGGAAAACTCGTGGCTACGTTCGGTGAAAAAAATCAAAAAATCCTACCACCCAGTTCTTCCAGCAACGCGTTTTTATGCGACCACGTCTCATATTTTTCACGTTCATTTTCAAACACTTTAATTTGCGTTTTGGATTTATTTTACAAATTGTAAGACTTCGATAACATTGAAATTTGTTTTAGATTAGCAAGATAACAACAGTACTGATAAGATAAATTTCCTGGGGATCGTTTGGAAATAACCGATTAGTCGTGTGAGATAGGTCAGCGCGTAAGCCCGAACGTCTATGGGGACATTCAGAGAATTCGTTGCTCACTTCACCGCGGTTCAAAATATGAGAAAACGGCTCTTACATGGTGAGTCACCTATATAATAAAAGATGGAGAGCTCGATTACACCACCATTGAAGATATTGAAACGAACCAAAAAGCTCTGCAAACGGCAGGCCAAAGTCCAATTTGTAAAATTATTTTCAGGTATACAATATGGCCCAATATTTTGCAATACGTCATGCAATTTTGTTATTTTATGAAGGACACCTGTATACTACTATGTTTTCTGATTTTATGAGAAACTGAAAAAATTACAGTTTCAACAGTTGACTTCTTTAACAAGAACTTTATGAGTAGAGTAAACAGCGGAGATATCCGAATAAACTTTCGATATTCTTTTTTATTTTTCGATTTTCCAAATTCCCCTGTAACTTTTGTTACTCCGAATAAATAGCCGAATATACTCCCTCAAAAAATCCACATACTTAAAAAAAATCCACATACCTACATAAAAAAAAACAATCCCGAAATTAATTATTTGAAAAAATGTCCGCATTTTTTTGTAAATTCATACACGTACCTACCTAAAGAAATCTAAAGCAGCATTTTTTTATTCCACAGACGGCATTGACTTAAATGTCAAATGTGACATTTGACAGCTGTCGAAAAAATTTCGCGCTTCTCGCGACCTGTTACTCTCTTTCACGATTAACTTGAACTGTCAAATTAACGCATGACTAACTTTTTCGCGAGTCTAACTTTTAGGCGCGGTCTCGGAACTTCCCCTGTCCTTCAGGAGCGATATAGAAAAAAATTACACAAAATGAGGTGACAGATTTTAACTAAGACTCGCAGACCCGGAATCTACTGCTTACAAGGCCAAAGCGATATAGAAAAACGTAACACGAAAAAAATATGAAAATTTTAACTTTGAGGGGAGTCTACTAAAATTCTAGAGCGAAGGCCTGGAGTATGGAGGGCCAAAGGTCAGACACTGCCTTCAGGTCAAGGTCTCGGAAGAGTCATTGTTTTTTTTCTCATTGAACAAAAACCAACGACGTCATAATAATAGGTAAGTATGTTACTATCAAAGGATAGCATATTAAAAATTCAAAGTCGACCTGTTAAAAGCGATTTCCGCAGACACACGTCACATACACCTACAGTTGCTGCCACCGCTTCTTTACTATACAATCATCAATTGTATCTGTTTAAATTTCAACAATTGCATCTCCTATGATTAGACTATCGATTTTTTTTCAATGCAAGGGAATAAAATTTTCCATCCACATAAGTCTGTTCAATTTCATTTCAGTACCTACCGGTTCGAGTCTAAGAAGAATCAACTCACACTTTTACGTTGTAGAATCATAAAAGCCATGTCGGTTGATGATTCCAAGTCTAAAAAGAAGGAAATTACAATTCTTCGGCCTTGTCTAAAATTCATCCAGCTTCATTTTCTTTGGCCGAAGACTAGCGAAGAATTTTCCCCCGGAATTGGTTACACGATCAAAGCGTTTATAAACATCGCTTTCCCTTATATCTTGGTGATGACGTCAGTTTTACATATTGTTTATGTAAAATCGAGTATGTGACAATTATTTTATTAGTTTCACCTCTCTTTGCTTCATCAGATAGTGTAGTTCTCTAAGATTTTGCACCTAATATTACTGATACCTATGTAACGAAGTAGAGGTACAAAATATTAATAATATGCAATTTTGGATGTGTTCGATCCTATCTGGCGTAGAAATATTAGTTGTTTAAATTAATCTTAGTTACATATCTTGAAATAGCTTATTCGGTAAAAAATCTTTTTTTATTAGAATTTTCGTTGTTCCCTGATTAAAGTTTGTCAACTTTTTCGATTTTTTTGATCGACTTTGGAAAACTACTCAGAATGTCAATAAATTCCTTCGATACGTTTGTTTCTTTGTGTTCGGCTAACGTTATTTTAATTCCTTCCATCTCCAAAGAGTTCCCTCACATGTTTACTCGCATTTTCACGTCTCCATTATCGTTCTGCCGTTTTCCTCAAACGCAGCTTTTTACTTTCTGGCTTTACCTGCCCTTCCAGATCTTTGCTTCTCACGTGGAGGTTGAATCATCATGATTTGTATGCAGCTGCTCGACCTGTTCATTACTATTCTTTTCTTTTTGGTCTAATCCCTCTGTAGCTTAGTTTTTGTTGATTCCATGGCAGGAAGTCTGTACTATTCTATTTATTCCATGTCCCTTACCTTTCGGTTCTGTTCCTCCCTATATCATGAAATCCTTTCTGTCGATTTGTGGACGTTTATTTGACCTGAATATTGAAATTATTGCTCGCAAATATGGTAAATGGAGGTTTATCAACAAGAAAAAGTCTTATCACGAGAATACGCGGACTGAAGTCATGAAACAAAATGTACCTACTTTATTCCCGTGTCCCCTCCAAAGTACTCTCTTTGCCAAAGCACATACTTATCCCAACGGTGATTCAATTTATTGAAAAACGCTTCTTTTGTAATAATGTTCTTCGACTACCATCGCATTTGCCTTAATCTGGGAAATCGTCTCAAATATTATTCCCTTCAAGGGTTTCTTGAATTTGGGGAACAAGAAAAAGTCACAAGGAGCACGGTCAGGTGAGTATATGGTGAGGAAGAATAGTGATCGAGTGCTTGGTCAAAACTTACAAGTTGGGTGGGCTGAATGGGCTGGAGCGTTGTTGTGATGGAAAAACCAGTTGCCACTCCTCCACATTTCTGGCTTTTTGCGACGGGTGGCGTCCCTCAGACGTTAAGAACTTCAATGCAGTAAGTTTGGTTGGTTGTGGAGCCTCGTGGTGAACAACAACCATTAGCATAAAAAAGTCCGCATCACCGCCTTGGCATTGAATGTAACTAGGCGAGCTTTTTTAGATCTGGGGGACGTTTCACCCCATCGATTGGAACGATTATACTTTAATTTAATTGTAAGTATCGGAAACCCTTGATAAGAAGTTTTCTTCTTCTTATGAACGATCAAGTAATTCCTGACAAACCTGTACACGATGGACTTGTTGGTCGTCTATCATTATGGCAATGACTTCGCAGTATCTTCAAATTTTCGGTTAAAAGCTCCCTGATGATCAGACGTCGATTTGCACGCAAAAAGAGGTTGGTTTTATCGACATAAAGGACAACAGTTGAGGTGGAGGACGCTCATCGTCTTCAATCGACTGTAGACCACCCTTAAAACGTTCATGTTGAAAGTTAAGGTATGCTTCATAGCAACATCACCGTGAGCTATGTTGAGCACAATAAATGTTCCAGTCGCTGAACTTCCAATTCTAGTTCAAAATTTATAGCAAGACCTTAAGGTCAGGTCAAGTCACTCATTCTGAAATCCGATAAACGTAAAAATCACACTACACTGAAACCGTCTAGTTACCCAGCAAATGAAGATATCTTCAATCGGAAAAAACATTTCGTAGCAAGCGGATGCTTCTGGAGCCAACTGGAGCTGAGCAATTCAAAGAGTCCGCGTACTTTCTGAACAGACCTTTTTCTGATCAAAATTAAATTTGAAATTTCTTTTACGAACCCTTATTTTTTATTGCAGATTCGGAATTTATGACCAAAATACGAATTTGTCTCGATTCGTGGATATTTTTGACTCAATTTCAGTTATAAGATAAATCGGAAAAAAATGTACATAATTTAACCAATTACAGCGCCCTATCATGAACGAAAAAAATTCCAGATAAATCCTTCATATTTTTTTTGTTTTTTGACCAAAATCTCAAATTTGCTCCCACCCCACCTGCTTGGGGGAGGAAGGGGGCGGCAATTTCACACGTGTTTTCACACCTTCCAGATGAACAATTTTCATTACCCATTTTTTTTTGATCCGATGCCTAGTTTTTGATATATTTGAATATCTCCAGATAAAAATGTTACAGGTCTAACTCTTTTTTAGACAAACTAAACAAAATTGTCATAAAAAAATGTTTAGCCAGTAGCATAGAGAAGGGGTACGTTCATCTGACGTCAACTGTTGAATAGCAGCGCAAAACGGTTGAGCGTTAGTTGTTGCAACATGTTGGAAATAGTCTGAACGCACTATTATTGAGATGGAGGAATCGAGCGACATGTTGACATGTTTCTGGATACGATTCTTTGTCGCTGATCGTATCAGGGGCATTCTTACTTCCAACTTTTACATAATATGATGATAGTTCGCGTTCGAAAGTAACGATTTGCGACACTTTGCGCGCGGACTTCAACAACTCAACACTTGACGTCAGGTGAACGTATCCAATAATTATGAATAATTTGAGGTTATTAGAATTTCTGATTTGTTCCGAGACTTTCTGGTGTTTTCATTATTATGTGTGAAGCATTATTTGGATATTCTTCTCAGAAGCCAGACAAGTCTGAATTGGTTTTGTCTTCACCTTTTTTTCGCAGTCAACTGCACTCATCGCTGTTTTCGCTTGGAGATGATTTTAATATTGTAACATTTTTTTTCCAGAGTTTGTGGCTAATTATTGTAAAGCCTAAGCGGTCTTAATATTATAACCTTCAATTCCACCCCGAGCAAATTTCGGGGAGGTAAACAACGCTATTTATTAGCCAGTTTGCTCAAAAATGAAATTTACCTATTTTTTTTGGCAATGCACACAAATGAACAACACCACAGGTCGAAGAAAATTTACAGGCCAATTTTAACAGTTTTTATTAATAAATAGAATAAATAATTTTCATAATAAATATAGAAAGTGCCATTATGTAATAAATAAGTATAACAGATAATAAAAATATTCAAATATCACAATAGTATGTATATTATCATATGAGGGATTATGAAGCCATTATTCATGAGATAATATCAAATGAATATTGCCCATAATCGCAAATGTAATAAAAAATGAGAATAAAATAATTATACACAGAATGAGACGAAAATTTTGAGACTCACACGACGATATGTGAGGGCGATACTAATTATTAAATGAAAGAGAAATACAATGAAAATTATTGAAATAGTGAGATACGAAAACAATAGAAGTGAAATAAAAATTTCGATAAGCACCGAAATAAATAACCAGCAATTAAATCATCAGGTGAAGGGCTGAACTACTTAACACAGCTCCACTTACCACCGCTAGTTCTAGCGGTGGTGCTGGTGCTAGCTGTGGTTAGCCGTGGTAAATACCTCATGGTAAATGGCAATTGTGGCACTAGTACTGGTTCTTTATGTGGCCTCTGGAGTACAAGGCATCCAGGGAAAAAGGGGCGAACTCATTTAAGATGTAACGGGATTTTTCTGTGGGTAGAGGTGAGTTCCCAGGAGTGGATGATTGCCCCTTTGTACCCGTGACAAGTCGATTAAAATTGTTATGGTTTATTTACAAAAGAAGTATATTTACAATAAATCGATCTAGTACTATTATTCATACGACTGATCTTAGGATTGCTCCGTCCTCTGAGTGATAGAAAGGGGGCGGCCCTCGTTCTGGGGAGTGACCGGATTGGCTTCAGATAACCGCGTCGAAAGCGGCCTCGTTTACCATTGGCCTTTCCGGTACTGCTGCTGCTGGTGTCCTCGCTGCTCGCCACTCACCATCAGTAATGCCGCCGCTGTCGTACGGTCTGTGCTGTCCCCGACCGTATGCAAGATACGCGTCTCGGGGCCGTCCGGGCGATGACCTTCGTCAGCAGACGTTCTCTGAAACAAAAGCCGCTCCCGATGCCTCAATACGACCTCGGGACGGCTGTTACTGGATCCGGCCCTCAATACAGGCCGGGTAGGGACTGAAGGGATCAGCCGGTACCTCAATACAGCGCCGGCTGATTACCTATACTGATCGGTCGTCGGCCAGAGCTCACTTCACTCTGGTCGCGCTTCCGATGCCGGGCTACGGTTCGGTCAACTCAGTTCATCGACCTACTGTATCCGGCTGTGTATATTATATGGGGCACTCACTACATGCCCCAGCTGATCTCCAGGCTCAGTTCACCCAGGAGAGAGTTGTTCGCAAGTCAATTCCTCACGATGCACTCTACCGAGTCTTCAGCTGGTGCTCTTTATATAGCCGGTGCTGGTGGAGATAACCTGCTAATCACTGTCGTAAAAACTGTATCATTCCAGACAAACCCCTCTAAGAATGAAATAAATAATAATTATCAACGAAAGCCTCGGATTTCGTTACAAAGATAAATCAAAGGAATTCAGAACACAGCATGGAATAAATCCTCGACATGATTCCAAAAAATTAAGAAAACGGGGTTACTAAAACTTCCAACACACTCCGATCATAAATAATATGATGGTAAAATAAAATATTGGTAAAATGAAAGGTAGCAATAATGATTTAAAAAAGAAATTATAAATTAATGAAATACAAGAAGAGAAATTAAATCGGCCATTTGGAACTCCGACCCTATCGGTGTCGCGAGATATCAAGAATAATTGCAGGTAGTGACATACGTACCTCGACTGAGAGGGCGGAGAGGTGCTTTAGCTGCTGAACATTGTAAATTGAACGAGATAATTAATTAATTAACAGTAGAACAAGTTGTTTGTTCTTGAGTTTAGTGGGAATCCATTCACCCTAACTGCTGTGCTCTATTTTAAAGCCGCTCTTCCTGCCAAAGGTACCGAGAGCCGGAACGAATCGACCCGAACGCTTCTATATTAATTTTTCTTTGACATATTTAATTTATATAAACATGCTCTCCGAACAAATTCTTGGTGGCACTTTATGAATTATACATTCTCATATCTACTCTTAACTGAGTAGTTAATATTAATTAAATAATTAGAGAATGATACATTATTATTAGTCCCCTTATTCCATATTCTCCATATTACTCCATATTACTCCATATTCGATCCATTTCTCATATTATTTATTGTCTAATTCAAATAATTTTACCAATTTTCAGACGGTTTCGATGTGAACTTAGATGAAGACATGGTTGTAATTCTGTGTGGATTAGCATTATCCCTACTGTCGTCAGAATTTTACAAAAAGCAGGGACAATACGCCAAACTTATACTCCAGCTAGGCGATTATAAGTTTGGAAGACCGAAAGATTTAGACAAAATTGAGACGTTACTTGGGTGGCTCTCGAATGGATTCTATTGCTTAGTCGCCCTTGGTATTACAGTTTATGGGCTCGTTCCAGTGATCGAGCGGTCAAGATGCGAGGAATATTTCAGAATGATGAAGATTGAAGAGCTTTGCGGATATTTCATACCAACTCCGCCTGCGTTGGTACCAAAAATTGATTTGATCATCCTTAAGCCGTTGATTATTGTAATTCAGATCTTTGGAGGCTTTGTAGCTTTACTTCCTCCAGCGATGATTGCTTTGTTAATTTTTGAAATGAACGTTCACTTGACGATTCACATAAGGAATTTGAAAGACCAATTTACTTCTCTATCCTCGGCAGGAGATGTTAAAAAGGAATTGCATAATCTGGTGAAGTATCATCAACATATTATCGAGTAAGTAAGTCATCAAATATTCTGGGCGAAATTAAATTAAACAGGGGAATAATAATTTCTAGAGTGATGGACTCGATGAACTTTTGCTGTTCCAGAATCTTGTGCACCCACACTTTTCTTACTTCTTCGATTATTGGCTTTATCCTTAACCAAATAAGGAACCTGACTTGGGTATTGATAGTTTTTGAGCATAAGGAAAAAAAAAACCGTTACAATTTAATAATTCTATTTTTCAGGCGACGCCTGCTGGACCATTGATGCATCTAAGTTGCTGGCTCATTGCTTTGTTTTTAAACTCACTTGGAGGGGAAATTATACTAAATGAAGTAAGTATATTTATGACCTCTGTAGTGAATTTTAAGGCACAAGGAAAATTATTTTTTTGCAGAGTGCAGAAATTGGTGACGCTTTGTATTTTTCGGATTGGATGGAGTTTGACCAATCTTTAAAGAAAGATGTATTGTTTGTTATAACAAGAACTCAAAAGCCCTTAGTTTTGATCACCGGTTCTTTCGGTTTTATGTCTTTTGGAGTATTTTTTACTGTAAGATGTTGAGGAGTATCTATATTTTTCTCATATTTCCAATTTTAGGTAATTAAAGGTATATATACTCTTATGACTTTCCCCACGATATGAATAATACTTTATTACACAACAAGGGCATAGAAATAGCCCAGCAACGTCGCTACGTAGTTGAATAATTCACGTCGGTATTTTTCTCTTAAGTCACTTATTGTAACTTATTTCTGTAAGAATAAAAATAAAATAACCACAACCAAACATTGTTTGAATAAATATAATAATTATTAGAAGAAGTAAGCATAAGTTTTCTCATCATTTCAATTTTTTATACTAAAACGGTGTAGCTAATGTGAAAATTTAAGTGCGTATGAGGAAAATGGCGTTACCTGTGTACATGGTCATATTTATTGAAAACGAGATTTCCTTTAAGATCGGTAAAAGTATACCTTTGAGTTTATCCTACTCCATGAGTCACATAATAGTGACTCAGGGAAATACAAAGAGGTCATCCAAACCTGTCACTTTGCACAAGGGCAAGTATTCTCAGGACATGCTGATAAATAGACGACAAGACTACGGCCACATCAAATGTCTTAAATGATTCTGAGTTGATAATACCTAAAGAGCGATTGATGTATCGTTTTATATTGACTTGGATATTTTTTCAGTTTATAATGTCTGATAATTCGCTTCTCTACAATAATTAGCAATTGGGTCTGTTTATTTTCCAACGATTGCATATTCCCTATGATTAGGTTATTGATTCCTTTTTTAGAATGCAACTCATTAAATTGTTCGTCCACATCATAGGCCGGTTCAATATCAGTATAAGTCTGAGAAGAATCTACTCATACTTTTGAGCCGGCTGTGACTTCCACTTTTCAATCTAGGGGGCTGAATTTTTTTTGGTAGTAAGATAATCTCAAGTAGTCGTCTGGTACTTATTTGAGTAAAATCGGTGAAGCCGTTTCAAAATGGCGGTCTTTTAATTTTTAGGAAACATTGCTAGATTTTGAATCTCTAAATAAGTAAGTTAGAAACAAAAAATTTTGAACGAAAAAAAACGATTGGAAGGAAATTATTTGAAATTTGAGTTAATGCAATAAAATTTGAATTATTTCTATCAATAAGCCAGTGGCGTGGGTAGGAAAAGGGTAAAAATGGCTAAATTTCTAAAACCGTTTATGAGCCTATTTTTGTAGGAATTGAACTGAAATTTTTACAGCAGACAACTATACTAATATCCTTTAACCCTTAAAAATTTCAAGAAGTAAATAAGAAAAATGAAAAATTATAATATTGTAACCTTGTAATGTGTCCTAATTCCTAGGAAAACGTATTTTTTAAGAAATCACAGGAGAAATAAATTTTGTAGGTACGTCAAAACTTCAACCGGGAAATTACTCATAGCCCAGTCATCTTCGAGTTTTCCTAAAAATTAATTGCCAGCAGAAATTTTTCAATGCAATTTTTATACTGCATGCTGATACAATTATTTCAAACTTTCTTTCGCGAAAAAATAATATATGAAGGTCACGATATACACCAGTTCGAAGGTCGTCAGGAACATTTGCTCAAAGTTTCTTCTTAAAAAGGTCTCCAAAATGGTGGTATAGCATGAAGACTGCCAGGGCTACCACTTAGGAAAAAATTATGATGACGTCATTGGACAAAAACCAACGACTTAATAATAATAGGTAGGCACCTATGTTACTATCAAAGGATAGCATTTTAAAATACAAAATCGACCCGTTAAAAGCGATTTCCATAGAAACGTAACATACATCGGAATGCCTATACTTGCTCCCACCGCTTCTCTATTATACAATCATCAATTAGGTCTGTTTATATACCAACAATTGCATCCCCTATGATTAGACTATCGATTTTTTTTTTAATGCAAGGGAATAAAATTATCCGCATCCACATAAGTCCGTTCAATTTCAGTACCAGTTCGAGTCTAAGACTAAGAAGAATCAACTCATACTTTTACGTTGTAGAATCATAAAAGCCATGTCGGTTGATGATTCCAAGTCCAAAAAGAAGGAAATTACAATTCTTCGGCCTTGTATAAAATTCCTCCAGCTTCATTTTCTTTGGCCGAAGACTAGCGAAGAATTTTCTCCCGGAATTGGTTACACGATCAAAGCATTTATAAACATCGCTTTTCCTCATATCTTGGTGATAACGTCCGTTTTACATATTCTTCATGTAAAATCGAGTATGTGACAATTATTTTATTAGTTTCACCTCTCTTTGCTTTATCAAATAATGTAATTCTCTAAGATTTTGCACCTAATATTACTGATACCTATGTAACGAAGTAGGTACAAAATAATAATAATAATATGCAATTTTGGATCCTTTCTGGCGTAGAAATCTTAGTTGTTTGAATTACTCTTAGTTACCTATCTTGGAATAGCTTATTTGGTAAAAAATCTTTCTTTTTTTTAGAATTTTCGTTGTTCCCTGATTAAAGTTTGCCAACTTTTTCGATTTTTTTGATCGACTTTGGAAAACTACTTAGAATGTCATAAATTCCTTCGATGCGTTTGTTTCTTTATGTTCGGCTAACGTTGTTTTAATTCCTTCCATCTCCAAAGAGTTCTCTCACATGTTTCTCGCATTTTCTCGTCTCCATTATCGTTCTGCCGTTTTTCTTAAACGCAGCTTTTTACTTTCTGGCTTTACATGCCCTGCCAGATCTTTGCTTCTCAGGTGGAGGTTGCATCATCATGATTTGTATAGCTGCTCGACCTCTTCATTACTATTCTTTTCTTTTTGGTCTCATCCCTCTGTAACTTAATAGTTTTTGTTGATTCCATGGCAGGAAGTCTGTACTATTCTATTTATTCCATGTCCCTTACCTTTGAGTTCTGTTCCTTACTTCGCTATATCATGAAATCCTTTCTGTAGTCGATCTCGATTTGTGGACGTCTATTTGACCTGAATATTGAATTCATTTTATTCGCAAATATGGTAAATGGAGGTTTATCAATAAAATTATCACGAGAATACGAGATCTGTTCAGATAATACGCGGACCGAAGTCATGAAACAAAATGTACCTACTTTATTCCTGTGTCCCCTTCAAAGTACTCTCTTTGCCAAAGCTCACCGTTGGGATAATTCCCAACGGTGATTCAATTTATTGAAACACGCTTCTTTTGTAATAATGTTCTTCGGCTACCGTCGCATTTGCCTTAATCTGAGAAATCGTCTCAAATGTTATTCCCTTCAAGGGTCTTTTGAATTTGGGGAACAAGAAAAAATCACAAGGAGCAAGGTCAGGTGAGTAGGGGTGGTGAGGAAGAACAGTGATCGAGTGCTTGTCCAAAACTCACAAGTTGGGAGGGCTGAAAGGGCTGGAGCGTTGTCGTGATGGAAAAACCATCACTGACGGGTGCCGTCCCTCAGACGTTGAGGAGTTCAATGTAGTAAGTTTGGTTCGTTGTGGAGCGTCGTGGTGAACAACACCCTTAGCATAAGAAAGTCCGCATCACCTTCATCCGCATCAGATTTTCTGATTAAAACAGTATCCAATTCTGTATTTATATTGATTTAGATGAATATGAATATCAATCCACTTAACTTATTATTAGTAAGTTCGGAAATGATGTCTGGTTAATTTTATGCCTTCTCTATAATCATCAATAATTAGGCCATTTACTTATAGTCCTAAAACTGCATCCTCTATGATTAGGGTATTGATTTGTATACCTATGAGGCAAGTAAATAGAATTAACATTTCAGTTCATCCACCCAAGCCAATACCAGTTTCTTTACCAGTTCAAACCTAAAAAAATCCACCAATCTTTAAGTTGATTGTTCATAACGCAATGGTGGCTCGTGATTCTGAGTCTAAAAAGAAGGACATTACAATTCTTCGGCCTTGTCTAAAATTCCTCCAGTTTCATTTTCTTTGGTCGAAGACTAGCGAAGAATTTTCTCCCGGAATTTGTTACACGATCAAAGCATTTATAAACATCGCTTTCCCTTATATCTTGGTGATAACGTCCGTTTCACATATTGCTTATGTAAAACAGAGTATGTATTTTTTAATTCCGCATTTCACTCCATTATCCATTCGGCAATATTTAATGGGTTTTAATAGACTGTAAAAAATTTACGCTTTCAGCCTTTACGTCGTAAAATCCATGAGACTCTCCAAGATATTGCATGGACTTCGTATTACTGCACGAAGTATACAGGGCAGTATTTTTATCAAGAGACCCTCAAATATATCAAAAGCTAGGTATCGGATCAAAAAAGTGGGTAATGAAAGTTCTTCGTCTGGAAGGGGGACATCAAATGATATACCAAACCCGACCGTGGGGCCAGCAACTTTGAAAGCATAAACAGCACCCACGGTTTTTATTGCAGATTCGGATTTTACGGGTACATATGTAAAAAAAAAAAATATGTAAAAACATATGTACGAAATTTCTACCTCCTTCCTCCTCCATGTAGGTTGGGAGGAGGCTAAATTTGACATTTCTGTTAGGAACCCTTATTTTTTATTGCAGATTTGGAATTTATGATCAAAAATACGAATATATTATAACGAACACCGCTCTGGAAAAATTCTAGTAATTGCTTCTTTAACCTTTAACATTCTAGTCCACAATTTGCTTGTTTGTTTACATTCTCTTTTTTTATACTGAGTTAGTCAATGACATGTTCGCGACAGTTCCAGTCACATGTCATGTGACACATCGACAGACAGACGTTAGTTCTATGGATTTCTGGAGTGGGATCGCCGAACAATCTGACATTTCCAGAATCCATGAATCGACGGCTGGTGCGCCGGTGCGACGTTCGAGAATGTACCTGCTAGAACGGAGTAGAACGTGACTACTGCTGCGTCGGGGGACTATATAAGGACAGCCTGCTGTTGCGTGGAAAGTAGTAGTATCCTGAACGTGAAACAGTGAAGACTGAAGTATAGACAGAGCAGAAGTGAAGTGTGAAGTAAGGGAGCCAGTAGTGACAGATAGCGGATATAAAGAATAGACAAGTGCAAGTAGGGGCAAGTTTTTAAATGCAACCTTAAATACATTGCTGAAATTATTCGATGTTTCCATGGACGTCATCGATGCTTCCGTTGAATGCAAATTCTCGATGAATTTATGAACTGTTCGATGAAGTTTTCGAATAATTATTGTAATAAACAACGAAACCTAACCCCTTTTTATTTGTTGTTTGACATTTACAAATAAATAAAAAGGTCCTGTCTTCTGCAGGCGTCGGTGCAATTATTAAAACTATAATACAAAAATTGATTGCTCAGAATCCAAATAGTCATCAACATACAGTCATTGAATGGAACAGGAGGTCGGCCAGTTATGGACAGTTTATCATGTTTCATTTCAGAGACAAGATTCTGTAATAACACATTAATAAATTACTTAATTAAAAATACAATAATGTACAATATCTGTTATTGACTTCAAAGATTGACTTACTTGTATGGCCGTTCTGCTAAGTCTAAAATGTGACTTGAAATCACCATAAGAATAGCGGCAAACGATTTTTGCTATATAATTTGTTAATTTTGTATGTTTATATCTACATTTATTCAAATTTAAGAAAAATAAAAGGCCATCTTCGCTGTCTGTCTCTTCAGAAGATAATGAGCTATGCCAAACCAACTTTTTAACTAATAAGTACTCCGTTTTTAATTTCTTGTGATTAAAAAAGTGTAAATGTTAAAATTTTCCAAATGTAACCTAACATAATTGACATTCATCAAGAATCCAGCGGATTCATCGATCTCCAAGACCGATGGATCTGCTGGAGATAGATTGTTGCCAGCGCCGAAATAAAAAACTACCCGGTAGATTTCACTGGAACATTGCGGTGAATTTACGAACGGACTGCTGGGAGAACTGCTTAATGCGCATAGGCAATCGATGGATTTAAAAACTTGCCCTAGTAGTGTAGTCAGCTGTTTGTGTTTTGATTATTTTTTAGAATAATTATTAGAGGTTATAAGTACTTGTGGTGTTAAACAATAAAGGAATTTACAGACTTTGGTGGTGATGTATTTATTGTGAGACCCGTAACAACTGGTGTCAGAAGCGGGATACGGATTCCAGCAAGAAGATTGATTAGTTAATGGGTAAATTAAGAAGTGGAAAGGAAACTGGAAGCGACAAAATGTCTGAGCAAATGTTGGCGGATATGATGTTACTGCTCAAAAACGGCCAGGAAGAGCAGAAGAACATCATGAAGAAGCTTGAAGACGGCCAGGAAGAGCAGAAGAACATCGTTAAGAAGCTTGAAGACACAGAAGAGAAGCTGCTGCAACAACAAAAAGATAGCGAAGAAAAGCTGATGCAACAGCAGAAGGATAGTGAGGAGCAGCTGCTAAAAGTTATTCTGCAGCAAAGAGACGACTATGTTTGTGAACTAAACAAAGTGAAACAAGACATTGACAGTGTTCGCGACGAAGTCGGTGGTGTTCGCGATGAAGTGAAATTGGTAGAAAATCGAGTAGAACCGAAAACGAAACTGCTGGTAGAGGAGATCGAGAATAAACTCAGAACTCTCGAAAGTTCTGAGGTGAAGCATCCTCCGTGTGCCGTACCGACCAGCAGTTTTGGCGCGAAAGTGAAACCACCAGCGTACGACGGAACAACTCCCTGGACTGCGTACAAGATGCAGTTTCAGGCTGCATGCATGGCCAACGGGTGGAACAACGCAGAGAAGGCAACGGCACTGGTTCTTGCTCTTCGAGGGCAAGCTGTGGACATGCTGCAAACACTGCCGGTAGAACTGCACTCAAATTACGACCAATTGAGTGCAGCATTAGAACTTCGATTCGGCAATCGCCATATGGAGCAGGTGTTCCAAAATCAGTTGGTGAGCAGAGTGCAGAAGCCGAACGAGTCGCTACAGGAGTTCGAAGCGGATGTCAACAGGATTGTCCATCAAGCCTACCCAGACTCGCCGCAGAACTTCAAGGAACAACTAGCCTCGCAAACCTTTGTCAACGGGATACGAGACACTGAAATACAGAAGATCCTGCGCATGTCACATTTGACAAAGTCCAGCGAAGCGTTAGTTAGAGCGCTGGAGATAGACGCAGCAATCAAGGCGTCCAATGGTAGGAACTTCTCCAAGGTACGAGCAGTGACAATCAATGAAGAAAAAGAAGAGGATGTGACTACCATATTGGAAAGGCTGAGTAAAATGATGGTGGATAAGATCTCTGAGCAGTTGAATGATGGGAAAAGAGGTTGGACTCCAAGGAGGGACGAAAACAGGAAGCAGTGCTACCGTTGTGGATCCAGTTCACATTTTATACGTGACTGTAAAGTTAGTGAGACTCCGAGACGTGGTGGATCCCTGGAACGAAGACCAGGCAGGGACAGGAGCGGGAGCAGAGTTAGAAGTGTCTCTCGAGAACGGGAAGCTCCCCGTCGACGGCAGGAAAACTAACTTCAGCCAGTGTGAAGGGGCGAATGCTGGCTGACAACAACAAGGCCCCCAAGATCGTTTCCATCCGAACACTCCAACGCCACGTAGACAGCCTAGCCGTTGAAGGGCAGATAAATGGGAAATCTGTTGCCATGGTACTCGACACCGGATCATCGATCTCATTAGTAAGAAAGGACATCGTCAGTCCTGCTGTAATTCGTCATTCATCGAGACGGGTCCAGTTGAAGACAGCGACAGGTGAAATCGCAGATATCATCGGCGAAGTAGATGGCCGAATCCAGCTTGGAGCCCTGGAACTGCGTCATACGGTTGTGGTAGCCGAGATTGAAGACGAGTTTATTCTGGGACTTGACATCATTCAACAGCATGGACTGCGGATTGATCCGAAACAAGGTATCCTGAGATTGGGTGAAGAAGACTTGGTACTGAGCTCTAGAAAATCACAGAAGGTAATGACGAGACTCGTTGCGAGTTCAATGACCACCATCCGAGGGTTCAGCGAGCAGATAGTCCCGGCCAGACTGGAAGCAGATCTTGGAAGCTGCGTTGGGTTAGTCGAGCCATCCCCAGACAGTAATAAGAACCTGATAATAGCCAAGACGTTAGTCAACACTAGCCGAGAGATTCCTGTACGTGTTGCAAATGTGTTTTCTGGCAGCGCTAGGATCAAGGAAGGTGATGTACTTGGAATTTGCGTACCAGTCAAGAAGATCAGCTGTTGCGAGAAGATGGAGGGCAAGGAGAAGGCAGATACAAGAAAGATGAAGATTGTCCTACCGGAAGTTGACTTCGAAGAACTGTCAAAAGACGAGACAAAGTTGGCGAAAGAATTTTTGAAGAGGAACCAAGACGTTTTCGCAACAGGGAACATCAAGTTAGGCAGAACGGACATTGTGCAACACCGAATAAATACAGGCGACACCCAACCAATAAGACAAGCCCCAAGAAGACTGCCGATTGCGAAACAAGAAGA
This sequence comes from Malachius bipustulatus, assembly GCA_910589415.1. NCBI lineage: Eukaryota > Metazoa > Arthropoda > Insecta > Coleoptera > Melyridae > Malachius > Malachius bipustulatus. Next base: position 13,294,886 of record OU342634.1, read on the forward strand.
GGTATCAACCATGCTGGACCAGATGCTGAAAGACGAAGTTATTGAGGAATCCAACAGCCCGTGGTCATCGCCAGTCGTGTTAGTAACCAAGAAGGATGGAACAACAAGGTTTTGCGTCGACTATAGGAAGTTGAACGATGTTACGAAGAAGGACAGCTACCCGCTACCAAGAATCGACGACATTTTATGTACCTTGTCTGGCTCAACCTGGTTCTCAACCTTGGACCTGAAGAGCGGTTACTGGCAGGTTGGCATGCACCCAAATGACAAAGAGAAAACTGCGTTTTCTACTGGCACGGGTCTGTACAATTTTAAGGTTATGCCATTTGGTCTCTGCAACGCGCCAGCCACCTTTGAAAGACTGATGGAGATGGTACTCCGAGGGCTGACCTGGAAAACATGCCTAGTATACCTGGACGATGTCATGGTTATGGGTTCAACTTTCCAAAATCACATCGACAACCTTCAGGAAATTTTCGATCGATTCAGAACTGCCAACCTGAAGCTGAATCCAGAGAAATGTTCGCTATTTAAAAAGAAGGTCGAGTTTTTGGGACATACCGTAACTTCCGAAGCAATCCAGACCAGCGACAGCAAAGTAGAATCGATTCGTGATTGGCCGACTCCTAAAGACAGACACGAAGTCCGAAGTTTCCTCGGTCTTTGTACATACTACCGAAGATTTGTCAAGAAATTTGCGGATGTAGCAGCTCCGCTCCATAAGCTCACCGAGTTGAAGACACCTTTCATCTGGGATGCCAAGTGTGAAGACGCTTTCCGAAGACTGAAAAAGGCTTTGATTTCTAGTCCGATCCTGTCATATCCTCAAAGAGAAGGAAAGTACGTACTTGATACTGACGCAAGTAATATCGGGATAGGTGCTGTTCTATCGCAAGTCCAAGAGGGAGAAGAGCGAGTCATCGAGTACTACAGCAAGACCTTGACAAAGCCTGAGAGGAACTACTGTACCACCAGGAAAGAATTACTGGCGATCATCAAATCAGTGGAGCATTTTAAAAATTACCTGCATGGGAATGAATTCCTGATCAGAACAGATCACGGCGCGCTCACCTGGCTGATGAAGATGAAGAACGTGGAGGGTCAGACTGCTAGGTGGATAGAACGACTACAGCAGTTCAACTACAAAATAAAACATCGTGCATGCAGATTACACCAGAACGCTGATGCACTATCAAGGAGGCCATGCGTGAAATGCTCACATTGTGAGCGGATTGAGGATAGCCAGAAGGAAGAGTGCGTTCGAAGGATCGTGATCAATGCAGATACAGGATGGACGATAGAAGCATGCAGGAAAGAGCAAGAAAAAGACGAGGACATCGGAGACATTTTAAAACGTAAAGAAGAGAATGGACCGAGACCAACGTGGGCAGAGGTTTCTCCACGTAGCCCAGAATATAAAGCTCTATGGTCACAATGGGAGTCGCTGCAAATAGAAAATGGTCTGCTGAAGAGAGCCTGGGTGAGTGCCGACGGAAAGAAGATCGTCATGCAGTTAGTTGTTCCAAGGAGTAAAGTTCCGAAGATTCTCGAAGTGATCCATGGTGGTACATCAGGAGCTCACTTCGGAGTGAACAAAACACTAGCGAAAGTACGAGAGAGGTTCTACTGGGTGAACTGCAAGGACGATGTCGAAGCCTGGTGCCGTAAGTGCGAGAAATGTGCTGCAAGCAAGGGCCCAAGCAGAAGACTGACAGGCGCTATGAAGCAGTACAACGTTGGAGCCCCATTCGAGAGGATAGCCATAGATGTAGCAGGTCCTTTTCCAATCAGCGACAGCGGCAATCGCTTTATCCTGGTTGCCATGGATTATTTCAGCAAGTGGCCTGAAGCATACGCCATACCGAACCAAGAAGCTGCTACAGTTGCGAGAGTCTTGGTGGATAATTTAATTAGCAGATTTGGCGTACCTTTAGAGTTGCATTCCGATCAAGGACGAAACTTTGAATCCCAAGTTTTCGCAGAAATGTGTAAACTGCTCGGGATAAACAAGACAAGGACTACACCTCTCCATCCACAATCTGACGGTATGGTAGAACGGTTTAATCGAACAATGGAGGAACATCTGTCGAAGGTGGTGAGCAACAATCAGAGAGACTGGGACCAGTACCTGCCTTTGTTGCTGATGTCATATAGGGCAGCCATCCATGAGACTACAGGGCAGACACCAGCCAAGGTTGTATTCGGCAAGGAGATTCGGCTACCCTGTGATTTGGTGTACGGTTCACCAAGCAGTCCACCATCGGAGATCAGAAATTATGTCGACGAATTAAGAAACTCCATGGCAGAAGTGCATTCCCTAGTCAGGAGGAAGATCAAGTTGGCTAGCGACCGAATGAAGGCGAGGTACGACTTGAAGGCAAACTCCGGCGGCTTCACAGAAGGAGACAAAGTGTGGTTTTATAATCCAACTAGGAAGAAGGGTTTGTCGCCTAAGTTTATGCCATCCTGGGAAGGGCCTTACACAATTATTAAAAGGATAAACGACGTGGTGTATAGGATACAGCGGAGCGGAGCCCCCAAGTGCAAGATGAAGGTAGTCCACCTGAATCGTCTGGCACCCTACTGTGGAGACAGCGAATAAGTCCGTTCGAGCGGGACGCTCGAAAATAGAAAGGGGGCAGTATAACGAACACCGCTCTGGAAAAATTCTAGTAATTGCTTCTTTAACCTTTAACATTCTAGTCCACAATTTGCTTGTTTGTTTACATTCTCTTTTTTTATACTGAGTTAGTCAATGACATGTTCGCGACAGTTCCAGTCACATGTCATGTGACACATCGACAGACAGACGTTAGTTCTATGGATTTCTGGAGTGGGATCGCCGAACAATCTGACATTTCCAGAATCCATGAATCGACGGCTGGTGCGCCGGTGCGACGTTCGAGAATGTACCTGCTAGAACGGAGTAGAACGTGACTACTGCTGCGTCGGGGGACTATATAAGGACAGCCTGCGGTTGCGTGGAAAGTAGTAGTATCCTGAACGTGAAACAGTGAAGACTGAAGTATAGACAGAGCAGAAGTGAAGTGTGAAGTAAGGGAGCCAGTAGTGACAGATAGATATAAAGAATAGACAAGTGCAAGTAGTAGTGTAGTCAGCTGTTTGTGTTTTGATTATTTAGAATAATTATTAGAGGTTATAAGTACTTGTGGTGTTAAACAATAAAGGAATTTACAGACTTTGGTGGTGATTTATTTATTGTGAGACCCGTAACAATATCTTAAAAAATTTCTCGATTAATTGATTTTTTGGCTCAATTTCAGTACAGCGCCATCTATCATGAACGAAAATAATATTCCTGACAAATCCTTCGTATTTTTGGTCGTAAAAGTCGAAGCTACAATAAAAAAATCAGGGTTTCTTACCAAATTTTCTAACTTACCCCCCTTCACGTTTTACCTGCATGCAGGGGGAGGGGGCAGCAATTTCACACGCGTTTACAGCCGTAAAATCCGAATCTGCAATAAAAAAGTAAGCGTTCATTTATGATTTCAAAGTTGTTGTTCCCACCTCTAGGGGGTTGGGGTAGATGGTAGAGTTTGGTATTATTGGATGCCCCTCTTCCAGATAAACAGGTTCCATTATTCACTTTTTTTGATCCGATGCGATCTTCGTTTATTCAGAAATTTGACGAAATAGTTTTCTTCCCTGGTATCTGCTTGTAGAGATATTCTTGGTGTCTTGGTAACATTTAAATTTTATATTTCAACATACATTTCAATTCATATGTCATCTAAAAATCACCAGACTGACATTGCCCAACCAAACAGCCCAGTTTCGTATTGTTGTTGTGGTAATATCCGATGATATGCCAAATGCTGGTTCTGGTCCAACCGGCAGCAAGTTCGTTCTCTCCAAATCAAGCATGGCCCGGAATCCAGATCAGAATTACTTCGTTGCTTTTTGCTTACTTGACAGTTCCAGACCAACTTGGACTTACAGTATCTGGGCGCTCCGCTTGGCTGTCTGAAAATATCTTTAAGATCCGCGTTGGCAGTGCATTTTTTCCTGCAACTTGCGTGAAGACCCAGGCTCGAGAAGACTGTATTATTCGAGCCAGCGCTATGAACCCCAGCTCCAGTTCCTATGTATGTTTTAGATTCATCGTTGAACCATAATGAGCGGGAAGTGTCTTTTTTTTGTGAATTTTCAGCTTTTTTGGGAAAGACCTAGGAAACATTCTAAGTGTCTGAAAGTTGCATCGATCGAGTTGAATTTGACAGAGATGAACCTTGAGACCCACAAATAAGACCTTACCATCAGTGGACTTTACCATGGGTGGGTACAAAAAACAGCCATCAGGGTAAAATTCTCGATTACCTGACCATGAGAGGGGAGAGATGAATATAAAGTTCAAGGGGTGGGTTTTCTTATGGTGTAGAAGTTCTTAGTGTGAATGTTCCCTATAAAGCTGTTTTCTTTGATACCACTTACCCAAATGTAATTTTTCACAGTTGGATCAAAATAAGGATCGACATTTAGTTGATAGAGATCACTACCGTGACCTGATATGACTTGGTGATAAGACAATTATTAGGAAATCAAATTAGTAAATTTCGGTGCTGGATTATTCTAGTTGCATTTAAGTTACAATGAAGTTCCTCTTAATAACTGATCTCCTCGATTTTCATGTTTGTTCACGTTTTGAGTTAGTATATTTATTTTTATTTAACGCATCATTAATGTGACATATCACTTATTATCAAATTCACCTCTTGCCCGATCCATTTCTCTTATTATTCATTGTTTAATTCACATAATTTGACCAATTTTCAGACGATTTCGATGTGAACTTAGATGAAGACCTGGTTGTAATTCTGTGTGAAGTAACATTGTCACTATTGTCGTTGGAGTTTTACACAAAGCAGGGACAATACGCCCATGTTATACTCCAGCTAGGCGATTACAAGTTTGGAAGACCGAAAGATTTAGACAAAATTGAGACGTTGCTCGGGTGGCTCTCGAATGGATTCTATTGCTTTGTCGTTCTTGGTGTTACAGTTTATGGGCTCGTTCCAGTGATCGAGCGGTCAAGATGCGAGGAGTATTTCACAACGATGAAGATTGAAGAGCTTTGCGGATATTTCATACCAACTCCGCCTTCTTTGGTACCAAAAAGTGATTTGATCATCCTTAAGCCGTTGATTATTGTAATTCAGATATTTGGAGGCTTTGGAGCTTTACTTCCTCCAGCGATGATTGCTTTGTTAGTTTTCCAAATCAATGTTCACTTGGTGGTTCATATAAAGAACTTGAAACACCAGTTTAGGTCTCTATCCCGGTCAGGGGATGTGAAAAAGGAATTGCATAATCTGGTGAAGTATCATCAATATATTATTGAGTAAGTTTCAAATATTCTGGGCGAAATAAAATTAATCAGGGGCATAATAATTCCAGAGTGATGGACTCGATGAACTTTTGCTGTTCGCGAGCGCTGTGCATTCATACTTTTCTTACTTCTACTATTATTGGCTGTATCCTTAACCAAATAAGGAACCTGACTTGGGTACTGATAGTTATTGAGCATAATGAAAAAATCTGTTGGAATTTAATAATTTTACTTTTAAGGCGACTCCTGTTGGACCATTGATGCATCTAAGTTGCTGGCTCTTTGCTTTGTTTTTGAACTCACTTGGAGGAGACATTATACTAAATGAAGTAAGTACATTTATGATCTCTGCAGTGAATTTTAAGGCACAAGGAAAATTATTTTTGCAGAGTGCAGAAATTGGTGACGCTTTGTATTTCTCTGATTGGATGGAGTTTGACCAATCATTAAAGAAAGATGTATTGTTCGTTATAACAAGAACTCAAAAGCCCTTAGTATTGATCACTGGTGCTTTCGGTTTTATGTCTTTTGGAGTATTTTTTACTGTAAGATATTGAAGAGTATCTGTTGTTTTCTCATATTTTCTTATTTTAGGTAATTAAAGGTATATATACGCTAATGACTTTCCCTACGAAATGAACAATACTTTATTACACAACAAGGGCATAGAAGTAGCCGAGCAACGTCGCTGTGTAGTTGAATTCACGTCGGTATTTTTCTCTTAAGTCACTTATTGTAACTTATTCCTGCAAGAATAAAAATAAAATGACCACAACCTAACATTGTTTGAATAAATATAATTATTAGAAAATAAGTATGCATCAATTTTCCTAGCATTTCTGTTTTTTATACTAAAACGGTCTAGCTAATGTTAAAATTTAAGTGAATATGATGAGGAAAACGGCGTTACCTGTGCACAAGGTCAGATTTATTGAAAAAGGGATTTCCTTTGAGATCGGTAAAAGTATACTTTTGAGTTTATCCTACTCTCTGAGTCACATAATGGTGACTCAATGGAGAAATCCAAAGAGGTCATCCAAACCTGTCAATTTTCATAACGTCAACTACTCTTTAGTCACCTTCCAGGTGTGTTGCCGCGAGTAATCCAAGAAGAGCCGTTCAAAAGAGCTTCAGAAAGTAGCGGTGGAAGGCTTGATAAAAATCTGAGTTGAAGGTTTTAAATAAAAAAGTCTTAATTAAAAGTCATAAAGTAATTTTATGACTACCGATGGTTTATACAATGTCCAGTTTCTTCAAATCGTGATTAGACGCTTTGTATTTTGGTTAACTGAAACCGGAAACCCACACGCCGCTCAGAAAAAGTCCAATTAATGAAAACTCGCTCTTTCGTAGGCAAAACTGTTTTTTTCAAGACGATTAGCTCGCAGTTGCTTGAAACGTTCTTTTAGTAAACCAAGAATATAATGTGAGCAATAAAACGACAACCATTTTTTAGTGCTATTAAACTGACTTTAATAAGAGATAACAAATTACTTAAAAATTCAAATTGCTCTGCTGTGGACTTGCTGATAGATAGACGACAAGACTACGGCCACATCAAATGTCGTAAATGATTCTGAGAAGGTAATCTAAAGAGCGTTTGATGTATAGTTTTATATTGATTTGGATAAATATTTTTTTCAGTTAATAGGTAATGTCTGATGGCTACTCCTATTCGCTTCTCTGCAATCAGCAATTGGCTCTGTTTATATTCCAACAATTTCATATCACCTATGATTAGGTTATTGATTCCTTTTTTAAATTGCAACTCAATTAAATTTTCCGTCCACCTAGGCCGGTTCGATATTATTACAAGTCTGAGAAGAATCTACTCATACTTTTGAGCCGGCGGTGGCTTCGAGTTCCTCCAGCTTCGTTTTCTATGGCCAAAAATCAAAGAATCTCCAGGAATTGGTAACACGATTAAATCATTTATAAACAACGTTTTCCCTATATCTTGGTGACAATGTCAGTTGTCTATGTTGCTTGTGTAAAAAAGAGATGTATTTGTTTGTAATTTCAGCCATTCTCACTCTGCATCAATATGGTCATCCTCTTATCATCAATCTCATATCATGCATAATTCTCGATAGGGTATTAGTTATTGAAATTGTCCTAGTACTAATAAACAACAGTTGAGGCCAAGGACCCTCCAAGAGGTCGAAGGTTCTGGTATTCATCCCAGGGCCAGAAGACCAGTAAGGACACGTTTAGAAAGGAATATCCAGGTCTAAACGTGGGAAACTGGCTACAACTCAGCAAAAAAAAAACAGAGAAGGAGGGTGTAATCCGGGTCTTTCCTTGAGAGAACCCAGTTCCGAGCGTACTACAAGATCGGAAGGGTGACTTTCCGGGTGTTGAAGGGACTCGATGGCGGGCAAATTCAGGGTCCTTCAAGCGAACCTCAGCACTGTAAGGCGGCATCAGCTGCCCTTGCTGCGGCAATGGGGGAATTTGAGGTGACCCTCATTCAAGAACCTTGGATCAATAAAGGTAAGATGATGGGACTGGGAGATGTGGGATCCCCTTAGTCCCCCAGAACTTAGCCAAGAGAGGCCTCAAAATATTCTCGTTTATAACTCTCTCTTCTAGGGACATAACGTTGGCAAAAATCAGAACAGGCAGCGGGAATATGTCGAGGGAGCTAATTCTCGTATCAGCATATTTCCCGTATGACGCTCTGGAATCACCACCACCCAAGGTAGTGGAAAAACTGGTGAGAGACTCGGGGGGGGGGGGGGGGGAAGGTATTGGGTGCGGTACCAACGCACATCATACAACTTGTGGAAAAACAAACACCTAAGAAAGAGGTAAGTCACCTTTATAATGGCTAACAATCTAGACATATTCAATGTAGGAAACAAACCAACTTTTGTAAACTCGAGACGTAAGGAGGTCATAGACATAACTATAGCTACACCATATCTGGGAAGCTAGGTTAAAAACTGGCAGTTTTGATCGGATCACAGACATATAGACTTTGCAATAAATGGAAACTAAACCATACAAGAAACCTATCATAACTCGCGGAAAACTAACTGGGAGTCCTAGGAAACAGACCTGAAGCACAGTTTAAACTCCAACAGGAATTTAAACTCAACTAAGAATTTTTCTGGAAAATGCAAAAATGGCCAAGATATGAACGAAAACGTTAATTCCATCAAAACCAAGATGCCGGCTAACCCCTGCTAAAGTCTGGTGCAAAAATGGCCGTGTTTGGATTAATGCAATTTGAAATGCTAACCCGACAGGGTTACAAGCAATAGCTAAACATGTCCTGTGTGAATGTGAAACTTTAACTCTGGACCGCGCTAGTTCAGAGCACCAGACTGACAGAATGGGTGGCATGAAGCAAAGGGGGTTAGCACAATAAGCCAATAAGGCCGGGGTGATTCCGGCGATCTTGTGTACGGGAAACCAATGATTAATATCTGAATTGGTAACAAGCAAATGAGATTATCAATAAGACAACTAAAGTATACAAATATATGTCTTGCGTAGATTGAACTCATAAAACAAGCTTATTTACAAACAGGTAACGCGACCCTGCAGACTAAGCATCTTTGAGTTTCTAGATTTGTAAGCACCCCCAGCGACCTCGGACCAAATAGAGTATAAATAGAGTTAGTTATGTAAGGTAAAGGATTAGTATGATTATTATCAGTAATATCATTATTTTCCATTCATTCTGATTCTTGATGAATCGATTGATTGATTGACTATTAGACATGTAATTACTGACGTATTATTAGGCACTGATTAACAGCAGTGAACCTAACAGCAGCCAACAAAACTATTTGTTGTGCTTCTTGAACCAATAGCGGGATTCACCTTGCGGAAGGCGACGGCAAACCACCACATATTACCCTTGCCTAGTAAAACCTTTCAAATAGTGTCGTTCGGACTCTGGAGATAAAAAGGGAGGTCCCATATGTCTATGTGAACTGATAGCTCGCGCACCAGTTAAGAAAAAGAAGATACGTTTATAAGAAAAATATAAAAGAAAACGGGATCGCTTTATATTGATTGTATTAATAAATTTGGGAATAATGCCTTCTGTTATTTTTATGCCTTCTCTATAATCATCAATTAGGTTCATTTACCTATTCTCTCCATCCTCTATGATTAGGGTATTGATTTGTATACCTATGAGGCAAGTAAATAAAATTAACATTTCAGTTCATCCACCCAAGCCAATCCCAGTTCCTTTACCAGCTCAAACAAAAAAAATCCACTTATCATTAAATTGTTGATTCATACCGCAATGGTGGCTCGTGATTCTGAGTCTGAAAAGAAGGAAATTACCATTCTTCGGCCTTGTATAAAATTCCTGCAGCTTCACTTTCTTTGGCCGAAGACTAGTGAAGAATTTTCACCCGGAATTGGTTACACGATCAAAGCATTTATAAACATCGCTTTCCCTTATATCTTGGTGATAACGTCAGTTTTACATATTGCTTATGTAAAACAGAGTATGTATTTTTATATGATTTTCCATTTCACCCATCATCCATTCGGAATTATTTATTAGGTCTTAATAGTCCTCTCGAAGATCTTGTATGGACTTCGTGACTGTATAAAGAACTGTGAATAAGTTCGTGGTGATTATTAAAATTGCTGATTCGTTACAAGACTTCTAATTTGTCTTATGTTTCTGCCAAGTAGACAATTTCACATATGTTGAAGATTTAGATTTAGATTTAGATGATCGATTGAACATACATTCCTCTTATTATTTATTATTGAATTAGGATAATTTGACCAATTTTCAGACGATTTCGATGTGAACTTGGATGAAGACGTGGTTGTAATTCTGTGTGGAGTAACGTTGTCCCTAGTGTCGTTGGACTTTTACGCAAAGCAGGAACAATACGCCAATGTTATACTCCAGCTAGGCGATTATAAGTTTGGAAGACCGAAAGATTTAGACAAAATTGAGACGTTACTCGGGTGGCTCTCGAATGGATTCTATTGCTTTGTCGTTCTTGGTGTTACAGTTTATGGGCTCGTTCCAGTGATCGAGCGATCAAGATGCGAGGAGTATTTCACAATGATGAAGATTGAAGAGCTTTGTGGGTATTTCATACCAACTCCGCCTTCGTTGGTACCAAAAAGTGATCTGATCATTCTTAAGCCGTTGATTATTGTAATTCAGATCTTTGGAGGTTTTGCAGCTTTACTTCCTGCAGCAATGATTGGTTTGTTAATTTTTGAAATGAATGTTCACTTGACGATTCACATAAGGAATTTGAAAGACCAATTTAATTCTCTATCCTCGGCAGAAGATGTTAAAAAGGAATTGCGTAATCTGGTGAAGTATCATCAACATATTATCGAGTAAGTAAGTCATCAAATATTCTGGGCGAAATAAAATTAATCAGGGGAATAATAATTCCAGAGTGATGGACTCGATGAACTTTTGCTGTTCGCGAGCGCTGTGCATTCATACTTTTCTTACTTCTACTATTATTGGCTTTATCCTTAACCAAATAAGGAACCTGACTTGGGTACTGATAGTTATCGAGCATAATGGAAAAATCTGTTGGAATTTAATAATTTTATTTTTCAGGCGACTCCTGTTGGACCATTGATGCATCTAAGTTGTTGGCTCTTCGCTTTGTTTTTGAACTCATTTGGAGGAGACATTATACTAAATGAAGTAAGTACATTTATGATCTCTGCAGTGAATTTTAAGGCACAAAGAAAATTATTTTATTGCAGAGTGCACAAATTGGTGACGCTTTGTATTTCTCTGATTGGATGGAGTTTGACCAATCATTAAAGAAAGACGTATTGTTTGTTATAACAAGAACTCAAAAGCCCTTAGTTTTGATCACTGGTGCTTTCGGTTTTATGTCTTTTGGAGTATTTTTTACTGTAAGATCATGATGAGTATCTATATTTTTCTCATATATTTCCCATTTTAGGTAATTAAAGGTATATATACTCTAATGACTTTCCCCACGATATGAATAATACTTTATTACACAACAATGGCATAAGAAATAGTCCAGCAACGTCGCTCTGTAGGTACGTAGTTGAAATCACGTCGGTATTTTTCTTTTAAGTCACTTATTGTAACTTATTTCTGCAAGAATAAAAATAAAATAACCACAACCAAACATTGTTTGAATAAATATAATTATTAGAAAACAAGTAAGCATCAATTTTCCTATCATTTCTGTTTTTTATACTAAAACGGTGTAGCTAATGTGAAAATTTAAGTGAATATGAGGAAAACGGCGTTACCTGTGCACATGGTCAGATTTTTTGAAAAAGGGATTTCCTTTGAGATCGGTAAAAGTACACCTTTGAGTTTATCCTACTCCCTGAGTCACATAATGATGACTCAGTGGAGGAATCCAAAGAGGTCATACAAACCAATTTGCACAAGGAAACGGTGTGCTGCCGCGAGTAATCCAAGAAGAGCCGTTCAAAAGAGCTTCAAGAAATAGCAGTGGAAGGCTTGGTAAAAATCTGAGTTGAAATCCTCTCCCGATCCTGAGTGACCCCTTCGTAATCGCCACATCTCTTCGCTGTGGGTATAATGACGGTCTCGCAACTGTCTTGTGAGGGAGAATCTTGTACCCGCCGATCAGTGAGTCCTCACAGTAGTCACTCCATCCCTCCACTGTGGTAACGAAGACCTCCCGCGCTTGGTTAATGGTCTCTTGCCTTCTTTTTACTAAAAGGTGAGTGTCTTCTGTATCAGATCGAATATTTCGAAACGAAGAATCTTCCACTTCACCACGACTTTCGTATTATTTACGAAACACTTCGTATACAGTTATCCATTAGGTGGGTGCTTCTGTTTCTCAAATGCAGTCAAGAAAACTCAAAAGAGTTATCACCGCCAAGCAAGTATTATTTTTTTTTACATATTATGATGAAAGAAAATAGGTACAGTGTTGGCGGTTTTTTCGGGAACCAGATATTCAGATATATTCTCCCAAAATATATCTGCGCTCTACATCATGGATTTTTATAGTCTAATTTTCTTGCAAAATTTATTACACTTGAATCGAATGTCAATTAAGTAATTTGGGTAGGTAGCATTGATAATCTTGCTGATGAACGGTTACTAAAATATTTATACCAAGTTTTCTTTGAATATCTTTCGTCGGAAAGTTTACCAGAGACCCTGAGTCTAAAAGTGCTCGACATTCTGGGAAATTACCAAACTTATAACTCATCCTTTATGTATCAATATAATAGCTGTCGGTGAAATTACTTCTGGCCGTTCATAAGCTAGAACAATAATAATAATTATTGTTTGTTGGAAAGTTCTAAGCATGATCACAGCATATATCCATTATAATAGGTATATACTGTGGTATGAATGACTGCATCATACTTGGTTCCTGCAGAAATATTGATAATGTTGCTACAAATATAATGATCGACCAGGCAGAAGATGATGTTGCCCAGGCGGAGTCAAAAGAAAGAGTCAAAGAAATTACAATCGCGAGACGGGGCTTGTCGTATTTGAGCCGTCATTATATGTGGCCGAAGAAAAATGAATTGTCACCTGGAAAAAGTTACCGTTTCAAGCTATTGATTACTTTATTTCTTAACTCGTTTGTTGTACTAATTCCAGTAATGCATCTCGTTTCAGGAGTGAGTGGTAAGCAATATTCATATAATCTTCAATGATCAATGATTTTACAGTAGCAATAATTTCTAGAAAATCTAGCAGTTGATACATCCAACGACATCGCCTTGATAGCGGCAATATTTCCGCTGCTTCTCTTGAACTTGATTTTCTCTTCGAAACAGAAAAAAATCGCTGAAATTTTAGTAAGATTCTGCGATTTCGACGAATTTGGTAAACCGGAAATATTCGACGAGATAATAGCGAGACTTGCCATACTAACCAGGGCTTTTTACTATTTATGTATCCTTGCAGTGTTCGTCAACATGTTCTTGCCCTTAACTCAGATTTCCGAGTGTGAGGAATATAGCCGACAACACGATTTGAGCGAGTTCTGCGGACTGGCCGGTCCACCTCCTTACTGGTTCCCTAGAACGATCTTTACACTTTCCACTAAGTGGGTTCTCCTCATTTATGAATTCAGTGCTGCATTAAACGGGATGGTACCTGCGGCCACGTTCGGATTTCTGATATTCGAAATTAACGTCCACTTGGTTCTTCATTTAAGACACTTGAAACAAATGCTACGGGAACTGCCGAAAGATAATGAGGATGCAAAGATTGCTTTGGGAGTTATTGTTAGATACCATCAACATATAATTTGGTAGGTATTTCTGTTTTACAATTAAGTAATATTTGTGTTGAAAGATGTGGAAGAAGAAAATTTTTATAATTTTCTTAATTGTATAGTTTACAAGATGATCTCAACACTTGTACTTCTGGTCTACTGTTCCACCACTTGATCTTTTCTTCAACAACTATTGGATGTATTACCAGTCAACTTTTGAACTTATCCTGGGTAACTATTTCCCGGTACATTTTTTTATAATTTATTTCTTTGCTTTTTATTAGAGATCACCGAGCGGTCCATTTTTACATCTTGTGTGCTGGATTTGTAACATTTCAATCAGTGCAATTGGAGGACAAATCGTAATCGAAGAAGTATGTTCCTAGATATTATGATTTATTGGTAAAAAAAATTACAGTAAAGAGAATCATTTCCAGAGTACATCGATAGTTAACACGGCTTATTCTTGCGATTGGTTATCGTACAACAATTCATTGAGGAGGGATTTTCTCTTTATTATGACAAGATCCAAGAAACCAATACTAGTCTCTACTGGCCCTGTTGGACATATGAATGTAGGAATTATAACGAAGGTATACCGCTGGCATGGTCTAGATTTAGTTAAAAAGCCTTAAGGTGTAATTATTTTATTGCTTTTAGGTTTTACAAGGCGTCTATACTATCCTTTTTACAAGTTTTATTCGAAAAGCTTATGGAAAATAAAGTAAAGCTAAGGAATTAGTTCTTGAAAGTACCTACATCCCAAAAATTTTAACCAACATTTGTGCATCCCTTTGACTTAGACTTTCCACTTCACTTCAGGAGTATATAGGCTATCCCTCATTTCAGAGCTCACTATGAGTATCTCATCAACACTAAGAGATACAGAGTCGATCAAGTCCAGAAAAGAAGCGCCATTTAAAAGACATACTAGATATCTGTGACCGTTCCTGAAATATCCTGAAAAAACAGAAAAACTAAAATTTTTCATTTTCTCAATAACTCTTTTATTTTTTGAGATTCCGCATTTATTATTGTCACTTGATTGTTTTTACGCCTATTAGTATCGAAAATTTTTGTTTTCCTTGTTGGATTTTTTTTTTTTGAAAAAGTATACAAACTTTATTCTGCGTTCTAAATACCTTATGATTTTTTTTTTCAAATAAAATATTAGGTCTGACATTTAAATACAGAATGTTAAACTATGTAAATATGCGAACTTTTAAATTGAAAAATAAAATAAAAAAAGTGTTATTCAGAAAATAAATAATTGGATTTTTCAGTTTTTTTCAGAATATTTCAGAAAAGGTCACAGATATCTTGGATATCTTTACGGATTCGAGATGATTACATTTATTCTGTAATTTAATCAGCTTTATATCTCTTCACGTTTACGAGATACCCATAGTGAGCTTTGAAATGAGGGACACTCTATACAGGGTGGGAATTTTTTGTACTACCCATCATTGGGATCTTCTAAACGCTAAGAGATACAGGGTCCGCTTGATTAGAGAAAAGCTGCTCTATTTTGTGGGCATCTCGAATCCGTCGAGACATACAAAATATCTAGGACCGTTCCTGAAATATCCTGAAAAAAACTGAAAAATAGAGATTTCTTATTTTTGCCATATCTTTCTTATTATTGGAGATTAATAAATAATTTTTTGTGGGCTTACATAAGTCGGCAAGAGCTATCCATCTGACATTTTAAAAATTTTCAAAGCCGACTAGATCCCACAGAAACCATAGTCAACTATTGTTTTTCTTATGGCCGTCATATTGGATTTTCATGTCATTCTGTATTAAAAAAAATAGGAAAACCAAAAATCTATCACATTAAAAAAAAATCTTCAAAATATTCTCCTTTTAAAAACCTTTCTTCAACCGAATGTCATAAATAACCATAAGTCAAGCAATGTCATGTTATATTGCGACGTCAGACGACGTCATTTGGTGATAAAATTTTCTTTTTGTTTTCGGAAAAAGAATAAGAAAATTTTGAAGAATTTTTTTTAATGTGATAGATTTTTGGTTTCCTTAATTTTTTCAGCCATAAGAAAAACAAAAGTTGACTATGAATACTCTGAGATCTAGTTGGCTTTGAAATTTTTTAAAACGTCACGTGGATAGTTCTTGGCAACGTATGTAAGCCTACAAAAGATTATTTATTATTTAATAGTTATTTATTATACAAGAGAAAAAAGTGATAGATTTTAGCTCGAGATCCGACGCGTTTAGCGGAGGGGACAAACACATCGAGAGCTAACATCGCACTTTTTTCTCGTGTGTAATATACAATTTTTTTCTGCGAGAAGAAATATCAGTGTTAGAATGTCGAAAAACGTAGTTAGATAACTGAAAATTATGTCGGAAAAATGATTTATGTATGTTAAACTTGGATTTTCAAACTGTCTTTTATCGTAATTGACGTTGCCTGGGTAACGAAACGATTTAATTATTACATAAACGTCATATTAATGTAATTAAAATTGAAGACAGTTTTGCAAAGATTCTTGTTAGTTTTCGATGAGTGAATTTAATAATATGGATAGTGATTATTATGAAAATTCCCTTAATAATTGCCATTAGGATAATAAGGTAACTTTCCTTTACGTATATTGATATAAATTTAATGATATCTGAGTGTTAATAGTAGCTATACCTAAGCCGCCATTTCGGGGAAATAAGTACTCATTTATTTCCCTGCTAATTCATTTATTTCCCCGATAAGATGCAGCTCATATAATGAGGCATTTTTCTACCTGTCAACGGGGAAAAAAGGTCAAACTTATAGCCCGTCGCAGAAAAAAAAATAAGATAGTTATGGCAAAAATAAAAAAATATCGATTTTTCAGTTTTTTCAGGATATTCCAGGAATGGTCTCAGATTATCTTGTATGTCTTGACGGATTCGACCGGCCACAAAATAGAGCAGTTTTTCTCTAAACTAACAGACCCTGTATCTCTTAGCGTTTAGGGGATCCCAATGATGAGTAATACAAAAAATTCCCACCCTGTATATTGCGTGTGTTGTCAAAGGGTATGCGTATGGGAGTGAATATCCCTAATAGACTTATAAACTACTGTGCCTAATGAGTTCACCTTGAAGTCATTCGCAGCCCTAGCAAAAAACTAGGAAAATTAATAAATTTTGTTAAATCCGGTTTCGAGCTTCTAAAACCATAATCAGAGCTTCAAATTTGTGAATTGCCGTCACAAAACCGTTATTTTTGGTCCAATTTAAGTCAAATTTGGGATGTATTAATTGTGACGAATTCCAAGGCATTCGTTGTTAATTATTATTTATTTGCATTATTTGAGGGGCTTATCAGGAGTGATACAGTTTTTACGACGGTGATTAGCAGGTTATCTCCGTCGGCACCGGCTATATAAGCAGAGCCAACTAAGAAGCCAGCGAGAGGAATCCGAGGTACTGACTCGAGAACAACTCTCCCTCCCTGTGAATTGAGCTCGGAGGTCTCCTGGAGGCATGTATTGAGTGCACTCCGTCCAGTTTACCTAGCCGGCTACAGTAGGTCGATGAAATGAGTCGAGCCTAACTGTAACCGGACGCCGATAGACCGACAGAGTGGAATGAGCTCTGGCCGGCAATCGGTTCAGTGTAGGCGCTACGTGGAAGTACCGGCTAGTCCTTTCAGTCACGACCCGGTCTGTATTGAGGGCCGGATTCAGTAACAGCCGCCCCGGCATTGCATTGAGATTCCGGGAGCGGGTTCTGTTTCAGGTAATTCCGTCGCCGGAGGATTTTTCTCCCAGACCCCGTCACGGCGCGTGTTCCGGAGGCCGCAGCAGCCGATACGCACCGTGCGACGGCGAGAGAGTGACTGCCGTAGTCGTAGTGGAGCCGGCTGTGAACCGATCAGACGGTCAGCCAATCAGCAGTGGTACGTGCCCCGACGCAGATATCTCCCGCCAGTCAGACGGCCTGCGAAGGAAGAGAGCCGGCCCATAAGATACAGTGGTTATCGATATTAATTTGATCGATATGTGTAACTAGCGTACTCGTAAATAAAGATTTTATATTTGTTAATTGACTTGTCACGGGTACAAAGGGGCAGACATCCATCCCTGGGTAATCATCTCTAACTAACCGAAAATCCCGTTACAAGATTGGCGCCCAACGTATAAATTTAAACTATTCAGCCACAGCACCACAGTACAGTACAGTCACAGGACCAGAATAGTAACAGTATCTAGCGGGATGAGCGACAAGATTGACGCCGAATATTCAAGACGTCAGTAACATAATACAGCACACGACAGAACTGTAACAGAAGCGAACAGGAATAGAACCAGGACACAAGATGGCCGACAGAACCAAGCAAAATAGAATCGCCGAATTAGAAGCCGAGGTAGCACGAATAAAACTGGTTCTCCAATCAGCAAGGGGACCAGCAGCAGCACCAGCCAGGTGCCACCAGCCGTCACAACTGGAAATAATCGACCAAGCCCTCGAATGGGGACTGCAATTCGACCACAAGCGAGACGACGCGGTCCTCTTCATCGAACGCCTGGAAGAGTTACGAAGCACGTACAGCTTCCCGAAAAGCGGCATGCTGAAGGCGCTACCAGTGCTCCTAAAAGGGGAAACGCTGCTCTGGTACAGGGTCAACAAGGACGACTGGGAGGACTGGGACCAGTTCGACAGGAGCTTCAAAAGCGCGTTCCTCCCATACGAGTACCGATTGGCGCTGGAGGAGGAAATCAGAGTCAGGAAACAAGGGCCCAACGAGTCGATCAGGGAATACGTAACGGAAATACGAACCCTGATGCGACGGGACGGATCGATGTCACCCAGCCAGGAGCTCGAGAGAGTGAAGAGGAATATGCGGCCAGAGTATCGCATCCACCTCCACCTGCATAAGGTCACATCGATGTCGCACCTCTTAGACGTAGCCTGCGCGTTCGAGTCTCTCGAAAGAGAAAGGACCGCCGCTACGTACTGGACATCCAACAGCGCGAGCCCACAGTCACTGGCGACCCCAAGTCAGCCAGGAACACAGAATCCACAGGTCAGTCCTTGCTACAGAGGCCGACAGCAGAACAATATGGAACAGGAGCCCACATGCAAAGAAGATGAATTGATGTTTATACAGTGCTGCTCCGCAGGACTGGCAGAACAGTATATGACAGGAGAGAAGCCAAGTCATGCAGAACAGGCAGCACAGTATAACAGAAAAAACACTGAAATGCAGGGCAGAACAGAATACAGAACAGAGCCAGCAGAGCAGAACAGGACAGAAGACAGATCAAAACAGTACAGAACAGGGAACAAAACAGAACAGGCTGCAAGGCAGCACAAGACAGAGATCGGAAGGATCAGAGCCAACAGGACAGAAGAAAACAGAAGACAGGCCAGAGCAGGCAAAACAGTGCAGCACGAAGCACAAAACAGAAAGCAGGCTAGAACAGGCTGCGCAGAGCGCAGAACAGACAGAACAGAAAAGAGCAGAAATCACAGCAAAACCGAACAGAACAGACGAGAACATTCCAGAGAAATACAGCGCAACAGAAATTCACAGGACAGGACAGCACAGCAAGGCAGCGCAGAACGGGACAGAACCCGACAGACTAAAGCAGCAGACCAGAGAAGTACACAATAGGGGCTCAGAACCTCTACTAAGCGGGACAAAAGCGGGACCCGATAAACGCAGATCCTGGGTGTCCATAATAGAGACACCCAAGGTAACAGCCCGCTTCGACGACGAAAGAGCCCTAGGGAAAGGCTGCAGGCACATCAAGGATGTGTACAGACAGAACAGTCACGGGAGGCCGCAGCTCATCAGCAACGAAGGCGACAAATTGTTCCAGGAGCACATCCTCGAGCATTGTCCCGGGCGTCGGCCGGACAGATGCGGACTTCGACCACGGGGGCGTTTTGAAAAAAGAAAAATCGCCAAAATGGTTTGGTATACATTTTATTTGTTTCAGGATATTTCTTTTATTTTCAGTCGCAGCAATTTTTCTTTTTTTTTCCATTGGGCCGGGGATGTAACGAATTCCAAGGCATTCGTTGTTAATTAATATTTATTTGTATTATTTGAGGGGTTTATCAGGAGTGATACAGTTTTTACGACGGTGATTAGCAGGTTATCTCCGCCGGCACCGGCTATATAAGCAGAGCCAGCTAAGAAGCCAGCGAGAGGAATCCGAGGTACTGACTCGAGAACAACTCTCCCTCCCTGTGAATTGAGCTCGGAGATCTCCTGGAGGCATGTATTGAGTGCACTCCGTCCAGTTTACCTAGCCGGCTACAGTAGGTCGATGAAATGAGTCGAGCCTAACTGTAACCGGACGCCGATAGACCGACAGAGTGGAATGAGCTCTGGCCGGCAATCGGTTCAGTGTAGGCGCTACGTGGAAGTACCGGCTAGTCCCTTCAGTCACGACCCGGTCTGTATTGAGGGCCGGATTCAGTAACAGCCGCCCCGGCATTGCATTGAGATTCCGGAGCGAGTTCTGTTTCAGGTAATTCCGTCGCCGGAGGATTTTTCTCCCAGACCCCGTCACGGCGCGTGTTCCGGAAGCCGCAGCAGCCGATACGCACCGTGCGACGGCGAGAGAGTGACTGCCGTAGTGGAGCCGGCTGTGAACCGATCAGACGGTCAGCCAATCAGCAGTGGTACGTGCCCCGACGCAGATATCTCCCGCCAGTCAGACGGCCTGCGAAGGAAGAGAGCCGGCCCATAAGATACAGTGGTTATCGATATTAATTTGACCGATATGTGTAACTAGCGCACTGGTAAATAAAGATTTTATATTTGTTAATTGACTTGTCACGGGTACAAAGGGGCAGATATCCATCCCTGGGTAATCATCTTCACCTAACCGAAAATCCCGTTACATAATGTAAAACGTTCTTTTTATTATTTGAAGTAAATCTGCTCTATACAGGTATTTAATCAAAAGTTACGGCCACCATCTAAGAAACCTTCTTGCGCGTCAATCGCAGAAAGCGATTCAATTAGGAAT
Organism: Malachius bipustulatus; assembly: GCA_910589415.1. Lineage (NCBI taxonomy): Eukaryota > Metazoa > Arthropoda > Insecta > Coleoptera > Melyridae > Malachius > Malachius bipustulatus. The sequence goes on from OU342634.1 coordinate 13,315,447, forward strand.
ATTTTCACCGATTTTTAAATTGGTTTTCTGGTCCCTTTTACTATATGCACGCCACTGGCTGGTTAATTTTGAAAATACAAGTTTTACACTATCTTGAAATTCGAAAAAAGTTACAGGGGTGTTTTGGGAAGCGAAAATTTGTTATTTCAGGTAAATAAAAATCATTAAAAAATCATCAACAGAAATTGCAGTTTTTCAGCATATTTCAGTTATGGCTGAATTTTTCAAAAACTTAGTTCCCGATTCTTACAATAAGCATCAAATTGAGCCCAAGTTTGCTAATTTAACCTAATCTGTAACTCTTGAAATAACAAAGTTAGCCATACCATAGATTATTGTCACCCTGTATATACAATATAATACAGGGTGTCTCAGAGACGAGTGCCATAAATTATACAGAAGATTACTTTGGCCAAACTAAGTCAAAAAAACCCAATATTTCTGTTTGATCGAAACATACGATGTGAAAAATTCAGACTGAAATGGCTAGCAGGGGCGAAGATACATGGTATATAGCCTCCTTCTATCTCCTCTATCTTCTACACAACTGGATTTTTCTCTGAGTTTGAAACTTTTTTTAATTCTACGTTCAATTGATGAAAAAAGTTACTTTTGAAAAAATGTAAATGAAATCACGATAATGAAAATTAAACCAATCAATAAAGCGAAAAAATAAATGAAGGTAGCCAAAAATTCACCACGGTCCTCAAACAGCAAGCAGGTGGAAATGCGAAATGAATGTTAAACCGGTGTAATTATAATAGCTAGGCACAATGAAAAGATGAAAACGCGTCGGCCGATTTTAAGGAGAATTTAGGTAGTTGGAGTTCAGGACAATTTAGTAAGGTAGCCGCGAGGTCAACTTGCTAAGTCTTAAGATAAGGGGAATATGATAAGGAATAAAACACATAAAATCACGGCATAAGGCAGTGCCAATAAGGTGCATTGTTGCGTGTTGTATTTAGAAAGCGGGCCGCTGCATCTATAAAAGCAAACCACTTATCGCCGCTCGGAGGAGAGTGAGGTCAGATTTCGATCGAGCTCTGTCATATTCCTTAACCCTTGCTTGGAAGATCAACGAGACGGCTTTTGTTAGCGCACTCTAGGTCTGCCATCCTTTAAACCAAATTTGTAAATGAGATGGTAGTTTCTATGCACCCAATACAAATTTCCTAACCTATCAACCAAGAAAAACCGTGAATTTTCCTATCCAAAAGGAGCGTAAACGAGATGGTAGATTCTATGCACTCCATACGCTCTTTCCTTTACGATTAGGGAAATTTCCACATACAATCAGTTAGAACTAATCATTCTTCAAACGAAATTCAAATCAATAAATAAATATACTGATTCATAAACCCCACCAACGCCAGTTGAATTTCCATATACAACCAGTTAGCCCAAATCATTCTTCGAAACAAAAGTCAAATAATCGCACTGATTCATCCCAGTTCAAAATCAGTTAGTCCCAATTTCTCTTCGAAACAAATTCCACGTCAATAAATAATTAAACAAATTCGCCCAATCCATAAGCGCAGATCCCATTTTAAATCAAGAAAAATACTCAGTTAGGAATTAGGCATCACCAGTAAATAGTAGGTACCTACGCAATTACGTCAATAAATAGAAAGACCCCGGCAGGAAAGAAATACTTCAACAGATAATTATAAATGAACTGTATAGGAAATTGAGATAGAGCTAGGAAGAAAATGGACCCAGGTCAGGAATAAATAACCTGTGAATAAATAAAACGGCCCATGATTAGAAATAATTCAATCATCCTATTTTTCAAAGAGTCCGAGTTTATTTAGTGCAGATGTAGGCAAGAAGAATGTCCCTTTAAATTATACGACTTAGAAAGTGACAGGAATGCCTGCGCTATTGTATAACACCACGAATGGAGATCGTATAGCGGAGCACCCTCAGATATAGAATAGAATAGAACAGGTCCAGATAGAACAAGGCAGCGTTGTCAGATGTAGCACCTACTACTCACATCTACATTATCAGGAAAAAACAAGTTCATTACAATATCCGATTAGGAGTTATAATAGGTACTAGATTACCACACGTTGGGGGAGGGATTCATTTCGATGTCCAGATGAAGACCTCGGGTAGCCGGAAAAAGAGCATGACTCTTCAAAGTGGAAATCGCAGCACGCCACGGGGCAATAAAACACCCGCAGTGTAGGATAGGCAAATCAGCACATAGAGAATCAAAGTCACCAAAATTAGACTGGCCTCGAGAGTGGGTAAAGTCAATTTAGGTTTCAAAAACCAAATTGATCATTATAAGGTCGTTTTTGCGATGCTCTTCTAACCCGATTTTATACACACCTGAATCTTATGTGACAAACGCTATTATTATGTTTCTCATCATACTATCTACGCTCTTTGGGGTGATAGGCCGACGTACTCGTGTTACTGGCGGACCAGTGGCTGGTACCGATACAAAAGATTAAGTAATTTGTCTGTAAACAAGCCTAAACACCAATGATAAACAAAAGTCCAGCATTTTCAATCATTAACTAGATTAATGGTTAAAGAGTCGTGGTCTGTAGTATGGTCAACTAATAATCACGTTGAGGAACAAAGATTTTCGAGAGAAAGAACGGAGCCAACATGCTCTGAGTAATTAATTAAGGTGTGTAGTAAAATCTACAATTATACAGTTGATTAAGGTTTCAATCTGAAAAGCACTCGAATGACGAGTAAGGTAAATTATAAGGTATAACAGTGACAAATGCCTAAGGGCAAGGTAACATATGTGACATAAAGGTCGCCTGACGAGGCAGCATCGACGGGTGCAATAAAAGGTAGAACAAGACAAATAACAACAAGGTATACAAAGTGATAACTAAATACAGTATCACCCAGGTTATGAATTAAATTAACGGAGGTGGAATATATGCACACTCCTAGGTAAATCAACTGTGAAAATAAAATCATTAAATAAAAGAGAATCGGAAGAAACGATTTTATAAGAGATACGAAATCAACATTCAGGAGAAGTGGCAACCCCGTACTCGAATGAGCCTCGAAAGACTAGAAGCTCTTAAGCGGCCCGAATCGCTGTAGTTCGTTAATCGAACTTGCCGCCAGCCGTCTAGGCGCGAAATTCAACCCGAGTCAGACCCACAGGGCGACTCCGCGAGATATACAGGGTGATTCTCCCGGTTGAAAATACACGATAAATTCGTACGAGAAATTGAATAGGTAAACAGACAGACATTTCCGCAATATCCCGGATAGTCTGTAACCACAATAGTTGTTGTCTTTAATTAATTCAAGCTGTTGCTTGAAATGAAATCAAAGAAAATAGGAAAAGGAAATTAGGCAATGAAAATCGTCGAGTAGGTAATTAGACAGACATTCCCGCAATATACCGGGTAGTCTGTAACCAAAACAAAAACAAAATGAAATAATAAGAAAACACAGGTGTGCAAAAGAGTGGAATCCGAAATGGATTGGAGTTTGAAAAATGCATGAAAGAGATTCATCATTCGCTTTCCATTGTTTTGTACTCTCTATGCAAAATCATAGCCCCTCTCGCCCTTCACCATTTTACGCTCTTGCAAACGAATCCTCTCGCTCATCATTCGCTTTTAGGCATCTGATACGAAGTCCACCGTTAACAACAAGTCTCCGTTAATTTCCCCGCTTTTCCGAAAGAAATCCCAATCAACCGAGATAAAATGAGTCATAGGTTCTTTTGCGCATCCGTTTCAGCCATAGTAATCCTGGCATACCTCAATCAAAGAGCAGGGGTGACTACGGTAAAAACTACGGTAAACACAACGAGAAAAACACGACGGTTCATATTAGGGGGAAATTCAGAAAAATAAACGACCACAGTGGCTTTTCGCAAAAGACCGAGGGACCCGGGGTCTCTCCGTTACAATATATCTCAAGAAGAAGCAGGTTTCGTGAAAGTAAAAGGCACTAGATACTGAATTTGAGACAGATTATTGAAAGGGCAAGAGAGTTTCAGGTACCCATGATCACCAATTAGCCAAAGAGTACCAAAGAGCTTTCGACTGTGTCAGCTGGAGGAAGCTTTGGACTGTTTTGACGAATATGGGCTCTCCCACTCATCTTGTAACCCTTATAAAGCTCTATGAATCAAACATAGCAACCGTTCGTGTAGATCAGAGGTTATCAAAACAATTTCGAGCGGAACGAGGAGTCAGGCAGGGATGCGTGATATTACTTGACCTTTTTAATATCTATGGCGAGTCCATCATGAGAGAGTCCCAAGACGTGTGGTCTGGGGGTATAACAGTGGCCGGGTAAAGAATCTCCAACTTCAGATTTGCTGATGATACCACTCTCATTGCAGCAACGGAAGAAGAAATGATAGAACTTCTCAGGCGACTAGAGCACAAGAGCAACAAAGCCGGTTTTAAAATTACCAAAAACATCTAAACGAATATGAACTAGTAGACAGCTTCAAATACCATAATCAACGACGGAAACTGAGAGACAAAGGTTCGAAGACGCATTGGAATGGCAAAAAGCGCCATAAGTCGGGTGACTAAAATATGGAAAGATCGATCAATCTCTCAAAGAACAAAAAAAGACTTGTAAAATCTCTTGTCTTCTCCATTTTCTTGTATGGTGCTGAAACTTGAAACATCAAAAGGTCGTTGCTTTCGAGATGTGGTGTTGAAGGCGAATGCTGCGAATACCTTGGACCGCTCATCGCACAAATGTCTCTATTCTAAATGAACTGAAGATAAAAACTAGATTGTCATCAATATTTTTTGGTCACGTTTTTTGGTCACGTGACTCTCAGGAATGGGGATAACCTGGAGAGACCAATCGTGTCTGGAAATGTTCCCGAAAAGAGAGCAAGAGGTAGATCGCCAACCAGATGAACTAATCAGGTGCAAGAAAGTACGGGCCGCTCATTCTGTGAAGCTTTTCGAGATGCAGAGGACAGAACAAAGTGAAAACAGCCGATTGAATGTGTCGGGGGAACTCACGATCCTTAGTAATTTTTGAAAACCACTTTTTCGTGTTCTGGGAGTTAAGATCGGTGGACATTTTATGAGTTTGAGTGATTTTCGTAAAGTAAAGTCGTCCTCAATGATGTTAATTTTACCTTTAAGTAAATGCTCAGGAAAATCGGTAACGAAAAATGTTTCACGTATTTTTTTTTCACGAGATGTCGGAACTTTATCTAGAAACCGTTCTAAGTTGCTCATGCAAAAATAAAACTGATGAATAATAAATAATCACGAATAAATTGAAAAGAAAGATTTCTTTAACTTCCTGACACCTCGCTTTACCAACACGATCTAACTAGCATTAATTAAAATATAAGTAAATATGAGCAAATCGTCGTTACCTAAACGATTACCTACTGTAGATATGCATGACGTTATTACCACGTAATTTGACGGTAATTTAGTCCAATTACAAATACCTACATACCCATACAGTTAATCGCTATGGCACTCCATAATTTCAGCCTGGGTTGCTCAAAAATTGCAGGACTGGTTTCGAATAAAATCCCAGATCATAGAGCAATTGATTTAAATGTTAGGTACCTACCTAAATAATCGAATTTTCCAATAATTGAAATTCTCGGTAGTCATATTTCAGCTCCAGTTGCAAGTAAAATGACCGACCAGGCAGGAGGTATTGTTCCCCAGGTAAAAGAAATTACAATCGCGAGGCGAGAATTGTCGTATTTAAGTCGCCATTACATGTGGCCGAAGAAAAACGAATTGTCACCTGGAAAAAGTTACCGTATCAAGCTATTGGTTACTTTATTTTTCAACTCGTTTCTTGTACTAATTCCAGTCATGCATCTCTTTTCAGTCGTGAATGGTAAGATATATTTACTGTCTTTAAAGACAAATATACAGGGTGAGTCAGGTTTTTTTTTTTATAAAAGGACTTCTCCGGCTTATATAGAAGACCTGTTTAAGGGATGAAAGTTCCCATAAATGTGCGGAACAGTTTAGAAAAAAAGTTTTCTAAACTTTAATGTTTTTTTCAGTTTTCAGTTTCAATTTTTTTCACAAAATGAACATAAAAATGGGTGAAAAATTTACCAATGGAGAAGATAGGGTCTACGACCCACTTTTTCGCTCAATCACTTTTACGCCCATTTAGCCCAGTCATTTTAGATGAAAAAAGGCAAACCCGAAAGTTTTTCCTCATTATCTCAGTAGTTTTTGACTTTTGGGATAAACACGGTAGCCGTATAGTTTATTTGATATTCGGTTGTTTATAACAAATATTACGCATAATAAGCTGCACCGAAGGGGTTGAAATGCAATTTTTGCACTTTTTCCCTATATTCCTATGAAAAAATGAACTCTCTTACCCTGGAACGCGACAAAGTTCGGTAAATTGAAAAATACGTCAAACAATTTGAGTTTTTTGTAAATTCTTTCTGTTCACAAGTAAACTCTCATAATATTTTTATAATCAAAACTCTTTGAGATTATGCTGAACAAAGTATTGACTATTTTTTCTGCAGGTTGAATGGTGGAAAATTTAATCCCACCCCTTTGATTATTTCTTAATCACCAGCGTTAAAGAAAAAAAAGTCAAACAATATTTGGTTTGGAGGCTAACATCGTTTGAGTAAAAAAATACCCCCCACTCCACCCCATGCGAGGGGGTTCCCGAAAGAAAAAGTAAATTGCTCGAAAAAGTATTATTCATAAAGTTTGTTGTAAATTGAAAGGAACAACTTTCCCATTTAAACATGGCACATTTTTTGCGAGAAAAATAGTGAAAAAGTGCAAAAAGTGCAACAATTGCATTTCAACCCCTCCGCTGGAGCTTATTTTTCGTAATATTTGTTATAAACAACCGAATATCAATGTAGAGAATTAAATTCTCCGCAAGTTTGGAAATGGGTTTTTTTCGCACAAAAATTAAAAACTACTGAAGTAATGAAGAAAAACAAACTCACTCCTTAAAATAAAGATGGCGGTCAACGCCTGGGGGTAATAATTTTGCACTTTAGGCATCTCTGATGAAGAAGAGGGGTGACAAAATTTTCATCAAAAAATATCTGCCGCCAATTCACTTTTGGGAAAAGTGTAAAATGACTGGGCTACATGGACTCACAAGATTTTATTTATCAGCGTTGGGTTCACTGGAGATTTCTTTTTTAAGTACCTAAATTGAGTCTTAACTTCATCATACCGCAAAAATAAACCCGTTTTTTGGGGAATAAGTGTTTTTTCTTGATAAAATAATAATTGTATAGAGATAGGCTAAATAAATGGTATGAGGTAGTTCTCAATTTAGGTACTTAAAAACTTTGTGGAATTTCGTATATTCATGAGTATGTATACCTTTTTTTTTGCAAGATATCTCCAGGGAATCCAATGCTGGTAAATAAGGTCTTGTGAATCCATGCATGAGCGAAAAAAGGGTGATATACCCTGTTTCATTAATGAATTTTTTCACACGTGTTTTTCTTCGTTTGTGTGTTGTAAATTATAATAAACAACCTCTTGGTATAAATTTAAAATATTGAGAAATGCCCAAGTTATGCGGCGAAAACTGAAAAAAAAATGCTTTCAACACCCTGATGTATCTTTTTTTCAAAGCTTTTCCGGACATAAGTTCATGGAAACTTTGATTGAAAAACTGACTCACCCTGTAGTAGAACGTTTAAATATTTTATAACATTTATTGTAACAATAATTTTCAGAAAATCTGGAAGTTGATACGTCCAACGACATCGCCTTGATAGCGGCAATATTTCCGCTGCTAATCTTGAACTTGATTTTCTCTTCAAAACAGGAAAAAATCGCTGAAATTCTACTAAGATTCTGCGATTTCGACGAATTCGGTGTACCCGAAAAATTCGAAGAAATAATAGCGAGACTTTCTCTGCTAACTACGGCTTATTACTATTTATGTATCCTTGCAGTGTTCTTCAACATGTTCTTGCCCTTAACTCAGATTTCCGAGTGTGAGGAATATAGCCGACAACACGATTTGAGCGAGTTCTGCGGACTGGCCGGTCCACCTCCTTACTGGTTCCCTAGAACGATCTTTACACTTTCCACTAAGTGGGTTCTCTTCATTTACGAATTGAGCGCTGCATTAAACGGGATGGTACCGGCGGCCACGTTCGGATTTCTTATTTTCGAAATGAACGTCCATTTGGTTCTTCATTTAAGACACTTGAAACAAAGACTACGGGAAATGCCGAAAGATAATGAGAATGCTAAGATTGCGTTGGGAGTTATTGTTAGGTACCATCAACATTTAATTAGGTAGGTATTGCTTAATTAGTGTTCTTTTTTCAAGTGTATTATCAATACGATGATTTGGAGTAATAAGTAAATTTCCAAAGTACGTAACCCCCAAACTTCATCCTATTGCGCGTCACAGCAACCCTCTTAAGAATTCTGGTGGCCGCAAGCAAAAAAAAAAAAAAATGCTCAAGTGTTGACAAACCACTTTTACCACTTTTAATTAAAAGTGCTACAGTCATTGCTAGTGTAACGTCAAACATTTTTTATTAAAAGACCATTTCAATACATTTACTCCTCAAATTTATTCCGAGATTATAAAACTTGATTTTGTCTTGCTTTAGCATTTTGATTTCAAACTGAGTTTTCCCTTGTACATTAATCAGTAAAAGAGAAAGTGGTTGTCTTTAATTTGATGTGTCACATCAACTTTCACGCTACTTGAAATGGTTTAGAGCGTAGCTGCGAAGAGTGCAAAGGCCAATATCTATTTTGACCTATTTTGAAAATTTTCCCAAAATTCATACTTTTTTACCTCACAGAATCCTTACGGGAATTGGTCCCCAATTAAATTTATTAAAATTTTGGGGATCGCTAGTATTCGATGAGTAGATAAGAAGAATATTCACCTCTGAAGATGGATTTATCACTTTCATGACATTCACGAATTTATTTTTAAATGTCCCCCCCATAATTGTTTTAGAGAAAAATCTTAGTCCATTTGTTAAGATTGAAAAGCTGCTTCTGTTGCAGTTTCAGGATTGTTAAGTAATTTTCGACAAAAACAGGAAAAAGTTTTCATTTTGTGATATTATTTTGCGTGACTGATGCGTGACTGATATGATCATCCATCTTCAGAGGTGAATATCTAATATCGACTGTAAATATTGGCTTTCCTAATTTTTTCAAAGAGAAATGTTGAAAGGCTCATTTGTTAAAAATGGAAAGCAGCTTTTGTGGCTATAGTTCTCAAGCCATTTCCGAGAAAATTTGGGAAAAGTACCCGATTTATGACGTCATTTTTATTATAAGTTCTTGACTTTAACAGCGAGAAATGACGTCATATTGCGAAAAGCTTTAGAATAGACTTAAAATAAAACTACCTACACCAACAACAGAAAAAATGTCAATTTTTTATATTTATAGAAGTAGATATTTACACGGGAATTTTGTGTGTTACGGAAAATCAAAAGACACAATGTTTGATGTTTGTTAAAAATTGTGTCTGTTAATGTAACAATTTTCAAACGTCTCAAATTCAATCTTTATGATTTTATTTAATGCAGTTTAGAAGAAGATCTGAACAATTGCACTTCTGGGCTACTGTTCCACCACTTGATCTTTACATCAACAACTATTGGATGCCTTACCAGTCAACTTTTGAATTTATCTTGGGTGAATAATTCTTAATATACTTTACAACACTGTATCCAAGTTAAGAATGAACAGGATGGAAATGTCGGAAACCGTGGGAGATAAGAAGGATCAGGTCAGAAATTTTCAATTTTAATTTTTTTCTTATTTATTGACGTTCGAAAACTGGGGAAAAACTGTTTTTTTATTCATGTTTGCAGGGACGGACTTATTACACTTTTTGGACTTGTCGAATTGTGATGACGATGAGTGATACAAGTCCAAGAAGTGCTATAGTCGTAAACACGTTTGAAACACCATTTGTGGCAGACCATTAAGTTCAGAAGTAAAATATCTTTCAATTTTTGCAATAAAAAAACCAGGTCTGTATTTAAAAAATCTAAGTTCAGTGCGGCCCTGCAAATATGAATCGTGAGATCAAAAAAATCATTGCAAAAATAAGCCACAGGTCAATAACTGCAATCAAAATGTTGTTTCAGTTGTTTCCAACATCTTCAATAATATCCTGCGGTTTCCGAGATCCCCATGCTGTCCATTCTCATCTTGGTGTATTATATTAGAGACTCATCTATACATAGACGAATTGCTCTTAATAGTTTCTATGGTAAACTGTTTCAATGAGATTGTTGGTAACAATAAGCTGGTAACTCATTGAAATGGAGCCTAACAATTTCCCTATGTATCCAGTTGTATGTATTAAGTACAGCAGGGCTATTTTTGTCTATGTATAGAGACACCCAGTACTCGCACGATATAATTTTAAATATTTTTTTTAACGGGAAAAAAGTTTGGCAATTGTTCCTCTTTGGCAGGTGTAAAAATGCCTCTTAGTATGAACCGGGGAACAAAAGTAAATTACCAGGGATTTGAGTACTTTTTTCCTCGATACTATTAACACTTGGATTTCATCAAATTTATATCCAACACGAACATTGAACACGAAAGTTATCCATTAGGTATTACCCTTAATGTCAAAATGACAATTATTAAGGGAATTTTCATAATAATTACTATTCATTATTATAAAACTCGCTCATCGAAAACTGACAAGAATGTTTGCAAAACTTTCTTCAATTGGAGCAGCAAATCTTCATGGACCACGGCACAACAGCCCGGAATCAATTAAGTTTTCAATTATTTTCAGTTATATAATTACGGTTTTCAATGTTCTAGCACCGGAGTTTTCTTGTCACAAAAAAAATATTATACAAAAAATTACGATTTTAGCTCTTGATGTGTTTGCCACCGCTACGAATTGGGGACGAAATTACATCTCGAGACAAAATATATCACTTTTTCCCTGGTATAGCATACAGTGCCCGCCAAAAAGTTCGCACCATGTGGGAAAATGTTTTGTTTTCCATTTTTTAGTCATAAATTTGTGCTTTCTAAAATATTAAACTTGACCGCACTAGATCCATGATAAGAATTTTAGTTTCATAGAAAATGGCTTATAACAAAAAAAAAAGTTTCAAAAAAGATGGAAAACAAACAATTCACCTAATTTATGGTGCGAACAATTTTTTTCCTTTACAGAGATCACCGATCGGTCCCTTTTTACATCTTCTATGTTGGATTTGGGCTATTTCAGTCAGTGCAATTGGAGGACAAATCGTAATCGAAGAAGTATGTTCCTAGATTTTATGATTCTTTGGAAACAAAAATTACAGTAAAGATAATCATTTCCAGAGCACATCGATAGCTAATACGGTTTATTCTTGCGATTGGTTGTTATACAACAGATCATTGAGGAGGGATTTTCTCTTTATTATGGCAAGATCCAAGAAACCATTGCTAGTCTCTTCTGGCCCTATTGGATATATGAACGTGGGAATCATAATGAAGGTATTGAGTCATGAACTAGATTATGATAAGTAACCTTAACTTGTAATTAATTTTGTTATTACTTTAAGGTCTTACAAGGCGTCTATACTATACTCTTCACAAGTTTTATTCGAAAAGCTTACAAGCAATAAAAAGTCAATTTAATAATAATTATATCCGCTTGATAGATGTAGCAGAAAAGTAGGTACCTAAGGGTACTAATTTAAAAAGCCTAATCAAGAACTTTTTGAACATCTTTCATCTCTTCACCGCCCCGATTCGTCATAGAACGCTGCCGAACAAACCGCCCACCCCTGCGGAAGAATCGAGAGGGATGGAAGATTCATCAACCATCAAACAGTCCATAGAAGCGTGTGTCAATTGTTCCCATACACGTGGCTTGCTTAATCACAGCAGTAGCAGCAGTCACCCTCGATATTCGAAGCGCATTTCTATTAACCGAGTGATTCACTCTCACCGAGCTTGGTGGAAATCGTCAACTAACAATTCCTCCCTTCGGTTAGTCCCCCACTAAACTGGAGTTATTAAATTACGGGAGCGCATTGAAGGGCGCAATTTCATACTGCTCGAGTTTATCTTATATTGAGTGAGAATATTGCTTAGAAAAGAAACGCTCTGTAGGTGTGTATGTAGAAGGAAATGTACAGTAATCAATAATTTTTCAACAACCAAATAATTTTTTGAGTTTTTGAAATTGCCCTTTTTTCAGTCTTTTTCCTTTGAACTGCTTTTGGCCTTAAAAAAAGTGTTTGTGTCGAAAAAAATTGTTTAAAAAATCATGATAATCAGAAAATGGTATAAGTAAATGTAATTCTTTGTCTAAAAATCAATAAGTAGTGAGGAAGGTCATCTAGATTAATTATTTTTATGGAAAACTAGAGCACAAAATGTAATGTATAGCTTGAAACAATAAATGAAGGGAACTCTATGAAGTTTTTCATTCATGTACCCGCCCTTTAATTATCTTCCTTGTAAAAATTGAAACACTTTAAACGGCAATAATGTCCACATGCACAAAATAAACGTAAAAAATGCACTTCTGAAATTGATTGCACTGCCGCACGAAATTTGATCAATTGAATTTATTGATTGATATCCCCCATCGTTCATAGGCAAGGGACAAATTGGAGCAATGGATCTTCTTATACTGCCTTGTCTGGTTCTAACCGTGACGACAATTTTCCACTTCTTTCGGACTTGTAGCTCCGACATTTACTCGATGGACCACCGGCACCAGAAATGCTGAACTGCTTGCTGAATTTCTCTATAATATGTCAGACGATTTTTTTGAATCGTGGTAACGTCCATATCAGGCACAGATGCGAGAGATCTTCCGACTAAGAAGTGTCCTGGTGTGAGAGCTTCGAGCTCTGAAGGATCAGAGGAAAGAGGGACAAGTCAGGCCTTCATATAAGATTCTTTGTAAGGATCTATGGTCTGGAATCCAGACTCTGGATTAACAAGAACTGAACAATACATTTTTCTACAATCAGCGGAAATGACATTTATGCTTTCTGAAATTTATGAGTTTGAGAATAGGTCTGGCCTATTCTCAAGTGGACGATAGACCACTGTCATCAAATACCACCCTAAGCTTTGTGGTTTGATTAGTTTGTTTGAGTACGCCATGGTGAGGCAAATAGAATGAGTGATTAGCCTTGTCATGGGTTTAATAAATCTTTGTCATGTGCTGTAAGTCTTCGTACTCTTGCATAAAGTCTGAGTACATTTTATGAAAGACGTTTTTTTCTCGAGAGTTGAAAATTGTTTTTTGCTGTTCTTTAGAGTCACCCCAAGGCTTCCGAGTGTCCCCTTTGTTGTGTTTTAAAAATGCTCTTCTTCCGAAAGCAATTTTGTATTTGATAGCAAACTTTCTATCTCCCAAAACCTGGCGAGCTGTTGGGAGAGGTCCATTGAAAAATTACAAAATTTGAGTTCCCTTGCAATTGTTTGGGGAATCAAGCCAGAGACGACCGAACCAAGAAGAGTCGGAAAAACCCCAAAATTTCCGAATTTTTTCAGACGCAACGAAATCACTTTCCCTCCCTGTTTTGAGGGTGCTGAACATGATGGCGTAGGGCAAATTTCTTGTTCGGGTTGCGTTCACCCCCTATTGGCCAAAAAAACATCCCCTTTTTTTAAAATCTCGGTTCTAATGCCCCCGGGTCGGAAAAGAAACGCGTGCAATTCGCTTCTGGGGATGCCTTGTATCTAATGACAACTGCCCGTCACCTTACGCCCACCCCCTAGGCCAAGAACCACCCTCCAAGGAGGTTGAAAATGTTTTTTCTTATAATCCTGAATATTTCTGCATTCTTCCGTTTTCGAGGATGCTAAACATGATGGTAACCATTTTACATCCCTACCGCCCGTTTTCATCTCCCCAAATCGAGAAAAACATCCTGCAAGGGGGTTATTGAAAACGTGTTTTTTTTTTTTTAATTAATTGAGCAACCTGCCGCATACCTTCGTTTTCAAGGGTGCTGAACACGATAGTTACTACCTTAGACCTCTACCGCCCTCTAAATTGACAAAATCAACCTCCAAGGGTTTTGAATTTTTTCTTTTTAAATGGGAATGTTGGAAATGTTATTTTATATCAGAATTTAGGTACTATTGGTAAAAATATGGAGACAACGTTTCTGTTACTCTTACCTAAGAATGTAAAGTTCATTTTGAAGTGTATCAGCAATGTAATTCCACTTTTAAAAGACCAAGGCTACATGCACTAGTTTTTCCCCTAGCTTTACTAAAAGATTATCATTATAATATTATTATTTCTAAGTACCTACATAAATTTGTTCAATATTTTCTATTTGTATTTGCATGAGCAATTATTGTATGTTCTACATTTTTTATTATTATACATATTAAAGATTAAAAATGCTTTATTAAACGTTTACCTCGATTTATCACCATCAAAATACCGTAGTCAAAAAATAATTCAAAATTGTAACCCTATTACAATTTTTACCAATAGAAAGCACGGTAAATTATATGATACAAAATAAAATTTCCAACATTCCCGATTATAAAATAAAAGAATATTTAACTCCCTTGGAGGGTGGTTTTCTCAATTTAGGGGGGTGGTAGAGAGTTGTAAGGTAGTGACCATCGTGTTCAGCACCCTTGAAAACGGGGGGATGAGGCAGTTTGCCCGATTAATAAAAAACCACATTTTCAACCCCTTGGAGGGTTGAAAATTCTTGGCCAAGGGGGTGGGCGTAGGGTGACGGGCAGTTGTCATTAGATACAAGGCTTCCCCAGAAGCGAGTTGCACGCGGATTTCCCGACCCGGGGCCATTAGAACGGAGATTTAAAAAAAAGGGGGTTGTTTATGGCCATTAAGGGGTGAACGCAACCCTAAAAAGAAATTTGCCCTACGCCATCGAATTCAGCTCCCTCGAAAACGGTGGAGGAAAGTGAGTACGTTGCGTCTGAAAAAATTCGGCTGTTTTCCGACTCATAGAGGCCACTATATCATGCAGGTATGGTAATGTGTTGCTTGTATTTTTGCACAAGACCTCCCAGAATATTTTGACTCCTAGAAGTATGTCCATTTTGTTAGGGATATGAAAATTATCATTGGCCAAATCTTTGGGTATGGTAGTATGGTCAATTTTCTGACATTTAATGATCGAGAAGGAATTGACTACTTGATTCTGGAAGTACAAGAATATAGAAATAATGGTGACCCTAGCATTCTTTTAGATATTTGATTTGGAGTGATTGATGCCAATGACAGGAATATTATTGATATCTGAAGTGTCAATTCCCAACCGACTGCATATAGGTAATGAAACTTTTGAATTGAATTAAATGATTGATTAGAATATGAAAGAATCACCCCGTATAGTTGATAGCTGAGTTCAACCAAGTTCGAAACATAACACCAATTCCGAAGAACAATAAGACAATAACAATCCAGTCGTTGGTTATGATGCGCCACGCCACGAGATATTTGCATTGGCCTCATCCAGACAGAGGAGATTTCGGATCGATGCTTTCCAGACTCTGTCCAGACATAATAGAAACCGGGCAGACTGCGTAGGTTCACTGACATTTCAATTTCAAACACCGAATAATGGACTATCTAATTCAAATATTTCCCAGCTAATGCAGCAATTTAAAATTTAATGTGTCTGGCTGGCGCTTAAAAGAAAACGAACAAAAGTGCTCGGTGGAAAGTAATTTTCATTCGGCTTAACTGCTACAATGTTGCAGTTTGTGCTTTCTTAGTAATTGCTTCTCTTTGTTTAATAATTTATTTATAGAGCTCGCATGTACATGTACATGTCGTGTTTCTCTGGGTGCCAAGTATCATTAAAATTGCAAGTGACTACAACCACCGGACATTAGTCAAGATAAATATTAGTTCCAACTTTGCCTGACTAACGTGACAAGCTGATGAGTCCATAACAAGGACCAAATGACACCGTCCATGTCTTCAGTTTCACCTCACATGCTGTGGGAAAGTTTAATCCCAAGAAAGTTTCCCTTCTTTTTTAATCCCTCGCTAACCTAGGAAATAATAAAAAAACATTAATCCTGCTCTTCAGTATTTTCGGAGTCATCCTTGTCACATCAACCTCGATTACCTGGTTCATCTTTCATCCATAGTATAGGCTTCCTGATAGGTGTAAATCAATCAAATGTCAAATGTTGCAGGGTCGTAGGCACCATAGAAGATGGCTTGCCAATAGAGCCGGCTAGGATTTATAGTTACAATTAAAATTTATCACCAGTGGCGTGCAATTGCGCTGGCACCGTTATTCAGGTGGGCGAGACGTTGATGAATTAATTGCGGATCAATAACGCCGGTATTGGACAGGCTTTAATGATGAAATATCAAACTGAAGCAAAATAAGCTGTTTTATTAACCAGGATGAGGATGCCAATATGCAGGTATTGGAGGATTAACGACTGTATTAAAACAATACAACTAGTAAAAAAAGTATGTTACCATGTAATAGGAAACTATAGTAAATATAAAAGTATAAAAAGGTTAAAAACGGAGTCTCCAAGTTAGTTGATAGGTAAATAATAATACAACGAGGGAGAAATGGCGAGTGTTCTTGATCTAGATTAGAAATTCATATTTCTTGTATTTGTTTACCTGTCTCTAATTGTAGTTATATCTCGACAATTCCATACGAGATGATTCTAGTGATGACATGGCAGCAATAACACATTGCCAGGCCAGTGTAAAAGTGTAACTGACAGTTCTACTAAAAACCAGAACGG